>JAFEMH010002757.1:0-314747 GCA_022495995.1 Adenophora triphylla var. japonica
GGAGGTCGGAAGGAAAATCCCAAACCTCGAATTTACACAACACACACATTTTGTCGTTTTCTTTCCCTGAAGGAATCCTCAAAATCACCCTAAAAACTCACCTCATAGTTTGTTTTGTCAACCTTATTGATAAACAAGCATCAATCTCCAAACCAAGGACCAAGGCGAAGCTCTGTCCGTGTGAAGGAGTCGATTCTAAACTTGAGTCGAAACTCGCCCAAATCACCTCACGCAAGGTAATTCCTAAACTTCCTTTCTAATTGATTGTTAGAGTGGTATAAGTCCATAGAATCTAGGATCGGCCTAGAGCCTCTCCAAATCATGGAGACGGTCTCGAAGCAATCGATTCTACATTCCGTTTGACCTCGTCGAATGGACCTTTATTTGTAGTATTTAAAATCGTTTTTACTTTTCTTTTGAAAAACCTCTCTTTTCTTTAGCAAGACCGATCTCCGGATTGGGTGAAATGGATGCCTTCTAAACCTACCCATTTCATAACCTAAGCCCCAGAACCCAAATCTCTTTCAAAATGGTTTTCCTATGTTCTCCCAATCAAATAATATAGGTGGCGACTCATAAAAAAATAAAAGGGAATCAGAATTTCTTTCTCATAGCTACACTGCTTGCGACTCTGCAGTATGGGTTGTCGGGAAACTACGGCACTACATGCGATCAGCACACGGTACACTTGGTTTCCCAAAATGGACCACGATCAGTACCTGCTTCGACAAACCCGTCTGCGCTCGTCGATGAGGCTCGCGAATGGTCCTTCTTCCTAGCGGAATTTTGACATCAAGTACGTAAACCCGAAAAGTCAATCAGAAAGGGCGGGCCATGGGTGAACAAGCGGGCGATTTCCCAACCGACGAGGCTCGAGGCCCCAGAACCACAATTTCCAGAGACGAGGGAATCCCTTCGCGATCGAAGGTGAAAATCGATGGCAAGCTTGTTCTTCGACGGAGCGGCCCAACAAAAAGGGAAACGGCATCGGTATGCTTTCTTGGTAAGATCCCGGGCCAGGCACACCCCAATTGCTTATAAACAATTTTGAGGTAACGGCAACAACGCCGCCGAATATGAAGCACTAACAGCTGCACGTATAGGGCCCTACAAGCCGCGCTCGAGAGGAATGTCGAGAAGCTTTCGAAGTTTATGGGGACTCGGCCTTGATCGGCATCAACCAAGTCTCCAAACAGAAGTAGGAAAACCATAGACCCGAGGCTTGCAAAAAATACCATGCTGCACACATGGAGGACTCCTCATCACACAATTCGAAGAGGTCACCTTCCACTACTTGCCAAGAGACCGAACGAGGTTTGCCGAGATACAGCTTAGCCACCTTGGCTGCCCTTGTGGAACCTCCTCTCTTTCTCTCTCTCTCTCTCTCTCTACTCTATCCCTACTCCTATCCCTGAAGGAAAAGCAATTAAACCGCTTCAAAGTCGGACGAAAGGAAATTCACGCTCTCTTTGTTGTGAGATCGAGCAGAACCTAAGCCCAGTCAATGAGCCGTGGTATAACCGAGAGATCTTCCAATACCTCCCAAGAACGGGGAAGCCACGCTTCATGAGCAAGGAGACCACGCCTGCGGGAGGGGTCGAAACTCCAGAGCGTCATGGCCCTGAAGCGTCTTGCCTCTACACTTCGTCATCCTCGGGGGACATGCTATACAAGAAAGCGCTACCATATATGGAGCCACTCCTATGTTTGCATCGGCCAAGAAGAAGCAAACAAGTTCATGAGCAGGGAAGTCCATGTGGGGCTTGCGGTCCCCAGCATGAGACGCCGAGCCACGATGCGGAAATCATTCTCGGGACGGGCTCACTGCTTTTGGATCTCCATGGAAGGCGAATTGCATCCACACTTTGTCGCGAAAAGGCTGCGGACAAGTGCCAGCGGTTCTCCAACCTCAATCATCTACCTCCCTCACGATCTCTGCTTGCGTGACTACACCTTGGCCATTTTGCAGCGCAGGGAATTGGCGTCATCAGGGAAAATCGCTCACGCCGAGGCAGACAGCAGTCACGAGATTACCGTGCTTAGCCCAGCCATCGACTACTTCACCAAATGGGTCGAAGCCAAGTCCTACAAGGTACTTTCACCTCCAAGAAGGTCGCGCGCATTTCCTCAAAGAAAATATCATGCGTACGATACGGCATCCCCCAATGAGTAAGTCATATCGGACAATGGTTCACACTTCGAGGGTGACAATTCGTTACAGGCTGTTGGTCGAATTCAAGATCCACGCGCCACAAATCTTCTCCCTACCGGACCCTGTACAAACAAACGCGGGCGCGCGTGGGAAAGCGACAAACAAAACCCTCAAAGCGGATGCATCCGAAAAATGACCACCCAGGACGAGATTGGCGAGGAGAAAGGCACTGCACTCTTGCACTTTGGGGCTACCGCACATCCGATCGGAAACGACCACGGGGAGAAACCCCATTTGCCACCTGACATACGGGATGGAGCGGTCCTTCCACATCATTTGGAAATTCCCTCTGCACTCAGGAGTCTTTGTGGAAAATGACATCAACGAAGTCGAGATGGCTCCGGCCAGGAAGCCACGACGGATTGGCTCACGCTACAGACGAGCGACGACTAAAGGCCGTGGAACACGTCAGGAGCCCCTATGCCAAGCGAGGATGGCTAGAGCTTTCGGCAAGAAAGTCAAATCCCACGAGACATCGGGGAAAGGTGACCTTGTACTCGAAAAGAAAAGCCTCCCCCAGCTCGAACAGCAAGCCAGCAGGAAAATGGGAACCAACACATGGATCGGCCCTTTCGTGGTTCGAAAAGATCTTCTCACGGGAGCGCCCATGAAGGCGAGCGAGACCTAGGCGGCAATCCGCTTCATGAATCCGGTCAGCGGAAGCAAACTTCGCGAGATACTTCGCCTAAAGAAGAACAAGCTGTGCATCTCTTGGCACTCCATGTAGCCCAGTCTAATCGAACTACGCAGACTGAGCCACTCTAGTCACAGGAGACGTAGGCAACCTTAATTGAGTCGGTCTAAAAATACACAAAAAAGTCAAAAGTTTGAAGATATGTCAATCAGAGAGACCTCCATCAAGCTACAGCACTTTTCAAGAAGCAACGCCCGCGAGTCCCACCTTGACCAAGTCAAACGACGGCGAGCAACATCGAAAGGACATCGGCGAGGGTCGCTCAGGCATCCAAGCAGCCGGCTCGTATGCGCTTCCCGAGCCGGGGGCTTGTCTTCGCCCTCACGCTGACTTCCACATATAAAAAAAAAAGAAAGAAAGAGAGCTCGAGCAAGGGCTCCACAAAAAAATAATATAAGGAGCTCGGCGAACTCGTAATAAAAAGGAGCTCGGCAGGCTCACATAATAAAAAAAGAGAGCTCGACGAGGAGCTCACAAAAAAACAAAAACAAAGAAGCTCAAGCCGAGAAGGCTGCACCAAAAGAGGTCGAGCCCGAAGCTAACAAAGAGGCAAGGAAGGCTGCCAGAAAAGGCACCGTCAAGACGACTTTGTCAGGAGATCGCTCAACCTCTCAGGCCAGCACAAAGCCTCAAGCAAAAGGGATTGCCGTGCAGCTGTGCCCCAGGTTGCTGGCCGGTCACTTGGAAATGCAACGAGAAGAAGTTGAACGGACGCGGAGCAAAGTGCCTGACAAAAGCAAAGGCAAGCAAGAGATCTTGCGTCTCGACAAAGCTTTAAAAGTAAATCACAAATCACTAACAGTTACAACATTTCTTGATGAGTTCGAAGCCACGGTCTACTCTCAGGATTCACAACATGCTAAAAAGACGACTTAATACATTTTAACTAATAATGTGTTTTCTGCAAGTACGGTGAATGGATACACTAGGAGGGTCATTTCCGCGCCAAATACTGCGCTTGTCCCCTCGCCATTCTTTCCTTTCTTCCCTTGTCCCCGCGAGTCTTCTTTCGCTCCACGTGAACCAACTACTGCGTCTCTCGGTCAGAGGATGCGAGGGGTCCTCCGTAGAGGTCAAACAATCCGGCGGCTCTCGGAGGCTTCATTCGCCGTGCTTCGGCTCGGATCTCCTCCACTGCGAGTACCGTAAAGAGGACTGCTCTCACCCTGTCGGTCGGTCAACTCTAGTCTCGTGAGTCGAAACAAAGTGTCTCCCGTCACATCCGAAAGGGTCGAGACCAGGCTTCGGCACTCCTAAGGCAATAGGCCTCACTGACAGCCAGGTCCCGAGAATCGCTACACGCTGCGCACACGCTCTCCCGGACCGGCACTTGGGGTGCCCAACACGTTGCTCGTACCGGGCCGGGTGCGGAGTCGTGTCAATGACGGCCTCCCAGAGCGTCTAGGAGTACCACGGGAGGGAAAGTGGAATGCTTTTCATTACCCTCGAGAGAAAATACAAGAAGGCACTTTGGAAGGTGCCCATTACGAAGAGGAACTACCTCCCATTTGTTAACTTAAGGTCATCCCAGCCAACGAAAGGCTCCTGCTTTCATCCCAATTGCCGAGAAACAAGCGACGTGAATATAGAAGGAGGACCAAGACAAGCACTGGAATTACGACAACGTAGGACCCCTCTGCCGGATCTCTCCTAGTCTCAATTCCCCCGGTGAGGAACCCGCAGACGGATACGGTGCGTACCCGAAGGCTGTGCCGTCCATCTACTCCCCGGGCGAGACTGATCCATATCCCGACACAGAGGTCGGCGGAGCCCCCCGAGAATGACCACGGAGCTAAACGACGGCGTCGGAGCCTCGGGCATGGCCACAGGGAAGTCTCTCTCGCAGCCACAAGGTGAGCAAAGCTGGCCAGGCTTCCCCCTCTCGTAGACCGATCCCCGGTCGCCGGACGGTCGATACCATGAAGAGTGCTCCCCCGAGCCACCAACGGGACAATATCCTCTCCCGGCTGCGGTGCCCTACCACATCTAGCAAAGCGCCGTTATCGCAAATGCCAAGGGGACGGCAGGCCATGAAAGCGTCGCCGTCGCGCACAAGGCAAATGCGTCCCAAGAGACGTCATCCTCTCATCATCGAACCATGAACCGCTCAGGCGGCTCGGAAATGTCGATATGACCCGAATCAAGGATCATGCCTTGCACTTCTTCCAACGAAATACGAAGAAAGCACTGCAAGCTTCACGCTCACGCGGCCACCGCCAATCAAAGGAAGCGAGATGGCCTCCGCCTCCGGTCCCCCATCAAAGCCCGAAAATCCTCAAAAGCTGGGCACCATTTCATTGTAGGAGAAACTTAATACACATGCCTCCTAACATCCCGAAGAACTTCGCGGCGGCCTGTAACAAATCCCAATCGAGACCAACTCCTTAAAAGACCAAATCGAGCAAAGACGAAACCTTACCTCGAAAGCCCGTCTCGATGCCTCATACGGCGCCGCATCCACGTTTTCCAGCGCTCAAGGAAGTGTGCTTGCCTCTCTGCGAAAGCCTCGGCAAAATTCTAGGAGACGTCACGAAGAATCCATGGCAAAAATGGAGGTTCCTAGAGAAAATGGGGAAGAAAGCTCGAAAATGGTGCAAATGGGGAAATGGGGAAGAACAGACCGTTCTTGGAAAGCATTTATCTCCTTCCCAGCAAGGTTGGTCCCGTACGGGACCTCTTTGCATTGCTAAGTATGTCCGTACGGACCTCCTTGCAATCATGAACCCATTTCACTGATAAACGGTACAACGCCCTTTGTCCTCGACGGGGACTTCTTGTTCCTAGGCTTGCCCAAACAACTTGGCCAAAAGCCGTTCCTCGCAAACATACACTACCCACAAACGCACTCTCAGCTCACGTGGCATGCACAAAATAAATAATAATAATAGCAACAATTTCTAGGACAAATTCCGGGAATCACAAAAATGACATTACATCTTGAAATAAAATGTTGTTTGCCGTGCAAATATGAGTGTTTTATTACAGGAATATCAAATGTCTGTTGCTAAACAAAAAAAAAAAGAGAAGATATGGAAAGAGGGAAAGCAAATGGACCCTAATCCGACTCTTCAAAGACATCATCATCATCCTCGCCGAGGTCCTCCCGGAGAGAAGTCGGGCATCCCCCGTGAACTCGCCCGCCACATCCTCGTCGTCAGTGCAGAGCCTGCCGGCGGAGGTGGTACTCATTTCAGAGTAACTAAGGATCAACCATCAGTAAAGTGATCAAAGAAAGAAGGCTCAGACGGACTCCCTCGCCTGTGCGTACCATCCAGTGAGGAAGGGCTGGATAAAGTGGCAAGCACCACAGGAAGCTCCTGGAAGATGTCGGCATCCATTACTATGCCTCCAGCCCCTCGAAGGTCCCTCTCCCGCTTTGCTTGGCTCACGGCTCCTGGGCTCTCAGAAGGGAGGAACGTCTACTGAGAATGGCCTCGAAGGCATGAGGCAATCGTACGCCGGCCCAGCGCGTCGCGAAGGCCGGCAAGATATTCGACGCCATCTTCGCCGCAAGAACGGACCTCGTCGCCACATAACGAGGCGAAGTCGGCATATCATAGGCTCTCCCCCGAGACGCGCCCTGAAACGGCAAAGCGACGAGGAAACTTGCTCGGCAATCAGAGGCTTATAAAAAAAAATATACGGAAAAGATGCCAAGATGGAAAAGAGTAAAGCACACTCACCGAGTCTTTCGGGATCTACTCTGTATGCAGGCGAGAACTGCTCAGAACGGGCATGTCCACGAGACACCCTCCTCCTCGATCCGTCCCCCTGAACATACGTGAAATCCCAGGCCCTGGCATCTGGAACCTGCAGGGGAGCACGCGAGCGGGCCGGCCTTCTGCTCTCCTCGCCGGTGCACACTTCATGTCCTCGGCTTCTCTCCTCACTTTGAAGGCCCCAGATTACTCCTCTCCATTACAAGATGTACTCCTCTCGGCGCCCACACCGCCAAGGTACCTCTCAAAGTCAAGCACATCCATGTCCGGAATCAAGCATCCCAAAGGGAGGGTCCGCCTCGAGCCACGGTGAAGCACACCGGGGCCATGCTGCCCGGAAGCACCCGCTCCCCAGTGGGTACGACGTCGCAGGTCAAGCCCCGCGGCATCTTCAGCTCCGCCGTTACTCGTCACCCTCGGGAGCCCCTGTTCAAACTCATCCCCTCATACCGAGGCCCACGGGGAACAAAAGCGAACCTCCTCACAGAGCTACTCCCTCTGGGCGGCTCCTGCTCCACTGTCCCCTTAGGCGATGGTGAAGCTTCCCTCGCCGGTCCTCCCTCTTCCCTCGCCGTACGAGCGACCACCCGGCCTTGACCATTGCAAAGATAGCAGCACAAGTTGCCAGGATCTCTATCCACACAGGAAGCAACTGGAAAACCTCATAAAACCACACTGTGACAAAAAAAAAAGAAACGAGAGAAGGCTCAGCCGTCGCAAAAGAAAACGGAGAAAAGACAAAGTTGCTAAAATCAAAAAACGGCAATAAACTCATACCTCCAAAGGCGAAGTCAAAAGCAATGGACGATAGGGCGGCGCGCCCAGGCTTAAACCGGTCCAAGGAGAAGTAGAGCCTCGGCCTAAGCACTGCACTACGCCCCAAGCAATATCATTGCGGACCCTATCCCGGATCAATCAAGCTCTCCAACAGAGCAAAAGTGGAGCCGCCGGTCGCGTGGTTCGAAACAAGAAGTCTCGGGACCGGTGCATACCACAAGAAGGGATGCTTGCCACCTGCGTCACGCAAATCGTCCTGAGACCCGAGTACCCCGGAGGCCGCATAGGCCCCAAATGCGGCCGTGATCTTCGGCTTCCACGTCGCTATATAGCATCCCCCGGGCCCCTCGCGGAGGACGAGGCTCAAAGCCCAAGGCCAACTCGCTGCCTAAATCAACAGCGACATCGGAGATCATATCCCTCCACCGTCACAGGCCCTCCTTTGAAGGAAAGCCCGGTAATCGCAGCAAAGTCGGGTCGGCGTCACCTCTCCCCAACTCGGATGGAAGGTGTGGGTGGTATCCCACCAATACTCGAAAGGCCAAGGAAGACGCTCTTGTTCTTCCTCGTATCGAAACTTCCGACCCGGGTTTCTCGACGAACACCCAAGCCGGAAGCGTGAGACCGGCCTCCGGACTCGGCCTACCGTCCACGAAATATCGAGGCATCCGTTGCCACGGCTCAACAACATGCCTCGAGCGATCCCCGAGTCTTCATCCTCTTGGCCTTCCCGGCCATAAGCCCGCATCCTGCGGAGTAAACACAGCAAAGGTACGTCAATCACGGTACTTAATATAAAATAAAAGGCACAAAAGTCCGTCCAACACGGAAAGCCATGAAAAATAACCAGTCACAAAACACGGCACACATTGCACATATTTTTCACATATATCCCGTCACAAAAACACGGCACACATTGCACATAATTTTCACATACAATTTTTCCCATGCAGGTCAGATCACAAAAAACACGGCACCCACTGTACACATTTTCTCAAAAGAAGGATTAAACCCTACACGACACATTTTCAAAAAAAAGTCCGTCCCAACACGGCAAAGGCACATATAACCCGTCACAAAAACACGGCACAAATTGCACATATTTTCCCCACAAAGTCCGTCACCCAAAAAACACGGCACACACTGCATAACACATTTTCAAAAAAAAATATCCGTCCCTACACGGTACACACTTTCAGACAAAACCCGTCACAAAACACGGCACATGTCACATTTTTTCACAAAAATTATCACTACACGATAATTTTTCTCATAATGTACATACATAAATAGCATACGGTACAAAACACCAAAGCATGCATTTCATTAGAGAGGCACTTTATTTTCACAAATAAGAGCTAATCTACACATTTCTGCACAAAATACACATACCCACAATTTTTACATGTCCATTTTCAACAATTCATCAAGAATTTCACAAAAGGCATAAAAAAAAATAATAACAGAAAAATTCAAAAATGCGAAAAACTAAAACCTAGTTCTAGCGTTCAAAAATTCGAAAGACGGGAATCAAAGCGGAGCGGATTTCTTACCTCCCCGACGTTCATAGAGCGACGATTGTGCACCTCCGGATTCGGATACAAGACATCCGGGTTCTTCGAAGATGGAACAAACGAGATCCAATTTCTTTGAAGCTCCATCCGTTGCTCGACCACCTCTTGACTGCGTTGACGACGACTCCTTCGAGATCCTTCAGCCATGGCAAGCAATTCAAAAAAAAAAATTGTTGTTGATTTTGGTTAACAATGGAGGATTTTCTCTCTTTCTCTCTCTCTCTGGTTCACGCATGGAAGAAGAAGGAATGGGGAAGGGCTCGGCATTTAAACCCAGTCAAAACCTGGGAACTGTAAATTTCAACATTGGTCCGTACGGACCTCTTTGCAGCCAGGTTGGTCCGTACGGACCTCTTTGCAAGGGGTGGCCAAATTACTTTCCTGCCCTTATAATCTTTGCCCCTGGCTGTCCTAAGGCCTTTTCCAGCAAATCCAAGTGCAGAATGGTCCCTAACCCTTCAAATTCAATCCCCGGCCGTCAGTGTAAGACCGGTCCTCGCCCACTTCAACGGCAATTCAACCACCGGCCGTCAGTGTAAGACCGGTCCTCACCCACTTCAACGGCAATTCAATCCCCGGCCGTCAGTGTAAGACCGGTCCTCGCCCACTCCAACGGCAAGTCAACCACCGGCCGTCAGTGTAAGACCGGTCCTCGCCCACTTCAACGCAATTCAACCACCAGGCCGTCGGTGTAAAGACCAGGTCTCGCCACTTCCCGCCGGAAATTCAATCACGGCCGTCGATATAAGACCGGTCCTCGCCCACTTCAACGGCAATTCAACCACCGAGCCGTCGGTGTAAGACCGGTCCTCGCCATCAACGTGCAATTCAATCCCAGGCCCGTCAGTATAAGACCGGTCCTCGCCCACTTCAACGGCAATTCAACCACCGGCCGTCAGTGTAAGACCGGTCCTCGCCCACTTCAACGGCAATTCAACCACCGGCCGTCAGTGTAAGACCGGTCCTCGCCCACTCCAACGGCAATTCAATCCCCGGCCGTCAAGTGTAAGACCGGTCCTCGCCCACTTCAACGGCAATTCAACCACCGGCAGTCAGCGTAAGCCCGATCCTCGCCCACTCAACGGCAATTCAAGAAGGAGCCAACACCTCCCAGCACGAATATCAAGGCACAAGACGCCTCCAAACGCTCAACGACAACTCAACCACTGGCCCTCAAAAGAGGTTCGAAGTCATCTTCCCAACAGAAAAGGGCCCCTACAAGGTCATGCATCCCCAGCAATTCAAGCACCGGCAGTCAGTGTAAGCCCGAGCTCCTCCCCCAACAAGTCAAAGGGAAGTCATACAAGACTGCATATCCCCAGCACCGACCATCATCCTTGCCCACTCAACGGCAAAACAAGCACAAGAAGGAGCCAACACCTTCGAGCACAAGTCCCAAGGCACGAAGCGCCTCCAAAATGCCAAATGGTGAAGCAATCACCGGCCGTCATCCTTGCCCACTTCAACGGCAACGCAAGCACCGGCAGTCATCGTAAGTCCAACCTTCTACTCAACATGCAAAAACACAAAGGCATCTACGCCTCTCGCAATCAAAGCATAAGGCAGCCATGCCTCCACAACTGCGGCTAGAAGACGATTCAAAGTCCTCGCGCATAACATCAACTGCGGCTAGAAGACGATTCAAAGTCCTCGCGCATAACATCAACTGCGGCTAGAAGACGATTCAAAGTCCTCGCGCATAACATCAACCGCCGCGAAGACGATTCAAAGTCCTCCGCGTGGCACCAACCGCCGCCGAAGACGATTCAAAGTCCTCCGCCGTGGCACCAACCGCCGCCGAAGACGATTCAAAGTCCTCCCGCGTGGCACCAAAACCGCCGCCGTAAGACGATTCAAAGTCCTCACGCGTGGCGCAACCACATTCAAGACGATTCAAGTCCTCACGCTATCCCCGCCGGAAGGCTTTAAACCACTCGGTCAGGAAGACCGTATAAACCTCCCAAATCACTATCTCCGGCCGGAAGGCCTTAAACCACCCGATTAGGAAAATCGTAAAATTTCCATCCCGGGACACCACCACGTCCTCACACCGATTTCGGAAGTCACCACATCCCAGACACCACCACGTCCTCACAATTGACCTCGGCGGTCACCACATCTTAGGACACCACCACGTCCTTACCATTGACCTCGGCGGTCACACACAACACTTCGGGGCACCACCACGCCCGCACTCACAATTTCACGACCTCGAACTACGACCGGGCTTGATTCCCGCCGGGGATACATAGGAATCCTATCACGGGGTCCGGCCATCGACCTATGCGGTCACCCAGACACCACCACGTCCTTACCATTGACCTCGACGGTCACACAACACTTCGAGGGCACCACCACGCCCGCATTCACAAAACACTCACCCCACACCCGAACTACGACTGTGCTTGATTCCCGCCAGGATACGTAGGAATCCTATCACGGGGTCCACCTGCTGACCTAAGCGGTCACACAATAGGACACCACCACGTCCTCACACTGACCTCCCCTTGGCCACTTTATCTCCCAAAGACGCGATCCAGTTAGGACCCTTATCTTATCGGCGACCCCACTTCTTTCATAAGTGACGTCGTCGAGGGGCTTCGTAAGTACCCCAATCTGGATCACACCCCTTTCAAACACACGGAAACACCGCGAGACTCATCAACACGGTCTCGACGACCCTCTCACTCAAAACCCTCTCTAAACCCCCAACCAAACCAAGGGAGGAGCCTTTCTCTCGGGATAAAAAGGGACAAAAGGACCTTTCGGGAATTTTCAGGAAATTGGAAAAGCAATAATGGTCCGTACGGACCTCTTTGCTTTAATAATTACTGAATCTTCTTAAAGTCCACAATATTCCCTCAAATCTCGGGGAAAATGATTACCCTCATGCTTAGTTGGTCCGTACGGACCTTATTGCATAGGGAACACCATAATTACAGAATATTCACCATCATCACATATTCCCTCAAATCGAGGAAAACCAAAATTCTGGATAACCAGGGAGGTCCGTACGGACCTCTTTGCAATTTTTTCCTACTATAAATAGAGGGCTCCCCCTCCCATTTTCAGAGACACCTCCCACTTCTCTCTTCCTCCCTAGGCCTTCTGGCTTCCCCTCTAAGTCCTTCCGAGGCATTCCCGGCCCCTTTCGGATCCTTCCGAGGCCTTCCGAGCCCCCTCGTGGTGCTCTGAAGCCTCCCCGAGCGCTCCCGCGACGCTCCCGCGCTGTCCCGAGGCACTCTCGAGGTACTCTGAGGCCCCTCGTGGTACTCCGAGGCCTTGCCTGGTCTTTCCACGGTGTCCCAGCTCTTTCCGAGTCAAACCGGCGATCCCAAACCACACCGAAACTCTGCCCGAGTGACTCCTGCCACCACAACACACGCCGAACCTCTGCCTGAGTCAAACCGGCGATTCCAAACCACGCCGAAACTCTGCCCGAGTGACTCCTGCCATCTCAACGCACGCCGAACCTCTGCCCGAGTGATCCCGACGATCCCCACGCACGCCGAACCTCTGCCCGAACGCAGCCTGCAACATCAACTCACGCCGAAACTCTGTCCGCAGACAACCGGCATCTCCCGAAGCAATCCAGATCCATACCGGAACGCTACTCCGACCTCAAATACTATTCCTCAGCGGAAGATAGACACGAACCAACATTGGTAAGGCTTCCTTCCATCACTATTTCAATACATTTCAATACATAGCATACAATGTAGACATCCGATACAGCATGCATTTTTAAAAGCACACACACACACACAACATTTAAAGGATATTAAGGGTATCCGAAAGACTCGTTTTACGAGGCGACTCGGGTGAGCTCTAATATTCTAATATTCTCTTCCCGAGGAGTCATCTGACCTCCGAACTCAAAATCTCATCACACAAAAACATTTTAAAATTATCTTTAAACTGATGCCCTTTTTCAATGTTTTAGGCTTAATAAAAACGGCGTGGCGACTCTACAAAATGCGAAAGCAAAACGGCGAGAACGAACCGCCGCCAACGCGAAAGACTGCCAGATGTCGGGGCTGCAAGCCTTTCTCGGATCCGGGCTATTTCACCATGGAACACAACCGGGCGTATCAGAAGAGAATGGCCCGTGCTTTCGACAAAAAAGTGAAGCCCAGGGGTATCAAGGTTGGTGATCTGGTCCTTATGATGAAGCCTTCGAATCAGAGCAGTGCATTGGGCAAATGGGCACCCTTCTGGGTCGGGCCTTTTCTAGTGAAGAAAATATTCTCTGGAGGAGCGATGCAGCTAACAGATTTGGACGGCAACCCGTTCCTGCACCCCGTTAATGGCGACAAGCTGCGTCGGTATTATGTTTGATCGAGTCTTCCCCTCTGTATAAAAAAATAATAATAAAAAAAAAAGAAGAAATGAAAATAAAGGTGCAATAAAATTGTCCCAGATGAGACTGAAAACCTCTCAAAAAGCAGTCCATGCAAAAATAAGGGACGCGCCCGGTGCTAAAAGAATATACCCAACTAGACTGAAAACCCTAAAATGGGCGATCTAGGTAAAAAACAGGGTTGCACCATGTCCCCCTTCTGTCTTCCCTTTCTTAAACACAAAAGTTAATTGAATTGAACTACGGAGACCTGAGCCCCTTAGTTCTCTTTGTAAAAGGGAAACGTAGGTAACCACTCGTGGTTCGGTCTAAAATGCTGCAAAATCTCAAATCTTGCCAAAATGTGTTTTGATTACAGTTCCAAGGCTTTTCAAAGATTCATTATAAGTTAATATTCTTTTTGATGAGTTCAAGCAAGTCCTGCTTTCGATTCAAATAACTTGCTGCGAATAAAGGGCAATAAATTTTCAAAATGCTAACATCTATTTTGTCTGCAATAAAGTAATCAAGGGACACTCATATTCCATACAATAAATCTCTCCCTCAAAATTACAAACAAAAGAGTCTCCTATCTCTCAGATAAAGTGTCTAGGAGCTCGTTCCCTCTCCCGAACTTGCATCTCTATTCTTCCTTTTTCTCGGTTCCCGGGAAGTCCTTGGCCTAGAAATGTCAAATAAGTCGGTTTGAGCCCGTCCTAGCTCGGGTATAATGCGTGCCGGTGGCTCGATCAGACCAGTCTCCCTCAAAGCTGCCCTAGCAATCCTCTCTTGCCTCAAGGCCTCTCTGCGAGCCATCACCTCTGGATCATCCCTCATAGCAGCTCTCCGGATCTCTTGCCTCCGATAGTCCTCAGCAACATCATCGATAACATTATATGGGTTCCCCCTGGGCCTCTGTATCTCTGAAAGATCGGCTGGTCGGGTAGTTTGCTCCCAAGTATTCCCGACGACGAGCCTCTATTGTCAACTGCACAAGACCCTGGCTGCTCCTCATACCAGATCAAATACTCCGTGGTCAAGAACGTAATCCCTCTGGACTATCGAAGAAGTGTCCGAGTGGGAAAGAAACCCTTCAGAAAGGATCTGCTGAAAAACTACACAGTCTGGGGCTCGGTCATGTCCATCGAAACAGCATCAATCGTCAGCCTCTCTCTCAAATCTCGGACAATCTGTTGAGGGTACCCATACTGCCTGCTCATCAATGATGGGACACAGAATGAAGACACATGCAATCCTGGCAGCCTGACTACCACTGACCCATCCTGAATGTCTCTCATGGTCTGTAGCCCCCATGCTGGAATCCAAAAGCTCAGATTATCAGCCCTGTACCGCGTCAATCTCATCTGCCAACTGTTAGCGGCAGCATCTCTCAGCAGCCTGCGTGGCCTGGTCACCCAAGGCATCGCCGTCCGACCCTCTGGTAATGGCCCAATCAAGCGCAACCGCTCAGAAAGCCACAAAGATAATAAAACGGGGTTGCCTGCACCCATGAAATCTAATCCTCCTGCTAGCCTGTCAATGCCATGGTAGGTCTCAGCCAACAGCAACGGTACAATGTCCATCTCCCCTTGGCCAGACCGGATTTGACAAAGGTCTACACCTCGGTCACCCCTGAGTTGCCTGACAATCTCCAGCAATGCACCCGGACAGACTCCGGTATATCCACAGAAATAGCAAGCCGACAAGGTGAGCAGAATGAATATGTCCAAAGATGTAGAAAGATCAAACAGCTCAGGACTGGAAAGGTGAAATTTGGCTACCCGAGTCAAGTCCACAGTCCCATCATCAAGAATCATGGGTACTACCAGATCTGCAGGCAAACTCAGAAAAGCTGATAATTGCTTTATGATTGACCTGCCATCCCGAGGAAATGCTACAGTCGCCGCCTCGCTCAGACCTGTCAATGCCCTGAAGTCCTCCATGGTTGGTGTCAGATCATTGTATGACAAAGTAAAGACGTGCCGCTCCGAGTCCTAAAAGCGGGATGCAGCCCGGAGCAAATCCCAGTCAATCCTCCAGTCTTTCAAGGGCCAAATGCATGGCATGTTGTACCGCTTGTCAATGACTTGCCTATGATACTTCTGATGAAATCGCCAAATTTCAACAAAGTCCTGATGAAATTGATGTCCCCGGGAAGCTACTTCTCCGCTATAATGCTCCATTAGAGTTGAAAGTAGCAGTCTTTGCCAAAGGAATCGCTTGTCTGTCAAGCTGGGGCTGTTGGGTTCCTCCTACTGAAAGGGCAGTGTCTACAAATGAATCTTGTGCTGATTTTAAAAAGGGACCTATTACGAGCTTCTTCCAGTCGTGCGACACAACTTGCCAAGCAGACATGGCATGTCGGGCGACACATCTGGTCAACATCCGACATCATCAAAGTTCCTGCAAGTTCCCCCCCCCCAGGGCACTCTATGACTCGTCGTCGCTGCAATACATCCCCCCATCCTCACACACATTCACATGTAAATGCACGGGAGAGGGTCACCCCACCATATGTAACACTATACACACTCACCCGATACAATTCCACCATCTCATGTACAAACCCGGCAAAGCCGACCATTCAATACAACGATCACATTTATTTCATTCAATCATCATCCCGTTCCTGGAGTGGATGGATTCGTGCAAACAGGCTAACATAGTCTAATCTTTGCTAACAGAATAGCATAGTCAGATATAGTGCTTGGAGTGTTGTTTCCCCCGCAGGTACAATGATCAACTGAGCAGTACCAAATCTCAAGGACTTCCCCTTGAAGCAAAACCGAGACAAAGAGTCCAAATCTATCAGTCTCCCCAGCAATGTGCATCAATGTCATTGGCCCCGCCGCCAAAGCATCAGCAAAATTCTGTTCCTTAGCAAACAAAATCCACGTCCCATCAAGCAAAGTTCACGACTCCAAATTCAACCAACCGCTAACAAAGACCATCCCTCACCCGGCAAACCAACAAATCATCAATAGTGGTAGCATCAGTCCCTCCGGCAGCTACAAACTTCCACAATCAGCAATGGCAGGAGACCCTCCGGCAGCCACAATCGTCAACAGTGGTAGCATCAGTCCCTCCGGAAGCTACAACCTTCCACAATCATCAGCCGTAGCATCAGTCCCTCCGGCAGCTACAGGTAAGCACAGCGTAGGTATGAAACCATATCTCGTTCAAAATTGTCAAATCAACATATCTGGTCATCTCTTCCACCGGGTTCAGACGCCTCCCAACAGTCTTCCACCGGGTTCAGACGCCTCCCAACAGTCTTCCATCGGGTTCAGACGCTTTAACAGTCTTCCACCGGGTTCAGACGCCTCCCAACAGTCTTCCACCGGGTTCAGACGCCTCCCAACAGTCGAAAAAATTAGACGCCCCCCAACAGTCTTCCACCGGGTTCAGACATCTCCTAATAGTCTTCCATTGGGTTCAGACGCCTCCCAACAGTCTTTCATCGGGTTTAGACGCCTCCCAATAGTCTTCCACCAGGTTCAGATGCCTCCTAACAGTCTTCTACCGGGTTCAGACACCTCCCAACAGTCTTCCATCGGGTTCAGATGCCTCCTAACAGTCTTCTACCAGGTTCAGACGCCTCCTAATAGTCTCTTTGGGTCAGACACCTCCGAATAGTCCGAACTACGATTTGGCTTGATTCCCTCCTAGGAATACGTAGGAATCCTTTCTCCAAAGGTCCAGCCATCCGATCTCACCAGATCATTTGTCCAGCCTTCCGCCTTATCCCCTGCCGCTCATTGGGATTGGGTCTTATTTTATCGACAACCTCACTTCTTCCATAAGTGACGTTGCCGAGGGGCTCTGTAAGTACGCCAATCCAATTCGCTACCCTTTTTGGTACATTTTAATACAATAAAATTGCATTAAGGGGCATTTTGGTAAATTTCCGGTCCATTCCGAGACTTCCAGAAACATTCCATAAGTTTCTCGTGAAGGAAGTACCTTTTGGTACTTTGCTCATGCTAAAGGACCTACAGGGAATAAACTTGTTTTGGACCTTTTGGGTATTATTCCTGAATGTTTCAGAACCTGGTTTTGGCGCCAAAAGCAGTTGGTGACACCTTGTGTCACGCGACAAGTCGAGGCATGGAAAATGGTTACAGAAGGTCGTGCGACACCTTGTGACTATCAACTGCAGCCTATAAATAAGACCCTACCCCTCTCAGAAATGGATCCCAACTTTCACATACTGTTACTCTGCCAAAAAATTGGAGCGTAGCACACACACTGAACACACCTCTCTCTCTCTCTCCTAGCCAAAATCCCTCCAACCCCCTCTCAATTCCCTCCAATTCACCTAAATTCACCCACCAATACTTGGATCCTCCTTCCATCCATCCTTCTCAGTTCAGTTCGTCCCAGAAGCAGTTGATTGAAGGATTTATATCGAACTTGGTATAAAATTCGTGGATACTACAAGGGTAACCCCTCAATCCCATCTCTCTCTCTCTCACTTTGCAATCTCTATAATTCAATTACCTTGTCCTCTTCTGATCTCAGTAATTCGACTCCATCTGTCATGATTACTGAGATCCAATCGCAATCTCTCTGTTTAACATTGTTGCTTTGAATAATTAAGTGCTTATTGTTTGATTATTGTGGAAATTGGTGTTTAATTCCCAAGGGAGTGTGGATCTACCCATATCCACACCCCCTGGGTTGAATCGTTATTAATTTGTTCATTTCGAAGTTAATCTGATAGAATAATTGGATCTGTTTTGATTGTTGGTGCTTCTGTGTTCAAATCTGTAAGTCTCTGCAGATGGATACTATGTGTCACGCGACACATCATGTCTGGTTAGATCCTGTATCATGCGACACATCTAGCCAGGCATGCTATGTGTCACGCGACACACTTTGTCCATTTGCAAGGATCCATTTTCATTGTAATCTGTTCTTATCTGTATATATGGGATGTGGCCTCCCTAAATAAATGGCTCACAAGTTGTAAGATTCCAAGTTCAAATCAATAAAATTCATGTTCACCACATTTGTTCGTTATCATTGCTTGCACATGTCTTTGGATTACTTGGATTTTTAACTAGAAAGACTCGTCCACGGACGAGGCGTGTTGGGTGAACTCTCGATTCTTCCCAACATGTAACCTGACCCCCGGACCCATTCTCTCTCAAAGGTTTTCAATGTTTCCTTTAAAACGGTGTGGCGACTCCTTTTTTTTCATTATCGAAAAACTAAAATTTTTCGGGCGAGCGCACATTCAGGAAGGAAGTTTCATATAGAAAGGCATGGTGTGGCAAACAAAAAGCTATTGCAGAGGCATATGGAGACTGGGAAGAATCTTACATAAGATTGCCACGTTTGTTAGCAGCCATCCAAAAGTGGAACCCTGGAACCATTGTGGAGCATTCTGATCCTCCTCCTCCCGGTGCTTTAGGTATGTTTGATCGTGTGTTCTGGGCATTTGGCACTTGTGTGGAAGCATTCTCTCATTGTCGTCCTGTTATTTCTGTTGATGGCACATTCCTGCAGGGAAAATATAGAGGAGTTATTCTTATTGCCATGGGTGTTGACGTAAATGATAGTCTACTTCCTATTGCATTCGCTATTGTTGAAAAAAAAGGACTACCGAAACTGGTATTGATTTCTGCATCTTCTTTGCAAACATATTGTTAAGGGTCGTGAAGTTTGCTTGATATCTGATCGACATAATGGCATCCTTTCCACGGTTGGAGACAATGCCAACTGGCCACGGAATGTTGTCCACAGATGGTGCATGTTGCACTTACAAGCTAATTTTCTTAAAGCTCACAAGGGCGTTGGATTGAAAGATCTTTTTTGGCGTGCTGTTAGCACCACCCAAGATAGAAAGCTTAAATGCTATCTGAGGCAAATTCATATCATCAACCCTGAGGCATCTAAATGGTTTGAGCACTTGGATGCTAGAAAGTGGATAATGGCTCATGATGGTGGATATAGGTACGACATTAAGACTACTAATTTGTCTGAAGTTTTTAATGGCGTTAATGTATGACCCCAATAACAGAAAAATATAGGCTCGAGTATATGTCTCAATCATATACTCGGATGTATTATTGGGAAGCTGGTCGAAAAGAGGGAAGTGATCTAGAACCCATCTCATAGACACCATTCCACCTTTTTTGATGTCTGCAGGAGATATTGTAACCCCAAATAACTCCTCAACAATCTCAACCCATTCCTCCTTTCTCCTACTAGTTTCTGAACTAGTCACAGCCAATCCGTCTACAGGAAGACCACACAACATACCAATATCCTCTAAGGTGATGGTCATCTCCCCTACAGGTAAGTGAAAAGTGTGGATCTCTGGACGCCATCTCTCAATCAAAGTCTCTATCAAGTGTCAATCATATTGTAAATGACCTAATAAATACACTCCGTAAAATCCAGCATTTATAAGCTTAGTTTCTATCCTCCAATCAACTCTAGCTGGAAGCTCTGTACCACGCCTAGGTCTTAAATTGGGTAATTGTTGTCCAACCCAAATATAGTTAGATCTAAGTGTCTCATGTGAAGTCAATACATGTGGATCGATTGGCCCATGAGCAATAAAGGGTTGTTGTTCATATTGATTCATCTGAAACACATAAATTCAATAGTAATTAAATTTAAATGGAACTTAAGGTTTTGCTATATTTAAGCTCAAATTTTAAATTTAACACTTAAAAATTAATAATTAAGTAGAAAAATTGCAACAAGTTTGTCAAACTAATTTTAACAAGCACTTGATTTTAAACCTAACTTAAGAAAATCCTAACTAGGCTAAAATTGAATTACAATTATTTAATTCATGTACAATCAACAAATTATATAAAATTAAGAACTCAAAACAAATAAAAAAAAAAAAAGAAAAAATAAAACTAACCTTTCAATTTTGATAAAATTTTCCTCTTCTTCCTCTCAAAATTTTTCTCTTCACCTTCAAGCTCTCTCTCTCTCTCTCTCTCTCTCTCTCTCTCTCTCTCTCTCTCTCTCTCTCTCTCTCTCTTCTCTGAACAAACAACGAAGAAACTACAAAAATTTGAAAAACTTGAATTGAATCCGAAAATGTCAATTCCGGAATTCAATTAAATGAATCCTGAATTTGCATTTTCGAAATTGAATTTACGTTTTCCGATTTAAAAAAAATTAAAAAATAATGAAATCCGGAATTACCAATACCGGATTACATTAGGCGCGATCGCCCCCACCTATCGCGCGATCGCTCTCTATTTACAGAAAATATTAATTTGCTAAAAACAGTTTTGTAAAAAAAAAAAAAAAGGGATTTCAGAATTGGTAACGCCGGATTACATTCGGCGCGATTGCCCCATATATGGCGCGATCACTCGTTTTTTACAAAAAAATATTAATTTGTTAATTTCAGTTTTGAAAAAAAAAAATTGGATTCCGGAATTGGTAATGCCGGATTGCCTTATTTCGGAATTACCAATTCCGAAATTAATGTGAAAAATGCTATTTTGGGACTTAAGTTTTTCAAAATGTTATTTTGGTATATAAATTTTTAAAAATCAATATTTTGGAAAAAAAATCATTTAACTATATATCATTAATTCTTTTAAGTACCCTCACTAATTTATTGTATACATTGTCATTTTTTACCAAAATATTCTTGATTTCGTTTTTGTTTTTTTTATCCACAAAATATATATCATTGATTAAGTTAATAAACAAAATATATTTATTTTTTAATTCAAAAATGCTTTTATTTTCTAATTTCTTTTTATTCTTTCAAAACTTGCACCAAAAAGAAATATTTATATTATTTATATTATAATCAATGTTTCTACATATAATTCATATAAATAAGAATATTTTCTACACAACATTACTACATAAGATTAAACTCAATAATACAAATAATTTATATTAAATTTAGTTATATGCAGAAATATTTAATTATCAAATGCAAGTTAAAAAATTTATTTTCTTAAATATTATAATTTAAATAAATAAGATTAAATTATACTTTATTTATTTGTCAAAGTATTTTTCAAAAAAGAAAGGAAAAAAAAGTAGTGCTTCTTTGTGCCGACTGTCGAATATGGAGTTTCTGCATTAAATATTAGAGTTTTGAAGCTCTGTTGGAGATTGTCTAAGCACACTTAGGGATGGCAAAAAATCCGAACCCGCCCCGAACCCGAAAAGACCCGACCCTAATAGGCCGGGTTTGGGATCCAATTTTGAAAACCCGACGGGTTTTGCTAGGGTTCGGGTTTACCCCGCCCCGCCCCGAACCCGCCCCGATTAAATATGAAATTACTGAAATACCCTGCTGCCTTCTGCTAAAGTAAGGCTGGTTTGTGTGGCTCTTTGGTTAGTGGTTGGGCAGCAAGTGTATTGGGTGCTTGTGTTGCATTAGAATGCTTGGAATTTGGAATGCAAGTTCATGGTATTGCTGTCAAGTGTGAACATGTCTTGCCAAGTCCAATGCACCACACTTTGCATAAAGATTAACTAACCCAGTCACTACAAACTGATCCATTCTGATTTCACATAGACATGGCAAGTGATTTTCGGGGCGGGGCGGGGCGGGTTCGGGTAGTCCAACTACCGGGGCGGGGCGGGTTCGGGAAAGGGTAGATGGCTATAGGGGCGGGTTTGGGAAATGAAAAACCCGTCCCGAACCCGCCCCGTTGCCATCCCTAAGCACACTCCTATGTGTGATGAAATTGTCAATTAAGAAAAAATAATAAGTTAGTATGCCAAATTTAACGATAAAATTGACGAAGAAATGGCAGAAGGATGACTTCGCGAAAAAATTAGTACTCTATTTTTTTTCTCCCGACATACTCCCTCCGTCCCGTACCTTGGTGCCTAGTTTGATTTTTCATGTAAATTAAGGAGAGAGACATACTCCCTCCGTCCCGTACCTTGGTGCCTAGTTTGATTTTTCATGTAAATTAAGGAGAGAGTATTATATTAAAAGTGTTGTGAGTGTGAAAATAAAATAGGAGAGAGAATGAGTGGAGAGAATAGTAAATTATAATGATGTTGTGAGTATTAAAATAATGTAGGAGAGAGAATGAGTGGATGGAATATTAAAGATTCCTTTCCATTTTAGAAAATGTGCACGTAGGTTTGGGACGCCCAAAATGGAAAGTGTGCACGTAGGTATGGGACGGAGGGAGTATTTTTTAAGGATAAACTCCCTCTGTCCCGCTACAAACCGCACACTTTCTATTTTGGGCGTCCCATTACAAATCGCACATTTTCTAAAATGACAAAGAATCTTTACTATTCTCTCCACTCATTCTCTCTCCTGCATTATTTTAATACTCACAACACCATTATAATTTATCATTCTCTCCACTCATTCTCTCTCCTATTTTACTTTTACACTCACAACATTTATATCATTATTTTTTTCCTTAATCCCCGCACAAACAGTAACAGTGCGGTTACTAGCGGGCGGGGCGGAGGGAGTAGATGATGTCATTTTCCATGTACGTTTGGGTGCAAAAGATATTTATGTTTATTGAGCATTATTACTTTTAACAAATTTGTCCAAATCCAAACCAAAAAAGTCTAACCCCTCTCTGGGAACCTCTCTTCGTCTTGGCCAATTGCAATTTGCACAAGAAACTCTCTCTCTCTCTCTCTCTCTCTCTCTCTCTCTCACACACACACACACACACACTGGCCTATTCAATCAGAATATGCTCGCAAAATTCCCACCATCACCACCCTTTCCAGTAATCCCTTACCTAAAGCATCAAACTTTTTCCAAGATTATTTGCTGTTCTACTAACTCTTCTTCTTCTCCTCCTCCTCCTCCTTCATCCGACCACAAAAATGGGTTCAAGAATCTGGCTCAGTCTTTGGGTGATACTAGTAGATGGAAGCTCAATGATATTGATCGTAGTAAGTTCAAATTCTGTCATATATTTCTTCATTTTAAACCACATATTGATTAATTTCATTTACCCATGAGGCTTGTGAACTAATCGTTCATTAAATTTTGATTTCTGGGTTACATTTCTTGTCAATTTTATGCAATAATGGGTTTTGAGCAGTGGGTCAGTGAATTTTAACTTAAATTATGTAGGGAAAAGAGTGAAGGGAAGTAATTTATGACTAAGAATACCAATTTTAGATTGCAATAGAAAAGGGGTTGAAATATTACCTTTCCTTGCAATATTTCCCTTTCATGCTTTAATCTATTGTACTAAAGGGGTGAACTCAATAGAAAAGGGGTCGAAATATTACCTTTCCTTGCAAATTCCATGAATTGTACCAGTTTTTTTTTCGTTTATACTTAATTTGTCCAACCTTTAGAATCATAGTTGTATAGTCAAACATCTTTAATGGATGCATTGGATTCATGGAGAGTGTTTGGAAGTTGTAAGATCAGAATCTAAAGGATTTCATTTACCAGAATTATCTATGGATATCATGGATCAATATCTATGCTTATAATTGTTATGACGAGTTTGTTAGTGAGATGCTCTTAAAAGGGAAAAGCGAACTACCTAAATGGATCTCGTTAGCTAGTCCATTATGAGCAATATGTGTCGGAACAAAAGTTGTGGAAAATGTTGTTCCCAAGTGACTCTTGACTTAATGCTAGTACTAGTAGTGTGCATGACATCATGATTTATTGAATAGCATTGAATCCAATCAGTTAGAAAAGGAATTATGAGTTTATTACCATGTTTAGCATTAATTTTTTCACCATACGCGAAAAGGTTGGATTTACTTATGGTCTATGTATGGAGTGGTAGAAACACTAGAGAGAGTTAGTTTTACGTTTTAACACCCTTAACACTACCAATTTGCAGAAGCTGGTAATTTGATTAAACTATTGAGTGGAAAGTAACACAGATCCCATTGAAAAAGCTAATTGAGCACACAACCCTTCACAGTGCAATTGGAAACTCAAAGCTGGGAAAAAAATGTACCATGTAACATGTGCATAAGATGTACTCCCTCCGTCCCAAAATGAATATCCAAAAGATCTTTAAATGTACTCTTGATAAGAGCAAACTTGAGCAATTTTTGGACATTCATTTTGGGACGGAGGGAGTAGTTGATAAGCCTTTACGCAAAAGGTTAGCGCGGGGAAAAACTCAACTGTAAAAAGGACAGTTTAAGTAGTGTAATCACTTCCCCAGTCTTCATAAAACCTGAATATGTACGGGCTAGCTTCCATATTTGGTAATTGAAGCTTTAATACTCTTTACTGTGGATTTTTGTCAACCACGTTGATCCTGAACCTTAAGTTCATGCTTAAGTTGATGAACTGAAATTTTGAGTGATTACGTGTAATGGATGTTGAGGCTCACGAATAATTTTTAAGACATCAAATGTGTAGAGACTAGAGACTGCGCATCTTAGACCACATACATGTGACGCATGATTCAAATATTTAACTTAAGTATGCTTTTTTGTTATTTTTTACATTGGTCTTTGTTTCGTCAACAGCTGCAATCTTTGGATTTGTGTATGAGTGTTGCAGCCATGTGATAAATAAGTGTATTCTTAAGATTATGACAGCTATGTAGAAAGGAGCATGTATAGAGTGCTCAATATAATTGAACAGCAAATTGTTCATGATGGATGCTTTCTGATAGTATATCCAATTGGAAGTGTTTGAAACGTGTCCATACCCTTGATCAAGTGTTGCTTGCCTGGGAAACGGCTTGATGTGCTTTGGAAGCATGTAACTCTCTCCATTTGTTTATATAACTGCTACATAGAGACCATTATTTGTCTTTTGGACTTCTGTATTGATATGTATTTGGTTGGAGGAGGGAAGAATAAAAATAAAGGAGAGCGGTGCCTCTATTGGATGAAGCAGAATGGTTAAGGTCAGCTGAATGATTTGGCTGTGCTTCTCGCACCTCTTAAGAACTAACGATTGTATTAATTGTCTACACTAGTGATATGTAAATAAGCTTACATGTTCTGAAGTAATCATTAACGCTATTATAACTGCACATAATAACATGACATGATTCACCATGTACTTGATGGTCTAATTATTTCGTCCCTAAAGTAAGTAAAATGCAAGTATTTTTAACCTTTTGATGTCTCCACTATGGGGCAGTAAAATAATGTTGCTCTTGTCAGGTGCAATGCAGGAAACCTTAACCCGATGGGTATCAAAGACACAGAACTTTTAACTGAAGTTACTTCCCCGCTGGTCAAAAATGTCAATGACCGAAATCCAAATCTTAATAATACATTCGACACTCAAGACATGGAGGAGTTCTTCATGGCAGAACATACTGTTGACAGCAAAACACCTAATGGGAATCTTTCTTTGGCTGCTATCGTTTCTATTGAGCAATTTAGCAGGTAAAGATACTGAGAGTAGCGTATTTATGGGTCAATCTTCTTGAATTGATGGCTACTAAAGTTTTCATGATTGAAATGTTTACCTACTTCTACTTGAGAACATAATCAAGTGTATGTTCTAGTAATGTCACCATGCAGTTGATTTGGTATTTGTATTTCTTTGGTCTTTCAATTCTTCTTTCTTTTCTTTTCTATTTTCATTGTGGGATTTGGAGGGGGGGGGGTCGATCTGTTCAGGGTGATTGTGTGGTTGTCTAAGACAAGACAAGATCTCATGTCTGAACTTTTTGATATTTTCTTGTGTTAAAATTACATCAAAAAATGAAGTGTATATTTTTTATGCATCTCTGTCATCTGAGAGCATATTGGCTTTGTGGAACTAAACTAAGCGGGGCCCTCAATTGTTATGGAGGGAAATCAAATAAAACATTACCGTCTGATATAACTTGTACTGCAGAAAGATTCTTTTTTCCACGTGGTGGAAAAAATGCAATGAATCAACATTGCTCATAGCTAGTTTTGTCCTGGTATTTGAAACTTTGTTAACAGGACTTCCTAGGATTGCCATGCTCAACTTCCAAATTCCTTCCAAACCGAACCAAACCGAACCATGTCCACCCCTATGGACTAGTGAGAAATTAGGCTTTTAACTGTTTGAGGTTAAGATATGCAGGATGAATGGATTGACTGGGAAGAAAATGCAGAAGATATTCAAAGCGCTTGTTCCAGAATCAGTAAATAATGATGCTCGTAATTTGGTGGAATATTGTTGCTTCAGATATTTGTCCAGAGATAGTTCCGAAATTCATCCTTCCCTCAAGGTATGTGGACTTGGGTAATGTTTTTTAATGTATTTTTCTAAGTTGAGTGAATAACGAATGACAATAAAATGATTATTTGATTCTTGTTGTTATGTGAGAGAGCCTAATAACCCTGGTCTCGCTCAAGCACGGAATACCTCTTTGTGATTTGGTTGCCAGAGTAAAAAAAATGTTTCTGCAACTCGTAAATTTGAAGTGAATGCATTAGAGGAAAATGATGCTGCAAAACTAGATGAATAACTGTTAAAATAATAGGAGTCTATTATGTTATATTGTTATTACTTTTTTTTTGGATATTTCAACATAGCATTGTTCTTATTGTTTTGTATTTCTGTTTCAAGGACCCTGCATTCCAGTGGCTAATTTTTGTGACCATGCTCGCCTGGGAACATCCTTATGGCAATGAAAAGGATTCTATGGGTGAAACCTTAGAGAAAGCTTCATTTCAGGTTCACTTCAGGTTTATTTTCATATTTTACTTATCTACATATTTGCAAGCTTCTTATCTCGCCATCATGTGATTATTTGCAGTAATGAATTAGTTATACATTTTGGGACTAAGGCTTTGTTGTTGTTGTAGTGAATTAGTTATGCATTTTCATTGAACAACTTAACTTGGCCCTTCTTACATTTACTTGTAATTCACTATAGAAATCCTTGTCTGGTCCAATCGATCATCAGACAAGCCACACTATTTGATATCTTTTTCCTACTGTCCATCTTTAATTCTCCCCCGTCCCGTAATAAATTTTGGATTTGATTTGTCAACATCTTTAAGAAATGTGTTTTACTTGTTTGTGCATAGCTTGTGCAATGGTAAAATTATGTTAAGACTCTTTCCTTATTAAGAAACACGACATTTATTTTGGGACGGACTAAAAAGGAAAGTGCGACATTTATTATGGACGGTGGGAGTATCAGTCAACATGAGCTTTGGTCTTCCCTATACTCCCAAGCAGGTACACTTAAAGGTCTTCTTTGAATAAGGAGAAGGAAAATAACTTGAATGACACACCCGTTTCTGGAGGAATCTTTCCGGTAAACATTTACAATGCTAACAGCAACTAGTGGAACACTATCTCCTTTGTTGACACCTATAATCTAATTAGAGGGAGAAGGCTAGCTAGAATAATTCTTTTTGGTGAGAAATGAGTGAGGAGAGCCTTACCATATTATTGTTTAATTATTGGTGAGAGACAGCAAGTAATTTCATGCTTTAGCACTGCCCATTTTATTTGTCGAGGCGACCCAATGTGTAATAGGTGAAAACAGTAGTGATAAGCTGCACTAGCATATTCGGAAGACAAAAAAGCTAGCAATAAAGAGTTGAACCCATAATTTCATGAAACCACAAATTCTAACACCACGTCAGGTGACAACGACAACTCTCCAAAATTTATGTGCACTCAATGATTTGTTTATGTGATTGGCCCTCTCTTTCTCTCCACGTGCATGGGGGTTACAACTCTGGGCTTCTTTTATACCGTTATATCAATTATGATAAAGTCTGGGGTTCCATCTCAAAACCAATTGGCCATGAGAGGAGTAGATCAGGATCTTTATATATTGATATTGTGTATAAAGCTTGTTTATTCCCGATGTGGGATAAGTGCTTCAACAAATCATTGGTTCCTTCCTTTTAACAACTCAACTTCTATGTAGTAGCTGATGTAACAATCTGAAAACTGTTCTTAATTTGATTAATTCTCTTCTTCGCAGTTGTGTCCTTCACAACTGGTGTTTGAATAGACTACTATATGGACTTATGGAGTAGTATTTCTATATGCTCTGTTCTTATCTGTTTTTTTTTTTTTTTGCTATTTTCATTTTCTTTTCCACTCTTTGAAGTAAAATATGTGATGTTTTTGTACCCTGCAGAAGAGGCTCGTTGAAGAAAGAGCTTTTATTCGTATTGCTCCTGCTATTTCTGGTCTTGCTGATTGGGTGACAGTTCATAACCTTTACAAAGCCCTTGCCAGTTCTGAAAAGGGAATCTCATATAGCCTGTGGTCTACATATATTAATGAACTTCTTAAGTGAGTTTCAAAGCATCATTTTGCTCTTCTATGCAATACGTCCAACATGTTTATTTAATATCAATAAAGGTGAATTTATCTAATTATTGGTATTATTATCATTATCCTTGTTATGGTTACCTCATGTTCGTAGCGAATCTTTATTGTTATATTTTTGTCAGAAATTCATTATCATTAAGATTTAAGGGTAACAATAGCACCTTATGAGTTATAAGAGCTTCTCCATTCTATTGTACAACTGTGTCTTGGATACTTACTGGATTCCTTCAAGTTATTGTCTGACAAGTACTTGCTCAGTAAGGAAAATCCTTCATGAAGGACAAAGGTTTTAGGGGTTATATTTTCAGCTTTCTTGTATCTCATCTGGTTCTGTCCTTGCTTTCTTGAATTTTAGACTAATTACTTGATAAGAGAGCAGCAACCACAACAACAACAAAGCCTTAGTCCCAAAATAATTTGGGGTCAGCTAACATGAATCCTCATATGTAGTCATCGTGAAAACGCCCAACGATATTCATATACGGATTCATGCCATGATAATGTGACGAAGTCATACGCTGGCTGTCACATGCTACCACAACCCTCATCCTTTATCCTTGCTTGGAACAGGCAAGGATAAATCCTTGGCGGATTTTTGATAAGAGAGCCCATTAAGAAAACAGTGTTAGGT
Source organism: Adenophora triphylla var. japonica (assembly GCA_022495995.1). Taxonomy (NCBI): domain Eukaryota; kingdom Viridiplantae; phylum Streptophyta; class Magnoliopsida; order Asterales; family Campanulaceae; genus Adenophora; species Adenophora triphylla. The sequence continues at coordinate 29,161 of JAFEMH010002757.1, forward strand.
ACAAAAATAAATGCAAGTCTAAAATTTTAAGTCATTTATGTGTTTCAATATGTTTAAACCAGTGATTGGTCCTCTGCTGGGCTGACGGCGTATCCTACACATTAATAAATTTACAGCTAGTGCATGAGTACATCTGAGTTCATTTTAGTTTGTCAAGCTTAATTGAAGAACAGTTCAATAAATCCTGAGACTTAATTACAGCATATGAGCTTCTAAAGGAAACCTTAAAAGAGCAGGAGCAAAATATTAACAAATGGAAATTGTTTTGGTATTTTTATTGATTTAGTTGATTGGAGAACTTGTCCCTCTTCTATCCTTGCCCTCAACCAGTACTCAACCTTTTATATGATAGCCTACAGGGATTTAAGATCAGATTTTAATGTTAGGATCATGAAGCACATACATATATTCAGTTTATGGATCATATCAAGTTCAACAACTTAGAAGATTTTTTTTTTTAATATCAATCAATTGGAAAATAGCTTTTGTAAATTCCAATCTCTTAGGTCATCCAATCGTAGATACTTTTCTTCTTCTCTATTTAGGAGTAAATTCTCAAGCTCCTTAATAATTGCTTTTATAACTGTAGTTTACAGAACACTTTACTATCCGTTGCTATTACTATTTGTCATTTCTTTGCCTTTAACCCATCTACTAATAGATCCTTAGATAAACAGTTGACCAAATTTAGTGATTCCATGGCAAATTGGCAAAAATGTTCACGTGGTCAAGTATCATAGAATTTACTTTATTTAAGTTTGCTTTTCGAAGTTTTTTTACTTTCTTCAGCAAGTTAACTTCTATTTATTTGGGTAGAGTGCATGAAGCACGGAAGTCAAACCAGCTCAAGGAAGGTCCTCAGCTTTCTGGGGAAAGAATATTATGCCTTGGTTCTAGCAGGAAACGACCTGTTTTGAGATGGGAGAATAACATGGCGTGGCCTGGAAATCTCACTTTGACTGACAAAGCACTTTACTTTGAGGTAGGTTTTGCCGAACAAGATTGAGGTGTCATACATTCTAACTATAAAATAATTAGTTATTCACTTGGGAGTAGCGCACATACATTGTTAATTAAACTGCTGTTTATTTTTTTCATTGCTCGGCACCATCCTCTTTCTATAAATGGGGAAAATATAATACTCTGAAATGATCTTCCCACTTTTTTTTGTAATCACTACCAAGGTAAATTGAGTAGTAAATTTAGGTTAATTTAGTTACCCTAATGAAAATTTAAAGCTTGTTATTGATACACCATTATAAATATTACCAATAAAAAAATTTAGATGTTCATTAAGATAATTAAATTAACCTAAATTTTTTACTAAGTACATTCGTATTAACAACAACAAAAAGTAGGAAGATCATTTCGGGACGGAGGGAGTAAAATTAGGCAGTTATAATCAGCTTTTTCTGATGGTTTAACTCTAAATCAACAATGTATCTGAACTATTGCAGGCAGCTGGCTTAATGGGTAAAAGAGAGAGTATTAGGATGGATCTTACAAGACCTGGTTCCCGCGTAGAGAAAACAAGAGTGGGGCCTCTGGGTATTGATCTTTTTGATTCTGCTGTCTCTGTTAACTCTGGATCGGAGTGAGTAAGCTTCTTCCGACCCATCTCCAGTTTGATTCCTGTTTCTTTTATCTCTAATGCAAGCATCTTATCAGGTCAACTACATTGGCACTCGAGTTTGTTGACTTGGGAGGTGAAAATAGGAGGGATGTTTGGCATGCATTTATAAAGGAAGTGATTTCTTTGTACAAATTTATACAAGACTTTGGACCAAAAGACGGTGATAAATCAATATACAATGTGTACGGTGCTCAGAAAGGAAAAGCAAGAGCCACAACTTATGCTATTAATGGTATTGCACGCCTTCAGGCTCTTCAGCGCATAAAGAAGCTCTTAGATGAGCCAACTAAGCTCGTTCCGTTCTCTTATTTGCAAAATGCACCTTATGGGGAAATTGTTTGCCAAACACTAGCTGTAAATTGTTGGGGTGGACCTTTGACCACAAAGTTGACTGAAGGAGCATATCAATCAAGTCAAGGGTCGAAGTCCTCTGATCAAATATCTGAAAGTAATGTTTTTGACATTGATGGAAGTGTTTATTTACGGAAATGGATGAGATCTCCATCGTGGGCTTCTAGTGCTTCTATTGCTTTCTGGAAAAGCTCTTCTGTACGACAGGCTGTAGTCTTGAGCAAGAACCTCGTTGTTGCTGATAAAAATTTGATACAAAAGGCAGCAGCTACATGCAGAGATAAATACTGTGAGGTGGAAAAAACGCAAGCAACAATAGATGCTGCCATGATTGAGGGGATTCCTACTAATATTGATCTTTTCAAGGTCAGGCTGATATGATTTTTCCTTATTTTCATATGAAATTAATTTTTTTTTTGCAGGTTTCTGTAGGCTAACCCACATTTATTATGTGTTAAATAAATTTTAGGTTTATGTAAGAGAAGGTTTAGATATTCATGATTTATTAAGAGAGAATATCAAGTTCTGTTGCTGTGAATTTATGATGTAATCCAATGAAACTTTCCTTTTCTTACCCTCAGGAGATTGTTTTTCCTTTCACTGTTACTGCAATGAGTTACGCAAAACTTAAGCGCTGGGAGGAGCCGCACTTGACTGCAGCCTTTCTTGCATTTGCATACGCCATCATTTTCAGGTACAAGTCTTCTTTACAAACTACTCTCACCGTCCCAAAATGAATGTCCACCAAAATTTTAAATTTGCTTTTGATCAAGAGTAAATTTGGACTTTTTTGGACATTCATTTTGGGACGGAGGGAGCATAATTTATTAGCTGGCATGCTAATTGACAGTGATACTCGCTGCTTTTGTCAGAAATTTACTGCCCTATGTATTTCCCACGTTGTTGATGGTATTGGCATCATCCATGTTGTTGTTAAAGGCATTAAAGGAACAGGGCCGCCTTGGAAGATATTTATGGCAAGTTACTATACGTGATCAGCCATCATCAAATACGATAGAAAAGATCATAGCTTTGAAAGAAGCTATGCGTGATGTGGAGAAGTATTTGCAGAATCTAAATGTTTCGCTTCTAAAGCTTCGTACAATCCTTCTTGCAGGGCAACCTCAGGTATGTGAGCTTTGAAACAACTTGACATCATGTTTTGGTCCGAGATCATGCTCTCTCCCTCTATCCCAAAATGATCTTCCCACTTTTTTTGTTATTATGACAAAGGTAATTTGAGCTATAAATTTAGGTTAATTTAAGTATCCTAATAAAAATTTAAAACTTGTTATTGATAAACCATCATAAATACTATGAATTAACAATTTTTATTTGTTTATTAGGATAATTATTTTAACCTAAAGTTATTGCTCAAAGTGCCTTCGTAATAACAAAACAAAAAAAAAAAAAAAAAAACAGGAAGATAATTTTGGGACGGAGGGAGTAGAGTAGGTTGTGTTCAACTTTAGATTGACAGCTAATATAATTTATTTGTCCCAAAAAATACAACTTTATTTTGGATTTATGCGCGGACGGGCTGAATTTGTCCCAAAAGAATAATTTCATTTGACTTTCGACCAAAAATTTATAAATATCCATTTGTCCGTCTCTCTCTTTCTTTGTTGACTGATTTACAATCTTTTCAGGTAACTACGGAGGTTGCTTTGGTATTGCTATTAAGCTCCACCGTTCTCATTGTCATCCCTTTCAAGTACATCCTCTCTTTTTTTATATTCGATCAATTTACGAGGGAGCTCGAGTTTAGGAAGGAGATGGTTAAGCAGTTCAATAGCTTTATAAAGGAGCGATGGGACACCGTACCTGCAGCGCCTGTTACCGTGTTGCCATTTGAACCTAGTATGAGTCAAAGTGGTCAAGGGAGTCAAAGAAAGCAGATTGTTGACAAAGAAAAATCAGAAAAAACTCAGAACAGCAGTAAATCTAAGTCTAAATAAACCCTCTTCTTCTTCTTGTAAAGAACAACATATTGATGATAGTATTCCAACTAGCTTAGTTCCAGAAAAGACTCTAAATTTTTACCAACAATTGTATAATTATGTAAAACTCATGTTATTTCTTTATGATAGTGACAAAAATATTCTGTGTTTTAAGATATCAGTGATTTATCCCTACATACATACATCATTCATTCCAATTTAAGAGGTTGCTGCAAAACTTGAAATTCATAGACAAATGGTTCAATCTATATTATAAATCACACCATTGTTTTTAACAGTGGTGTGAATAGTTCCATTTACGAAAATGACCATTTTGCCCTCACTATTCACTCCCTTTCCCATTTCGCCCTTAAAAAAAAAAATTAATTAATTTTTTTTTAAAATTAATTTTTTTTAAAAAAAAAAAATAGTTTTAAAAAAATGTGGCCTTGGACACGGGCATATTTAAAAAAAATAAATTAAATTAAAAAAAAATTAAAAAAAAAAATAACAAAAAACGTGGCCTTGGACACGGGCTTAGGCTAGTCTCTTTATAAAACTTGTGCAGGATAAAGCTTTTCCTGTGCAGGGACCTTGTGCAGTAAACCCCCCCTACGGGAGGTCGTCCGTCGTCGTAAAGTAGTCGGACCGAATAGTTCAAATCATACTAATCTCACATGTTTAGTCAGTTCATTATTAATGATTCATAAGCGCCAAGGTAGTTGAGATTTTTTTTTTGACATTTTGAACCACTTGATGGTCCACTTCTCATATCCCTACTCATCAGCTCACCTGATTGTTATATCTATCTGGGCTAATGTTGTCGGATGACTTGCATTCGACTTGTTTATTTCGATAAATGATCCACGTTAAAGGGTTTTTTTATTAAGTAATTCCTCCATCTCATTACAACCTTATCTCATTACAACCTTTTCAGTTATTGTTTACACAAAAATTAAGAAAAAGTGTGGTGCATTAGGTGTTGTGAGTATGAAAAGTGAGATAGGAGAAAGAAAGTGTGGTAATAAATAATAATTGAATTGTTGTTGTTAGTATGATGTGTGGGTCTCATTAATATAAAAGAAATAAAATATTTTTATTTTAAAAAGTGTATAGTTTGTTGTAACGACCCCAACTTTTCATCACTAAACATAATTCAATTCATAGATAAAATTCTCAAATCAGGGTACCTTAACGGCTAGTACATCCAACCATAATTCAAATGCGAAGAATATCTGTCTTTCAATCTTAACGGCTAGTACATATAACCATAATTCAAATGAGGAAAATAACCGTCTTTTCATCTTAACGGCTAGTACAACCCACTAGCTCGATAAGTACACAATGTTTGATAAAGCACCCTAAATCTCAATCAAGCCGCCATCCATACGACCGATCAACTCCTCCTACTGCTTACCTGGAAGGGAGAAATGAGAAAAGGGGTGAGCGAACAATGCTCAGTAAGTTCAAACGGAATCTCTCCAGGTACTAAGGAAAGATGACCGAAAGAACGAACCCAATCGAATTATTCAACAATAAGATAGCTATATCAATTAAAGTACAGGTACGAGTACAATAATAAAAGATACTTTTCAAATAACAAGTTGTGGCACTATCACAAAATATATATGAGGAAGACTGTATTCACACAAGTCCGTCAATTCCAAAGTAACGCTACACCTTTTCAGGGTGACTTTGATACACCTTTTCAGGATGATCCTTGAATAAGAAACTCCACGTCTTTTCAGGGCACTCCCGTATCCCGACATATCATGATAGTCAACTACTTCATCAAGTAGTGTATAAGCGTCTAAGTCCTTTAATTTCAGGGATTAGACTAATTCTCATAAAGTCCTTTTCAATCGGATCATTCTTGCTAAGTCCTTTTTCAATCGGACAAAGCTAGCTACATCGAGTTCAAATAGATATAGCAACTCTATATATATCATGTTCCTAGGTACAAGAACATATCACATTTAACATTACTACTTTTCAGGCAGTAAGATGAAAGTCAAATCTTTACTATTAAGATTAGACCAAGTTCATTTAAAAGTCTGTCCCACTTAGACTCATTAAACTACATCTAGTTACTTTAGACATAGCAATAAACATTCAAGTGTTCATATGGTACAAGAACACAATAATCAAATTCAACCATTAGATACACCTTGAACAACACATATCAAGGATAAGATATTTCAAAAGACGTTCAATCGAAGGAATAGTTTCAAAATACTACCGGCCACTAGGTAGCTTATACTTTCATAAAAGACTCGATAGAATCCTAGTTCAAGGATAGAAATTCAAATACTCTAAGGAACGTAATCCCTTACCTCGGTTTATCGCCCTTTTTCCTTGCAACGAGTTCTCGCACGAATCTACAATCATGCAAACGGTATTCTTAGGGTACAATTATCTTTTATTTACTTAACCGAAAAAACTAACTATAACGGCCTTTGGTAAACAAAGAGTTATTCTTCTTTAACTCTCCTAAAGGTTACTCTTTCACCCCTTTAGGTTCACTAATTCCATTCTAGGGTTTTTAGGTTCTAAACCCCTTCCAATTCACTTCAACCAATTTCATACACCCTAAACACACCCTCTGTACAACCACTGCACACACCCACTCACCATCTGTACAGCCACTATACACACCCACACACAACCCATACACGCACCTAACACACCCATGACATACCCACACAACACACACGCTGCCCATAACACACACACATACAATTCACACATAACAAACCCTAATTCAATAGCCAATTCCTAGCATGGCCTATTTGGGTCAAAACCTTATTCAATCATGCCCACACCCTAATCATATTCATCAATGTTAGGATATTAATTTGTGTTATATCCCAAACACCATAGCTTCGATTCAATCCCAATATTTCATCATTATGATTCATAAACCCTAGTTTCAATCCAATTAGGTTATAGGGTTTTCTAAGTTTAGAGTAATGACAAAAGAGAATTGGTTTTTACCTTTGGTTGAGCTTTGGACACACAAAGAATGGAGGTTCTTCTCTTTCTTCCTTCTTCTTCGGTCTCCTTCTTTTTCTCTCTCTCAGCGTCTTTCCTCTGTCCACTCTCTCTCTATCTCTCGATTCCTCCCTCTGTCGCTTTCTCTCTCTCTTATTCTAAGCGGCTGCCTTTTCTTTCCTTCCTACCGTTACAAAAAAACCAAGAGTCCTTTCAGTTTAAACCAATCCAAAAGGCTTTAGGATTTATGAAATATGTTTACATTGGGTTTTCCTAATTTTCTAAGCCCACAAGGTAAGATAATCTAACCCAAAGAAAAAAGGTAACCCAAGTTTAGTAAACTAAGCCCAATAATCCTAGTCCATCTAGGAAAAGAATTAATCCAATTATTAACTAATTAACGCAATTAATCAATTCAGGAAAATGACATTTAATAAATAAATAGTATCAAATTTTAGGATTATTACATTTGTAACGGGAAGAACAATGAAAAAAGTGTTGTAGTTTGTAGTTGGCAGATTACATGTGAATTTTATTTGCAAGGCACCAAATGTGTAAGGCACTTTGAAATGACCACAATGCCCTTGTATATATAACAAAAAAAATAAATCACAATTTCATTTCAAACGTCGGTCTCTCTCCTCCCCATCTCCATTTCCGACGTACCCAACGCCAACCACCGTTTCTTCGCCGGAAAACTCAATTCTTCTACAATGGTTCGGATGAAAATTCCCAATGTCGCCAAGTCTACCACTGGGACCTCGTCTACCGCCGCTGTCTTCGCCGGAAAACAGGTAATTTACCCAAATTTGAATTTGAAGCCCTAATAGATTTAATGCCTAAAATTGAATGTTACAATGCGTAATTGTAGTATAAATTTGAGTCGGAAATTGTTGTAACATCAATTTACAACCTAGCTTTCAATTTCAATGTCAATTTCAAAGGATACGTAACTGGGTTTGCAAAAAAATTCGTACTGGTGGGGTATTTCGTGTGTCTATACACGAAATGTGTTTGTGCATTTCGTGTGTAGTTACACGAAATGTTCCAATGTAAATCGTGTATAGGCACACGAAATGAGACTCAAAATCCTACCTATGTGTTTCGTGTGCCTATACGCGAAATAGACAGTTTCAACTCGTACTAATTTACACGAAGTGATTCACTAAATTTCGTGTATATTCATACGAAATCTAAAGGAAAATTTCTCCTTTAGATTTCGTGTGATTATACACGAAATGTTGAATGACATTTCGTGTAAAATCATACGAAATATTTCTTAACATATATTCATACGAAATCTATAGGAAAATTTCTCCTGTGGATTTCGTGTGAATATACACGAAATGTTGAGAACCATTTCGTATCATTTTACACGAAATGTTATTCAACATTTCGTGTATATTTACACGAAATGAATTGGAACTGGAACTTTAACTGTCACTAATTTATTGTCTCTTATTTGAATTTTTTGTAGGTACGTCAACGTAAAACCGCTTTCAATAGAAAGAGAAAGGCCGAGACGGCAGTTAAGAAAGCTAAACGCGCCAAACAAAAACATGATAAAAATGATGAGCCTGAGACTGTGATTGAGCCGGAGCACATTGAGAGTGAGCATACAGATGATGAGGCGGCCTCTGCTGGTTACGAGTATGTTGCTGAGTCATCTTCATCTTCTGATTCTGATGCTGCTGAGTCATCTTCTGATTCAGATGAGACGCAGGCGGCCAAGCACTGGGAGTGAGTCGGAGATCCGATGACAAAGTGAGGGGAGGGGGAGGGGGAGGAGGAGGAGGCTACCCGGGTGGCTAGAGGAAAAGGGAAGGCACCGACTGCAAAGGAGAAGAAGCATGTTACACCATGGGAGATTACGAGCGACCCGGGTGGCGGCCCAGAGGTGTGTGACCTGTTATACGGGTTCGGTCATCACCGAGCCCGAGAGATTTGGGGCAACCCCACCAGCCAGTCAGTGGTGAAGTTCCATATCAGACATCAGCATCTGGATAGGTAAGCTGTTTATTTACAAAAATAAACTTTGACGAAACATTGGTGTAAATTTAATCATTATTGTGAAATTCTAAAAATAAATAGCTTAATTATATTTTCTTGTTTGGAATCAACAGGTTCTCGCGTGAGAAGCTGGCGGCGGATGATAGAGATTGGTTGACTGCAGTTGATGCATCTGGTCTCCAGCACCTGCATGATACCATCATTCGCAGGCCGAGCTCGGCGCTGCTAACAGCATTTGTGGAACGGTGGTCTCCTGAGACTAACTCGTTCCACATGCCGTGGGGGGAGATGACGATGACGATGCATGACGTCACTCATATTCTAGGTATATATACACCCATTCTTAACAGCCCCATTCACCATTCATTAACACACATTATCCAAGTTCTTACAATCATATTATGGAATCCTCACATTGTTACGATGATATTAACTTTGATGATATATAATTTATCTTTGATTAAGAAGACGAAAGGGCATCAAATCAAGATTCTCCACAACCTTCTTCACCTTCTCCGCATCAAAATCAAAATCCAAGCTTTCGTGTGAATATACACGAATTTTTCAGGTAATTTTCGTATGAAAATACACGAAATATTTGTTAATATTTCGTGTAAATCTACACGAAATAACTCAATACATTTCGTGTATTTTCATACGAAACTTATCTGACAACGTCGTGTATAATCACACGAAACATTCGCATACGGGTGAGAACAGTTTTGTCAATTGTCCGTGCCTTGCAAAAAACATGTCTCGCAAATAACCGTGCCCCAGATTACATTATATTTTAGACATTACTTGATTCAACATTCTCGTCAGCTCCCGCACGATGTCAGGCATTGAATGGTGGAGCCCAATTTGTGCATGGGACTGCACTAGCCTCGAATTCATTGTTATACATCTCCTATCCAACTCCGATTCTGGACTGCTCTAAAGTCCGGACAGCAGGAAAAAATCAATTCCCACTAATGATGAATACTGAGCCAAGAAAACATTCAGATTCCAAGCTTTGATCCTTACATTCTCCAGCTCAAATACAGTGAAGGTGGATCTAGTTTTCTTGAACCATGAAACAAAGAATTAGATCAGTTGGCGAAAGTGGAAGCAGCCTTGTCTCTCAACACAACCGTAAGATAACCCACTTGGGAAAATGCGGCCGAGTAGAAGAAGCGATCAAAGTCTTCAACCAAATGACTCAACGCAACACTGTCACATTCAATTCAATGATTTCTGTTTACGCAAAAAATGGGAGGCTTGATGATGCAGACGAGCTGTTTGTTAAAATGCCTCTCCGTAACTTGGTTTCGTGGAACACAATGATCGCTGGATGTATGCACAATAATAAGGTTGAGAAAGCACGAAAACTGTTTGATGAAATGCCTCAGAGGGACCTGTTTAGCTGGACATTGATGATTACTTGTTATGCGCGAAATGGGGAGTTTGGAAAGGCTAGAGATGTGTTTGAATTAGTTCCTAATAAAAGTGATCCTGGCTCTTGGAATGCTTTGATTTCGGGTTACGGGAAGCATGGAAGGTTGGAGGAGGCTAAGGAGTTGTTTGATAGAATGCCTGTAAAGGATATAATTTCGTGGAACTCGATGCTTGCAGGGTATGCCCAGAATGGGGAAATGCGTCTGGCGGTGACGCTTTTTGAGGAAATGGGAGAGAAGGATGCGGTTTCTTGGAATTTAATGGTGGATGGATTTGTTGAGGTTGGTGATTTGGATTCTGCTTGGAATTACTTCCAGAATATACCAAACCCAGGAGTGGTTTCTTGGGTCACAATGCTATCTGGATTTGCTAAGAAAGGTCTTATTATGGAGGCTCGAAGATTGTTTGACCAAATGCCAGATAAAAATGTTGTCTCTTGGAATGCAATGATAGCAGGTTATGTCCAGAACTCCCAAATTGAGGAGGCTGTAAAGTTATTCATGGAAATGCCAGGCAAGAATGCAGTATCATGGACTACTGTGATAAATGGATATGTTCGTGTTGGTAAACTAGAAGAAGCAAGGGAACTATTGGATAGAATGCCATATAAAAATGTCGGAGCTGAAACAACAATGATCTTGGGATATGCACAGAAGAGAAGGATCAATGAAGCTCGCCAGATTTTTGATCGTGTTCGTACCCCAGATGTTATTTGTTCTAATACAATGATTTCAGGGTATGTTCATTGTGGAATGATGGATGAAGCATTGAAACTTTTTAGAAGGATGGCCGAAAAGAACATAGTTACATGGAATACTATGATAGCTGGCTATGCTCAAATAGGAGAAACGAAAAAAGCAATCAAAATGTTCGAGGGGATGGGAAAAAGAAATAGTGTGACTTGGAATTCCATGATATCTGGGTTTACCCAAAGCGGGCTTTACGTGGATGCACTGAAATATTTTGTCTTGATGGCTCAAGATTGCAAGAAACCAGATCAATCTACCTTTGCTTCTGCACTATGCTCATGTGCCAATCTTGCAGCTCTGCAAGTCGGGAAACAACTTCACCAAGTTGCTTCAAAGAGAGGTTACGAGAGAGACTTGTATGTCAGTAATGCTTTGCTAACTATGTATGCCAAGTGTGGGAGGATCTCAAGTGCCAAACAAGTCTTCTCTCACCTTCACCATGTTGATGTTATCTCCTGGAATTCTATAATTGATGGGTATGCTTTAAATGGCCATGGAGAAGAGGCGGTCAAACTATTTGAAGACATGGAAGAAGAAGGGAAAATACCCAACTCGATAACCTTTATCGGGGTTTTATCTGCTTGCAGTCATGGTGGTCTAATCGACAAGGGTTTACAAATCTTTGACAAAATGACTAAAAAGTATAATATTGAACCTTTGGCTGAGCACTATGCATGCATAGTTGATTTGCTTGGGCGAGCAGGAAAGCTAGAGGAAGCCTTTCAGTTGGTAAATAAAATGAAGATAGAAGCCAATGCAGGAATATGGGGTGCACTACTAGGTGCTTCCCGTGTACACAAGAATCTAAAGCTTGCTAGGTTAGCCGCTCAGAAGCTCTTTGAGCTTGAACCTAAAAGCACTTCTAACTATGTGCTTTTGTCAAACATGCATGCCGATGCTGGAAGATGGGATGAGGTGGAAAAAGTTAGGTCTTCCATGAGAGATAACAATGAAGAAAAGCAACCAGGATGCAGCTGGATTGAGTACAAAAACCAGGTACATGTCTTTCTGTCTGAGGATGATTTGCAGCATCGAACAGTAGAGATCTATAATGTCTTAAAAAGCTTGATTGCAAATATGATTAACAATGGTGATGTGCATGATGTCAAATCTTGTATCATTGATGTCAGATGATCGGATATTCACGGATTGGGCGCATGTACAGTGTGTGCAGTCTGACTGCAAAGCATGTGAAATAAAATGTAAATCATGTTACTATATGATGTAACTCATTTACTATACGTGCTATCTCACGTTACTATATGATGTAACTCATTTACTATACGTGCTATCTCACGCCGATAAAATGTAACACACAAGTAATATAAGATGTAACTAGTTACTACATTCCGACTGCATAGGCCCGGATCCGTTATTCATTATCAAATAAGTGGTTCATCTCATTGTTCGCTAATCTATCAAATAAGCAAACTACATTGTTTCAGAGCTAATCAGGACTGTTTATTCTTATCATGATCAGCAATCTTTTTCCTCTTGGCATAGTTCTTGGAATGGAAGTTAACGAAAAGGGCCAAAAGGGAAGCATTAAATGCGGCGTTGAAGCACCAACCCCATATACCGGAGCACCCTGACCCGGTGAAATGGTAGTACAGCATCAGAACAGATACCGCGAAGCTGAAGACGAACTGGATAATCTGACAGTTGGTGACCAATATCTTCCACCACGGACGAATCCCAAGCGCACAGAGCATATAGTAGGTGTACATTATCACGTGAACCGACGCGTTGGTCACGAGCGCCACCGGCAGCAGGGACTGAGACGTTGAGAGCCAGATGTAGCACATGACCACCACGACGGCGTGATGGTAGACGTGGAGGAATGAGAGCCGTCGGTTGCTGCCGGTTAGGATGATCAATAAGGTGTCTATGAATTCTAGGAGTTTGGAGAAGTAGAAGACGTTGGCCCAGAAGAAGATGGGTCCACGTGGAGGGGTTTGGTTGGACGGGAAGCAGAAGATCCAATGGTAGTTAGGCATTTGGGAGAAGGTGGAGAGAGAGCAGCCGACGGCCATTATGAGGGAGAGGAGGAGGAGGATGAAGTTGTGGACGGCGGAGATGAGGCGGAGGAGGGAGGGGCTGAGGGTGGGGATGGGGGAGCGGTGGAGAGAGAATGTAAGGGCGAGGTAGGTTAGGACGGTGGTGATGAGGAAGAGAGGGGAGGCGCCCCATGTTTGATTGGGTTTCCATTCGAATTGGGATATGATTGGGTGGTCGACTAGCCAGTAGTGGATCTTTGGGGAGAAAGCATCCATCGTGAATTGCACGCGCCGCCGAGAGAGGGAGAGTTGATATAGTGTGCGGGACTGGGGGAGAAGACGATAAGACTACCCACAATGGGTAGTTGAATTGAAATGGGGGATGAAACCCATTTCATCTGGTTGAAATGGTGCAATGGAGTGGGATGAAATATTTCACCCGGATGAAATTGTCCAATTTTCCTTTTTTTTTTTTTTTTTTTTTTTTTTTTTTTTTTTTGTGCCAAGTGTCATCTTGGTATTGGTTTGTTGGATTTTCGAATTTAATTTTTTATCCCAAATCTTTTAGTTGAATTATCACCTAGTAAATTAATTTTTTTTTCACCAAAATTCATCATTTTTTTCTCATAAATTGATACAAGTTTCATTTGATTTGAACAAAAAAAAAAAAAAAAAAAAAAATACACTTATTTCTCAATCATCCTTTTTCATTTTAGCCTTTATTTAAAAAAAAAATCATCCTTTTTTTCCTATAAATTAATGCAATATTTTTTTAATTAAGTGTGAAATATTTTTTTAATTATAAATAATAATAATAATTATTATTATTATTTTACTAATCATAAAAATAGAGAATATAAATAAAATAAAAGTGGTGGAGTATAGAATGATGAATTGGAGGGGGTTGAAATTTAATTTAATTTAGTCATTGTAGGGGGGTTAAATGAAATGGATAGTTAAAATCAAGGTTCTAAAAAGCGCTAGGCGGATGCTAGGCGGCGGAGCCGGGCCTAGCGCCTAGTCGGGATTAGTCGGGACCTAGGCGGGGCTTAGAACTAGGCGTTGGAGAGGGGCCTAGCGCCTAGGCGGGGCCTAGGCGCCCTTAGGCGGGGTCTTTTAGAACATTGGACTTAAAATATGAGGTGAATGAGATAAAGTGTTAAAGTAGTTAAATGAAATGGGACGGTGAAATAAAACCATTGCTCATAGTCTAGTCTAGTCTTTGCTCATAGTCTAGTCTAGTCTAAAGTCTAGTCTAAAGGTACTGATTTATATTTAGGGCAAATTGCAATGGTACACACATGACTTTTAGAAGAGTCTTTTAAACTAACATATCCCTAAATTAAACACCATCCAAATCCAAAAAACACCATCCCATGATCCCTACCACAACTAACCACCATAAACACAAGATAATATCAAAATTACCCAACAACAAAAAAAATCAAATCAATTTCATTTCCATTTCAGATTCATTGGATTCAATATTGTTGATTCCTACAAATTCTGTTGAACCTAGGATGTTTCGTCCCCCCACCCCTTGACGATTCCAAGATCTCTAAAGTCTTTGCTAGTCGATGCTTTCACCAAAGCTCTCTCCGACAACCCAGTCGATCATGAATTTGCCGACCACGAATTTGTCTACTAAATTTTGAAGGGAGCCTGGGAGAAGAGGAAGGAGAGGGGACGAGGGGCAGAGTGGGGAGGGAAGTTGGAAAAGGAGGACGGAGGAAGAGGCGGCAGTGGGATGGGGAGGAGCAGCTGGACGGAGGTTCATGATTGAATGGAGACGAGGGGTGTGAAGTAGGAGAGGATACTTCAATGCTATGTTTGTTTGTTCAGGGGAAAATATTTTTCGAAAAATGGTTTCTGAAAAAATGAAAATATTTTTTGGAATATAACATTTGGTTGTTTGATATAAGAAAAATGTTTTCTAGAAAACATTTTAATATAAGTATTTTTTTTTACGGGGTTTAGGGTGGGTGGGGTGGGGGTTTGGAAGGATGACAAGAGAGTTGATAAAAAATTAATATGAGCAAAATAAAATTGAAGGGGACGGGGGATGGGTGGGGGGTGGAGATGTCGATACACATTACCTGCACTCCATAAATGGAAGGAAACTAGTCACTTATCTTCATAATAAAATCACAAGATCTTGAATTAAATGGAATAAAAACTTGAATCTGGAATTCGTCTTATAAACTTGACTAATAAAACTAAAACATGAATAATATAAAACTGCTGAAGTTCTTCTATATATACTAGGGTACTCGGATATCAAAAACTAGGAAATGGCCTCCTTATCCTCCTTGAAAACGGAAAGCATGTCTGCTAAAAACGGGCGTTGTGCGACCGCACATCTATGCTGTGACGTGTTCCAAATTTCTTCCCTAGAGTACTACCGCCCAAGATGCAGGTGTGCGACCATCCAAGTTTGCCGAATGAGAGCTCTATTTTCCCTTATGTGTGCGGCCGCCCTGATGTGGCAACGTGTTGGGTATGCATTATTTAACCCTCCTATATTAACTTAAGATTTGATTGATACCATAACCTCCTCTCTATTTTAAGGACTTTAGGACCTTATGTAATGAATCTTAGACTTCAATTTTTTAGCTAAGTCCATTTTATAGAATAGGTTAAATTAGGCTTGAAGACTGGCACAAGAGTCATTGAAAATGAGAATGCAGTTCAATGTTTCAGACCGCTTTGTCAAACCGCCTAGCAGAACCGCTCTATGCAACTGCTTTGTGGGATCCTTGTCTGAAACTACCTTTAAACTCCAGTGCAAAATTCAAAGTAGTGAACCGCTCCAATGCAAACTGCATTGTAGTTCCAACATCTTGACTGCACTGATGGAACCTCCTCTTGGTGAAACCGCCCATATCAAAACCGCCCTTCACCAGACCGCTCCAATGATTGAAGACTTGAAGTGAACCACATTTGACCGTTGGGAATCCACGTTAGCAAATATCAAATGTCAACCACCATATCTTGTCACGTGACTCAATGTCAGAGAAGATCTGCAAGGATCTTGAAAAGGTGACAGATGTCCTAACTACCTTATTTGCAATGAGCACGATCGGCTTTTTCGCAAGCTGCTGTACCAAGGACAAAAGTGGTTATTGTGGACCAAGGGGAAAGCACCAAGATAGCCCTTCGCAATGTACCGTGTCCAACAGCTATATCCTTGGTGCTTGGGTATAAATACCCCCAATCTTCACCATTTGAAGATTGCTTGAGAAATTGATTTGCTGTGAGTTCATACGAAGTTGAAGTTCTGCCCAAAAAATTTCCAGTCCTTTGAATCTTCATCTTCCACTTCAAGAAAAATATCCCAGTCCAGAAATCAAGCCTTATACACATCAAGATTCATTGAGCTCTACATCTCTTAGATTCAAAGAGCCTTGATCTAGCTCTCACTCACACACCTCACTTGTTTAATCACATAGATTATTCATTTGAGATACACTAGTTATAGTCTAGGATTCGATCTTCATAGAATAGATTTTAGATCTTAGTTTGAATACTTTGTAACTCGTAATCTCTCTCATACTCAATATAAAATCTAACTCTTAGAAAATCCAAGACTAACCATCTTGGTAGTGGACGTAGATCATTTATCGATTGAACCAGTCCAAATATTGTGTTCTTACATTTCAGCATTTATTATTTCTTGTGCTTATTAATTATCTATCTTTTTCTCTGTTGATCTTATTTGTAGTTATCCATTTTTGAGAATAGTGTTTGGAGTTAACTTTTGTCAAACCTCACTTTCAGTTTTATAACTGCTCACAAAATCGCACTACAAACCGCTTTGCAAATCGCACCTCCAAAACCTCTTTGTAACTCAAATATTCTGCTGTGCATTTTATAACTCTACTTGCAGTTTCTAACACACTGCAAGCAGTTTTGTAAGCTTAGAGGTTTAGTTTTAAAAGAGGGCGAAAATTTTGTAACATCTATTCAACCCCCCCCCCCTCTAGCTGTTTTTTCACCCTTGTTGCCACCTTTGGGACCAACAAGTGGTATCAGAGCAAACACATTTATAAAACCACTGTTTTTCAAGCTTAACAGCTTGTGTGCCGATTCGTTATGGCAAACTCAAAGACAATGACAACTGTTAACTATTCACACATTCCAATTTTGGACGAAGACCACTTCGACATTTGGAAGTGCAGAATGCTTATTCATTTGGAGACTATTGATGAGATGATGGTGGAATGCGTGATCAATGGTCCGTTCGTTCCCATGAAGGCCAACACCAATCCAGCCACCAGTGCAGAAATTCCAGAAGTTAAAAAGCCAAAAGGCGAGTGGTCGGATGAAGAAAAGAGATTAGCTGCCTTGGACAGCAAGGTGAGGCACATCATTTATGGAACCCTTCTCGTTTCAACTCTTCAAAAAGTGATGTATCTGAAAACTGCAAAGCAGATGTGGGATGCCATAGAGAGCTACCTCGAAGGTGATGACGAATGCAAGGAGAACAAATTATATGTTGTTGAAAGATCCTACAACAACTTCAACAGGAAATCCAATGAAACCTTGCGCCAGACCTATGACCGCTATGTTGAGGTAGTTAATGCATGTAGATCTCTTGGCAAAATTTTAACTGATAAGGAAATCAATATGACTTTCGTAGCTGCTTTAGGTTCTAGATGAGTAAATAAAGCAACCTCTCTAGAATACTCCAAAGTTTTGAATACTTGGTCGTTAAGTAACTTGTATGCAAATCTTAGAGTCTATGAGCTTAAGTTAAATCATATTGAAGAGATTGAAGGGAAAACCAAATCGCTTTCCATGTCCGTCGTGGAACATGAGGAGAAACCAACCACATCCAATCAAACCGCTGATCCTTCCATATCAACCTCATCACTCATCGAAATGGATGATGATGATTTTGCCATGTCTGTGAAAAGATTTCAAAAATTTAGAAAATCCTCAAAACCTTTCACAAAATCATTTTCTAAAGGCAAACCTCCAGCAACTTTTTCCAAGGCTGCAAATACAAAGAAAAAGGGTGATTCAGTTTGCTACAATTGTAGGAAACATGGTCACTTTGCATTTGAGTGTCCACAGCCCAAATATGATTACATGCAAAAGAAAACCTCTACTGCTAAATTTTCTCATCGCAAGGGAATGGTTGCTGAGGAGTGTTGGTCCCAAAGGTGGCAACAAGGGTGAAAATACAGCTAGAGGGGGGGGTGAATAGCTGTTTTAAAATTTTCGCCCTCAATTTAAAACTAAACCTCTAAGCTTACAAAACCTCTTGCAGTGTATTAGAAACTGCAAGTAGAGTTGTAAAATGCACAGCGGAATATACTTAATAAAATGCGGTTTTGAGAAGGCGGTTTTGCAAGGCGGTTTTAGTGCAATTTTCTGAGCAGTTGTAAAACTGAAAGTGTAGTTTGACTATGTTAACTCCAAACACAACTTCACAATAAAGGATAACTATATAAGATCAAACAGAGAGGAAGGTAGATAATTAGTAAGCACAAGAAATAAAATGCAGAAAGTAAGAACACAATATTTGGAGTGGTTCAATCGATAAACGATCTACGTCCACTACCAAGATGGTTAGTCTTGGATTTCTAAGAGAGATTTTATATTAAGTATTTGAGAGATTACAAAGTACAATAAAATCTTTACTATGAAGAACAAATCCAAAACTATAACCAGTGTATCTCAAATGAATAAACTATGTGTTTAGACAAGAGAGGTATGTGTGTGAGAAACAAGATCAAGGCTCTTTAAATCTGTGAGAAGTAGAGCTCAATGATTCTTGAATGTGTTAAGGCTTGATTTCTGGGAATATTTCTTGAAGTATGAAGATGAAGATTCAAAAGACTAAGAATTTACAAGGCGGAGCTTCAACTTCGATGATCACAGCAATTTCTCAATATTTTCAAGCAAGCTTCAAATGGTGAAGATTGGGGGTATTTATACCCAAGCATCTCAAATATAGCCGTTGGACACAGCTGTTCAAGGACAGTACTTGATGCTTTCCCATTGGTCCACTGATATCCACTTTTGTCCTTTGGAGCTGTTGGTGCAGTAAAGGCGATCGAGACCTCGAGCCGCAATCAAGGTGGTTAGGACATCTGTCACCTTTATGAGATCTTTGCAGATCTACTCTGACATTGGGTCACGTGACAAGATATGGTGGTTGACATTTAATATTGCTGACGTGGATTCCAATGGATAAAAGGATCACTTCAAGAAGTCAATCATTGGGGCGGTTCTGGGGCAAGCGGTTTGACAAAAGGCGGTTCCACCAGAAGAGGATTTCCAAAAGTGCGGTTTGCACTTGATTGATCAAGCGGTTTCAGATGAGAGGAATCTCAAGGCAAAAGGCGCTTATGCCAAGCGGTTACGAAAAGGCGGTTCAGGAACCCTTGAAACTGCAATCCTAAAATCCAATGATTCTTGAGCCAGTCTTCAAGCCTAAATTTAACCTATTCTATAAAATGGACTTAGCTAAAAAATTGAAGTCTAAGCTTCATCACATAGGGTCCTAAAGTCCTTAAAATAAATAGGAGGTTATGGTATCAATCAAATCTAATACAAAATAGGAGAATTAAAATATGCATACCCAACAATCTCCCCCTATTTGATTAATGCCATTACCTACTACAGCAAAAGCAATCATTGTACTTGGTAAAAACATGTCCATAAGAATTATCATGGTAAGTCATGTCCCAAGTCAATGCACACACTAGCTTAAGCTATAGATTTCTATACTTTTGAAAGAATAAAAACTTACAAATTGAAGAGTATAGAAATGCATTCAGTGCACTTAAAAAGTATGAGTTTAAGTTCAAAGTGCAGTTTAAACTGAATGTTTAAACATCAATTCAAAAAAGTGATTTTTTAAGTTGAAAAATATTTTGAATGAGGTTTAAGACCTTAAGCGGTTTCATTGTTCTACAAACAAGCAGTTTGAATGAACAAAGTTTTTGGAACCATGATGCAATTTCCATTAATTCCTAAAATGATTACAAGTACAGGAATGAAAGGAAATTACAAGATTACAAAAAGCAAAAATGAAGTAAGTTGGACAAAATAAAATACAAAGAAAGTGCGGTCCAAACTTACCAAAAAATTACAAGGAAAAAGCGGTTTACTTCTGGGGTGGCTTGTTCACTTCATGGTCAGCTCCACTAGGCCCAGCTCTTGATTGGTCTGGTGCAAACGCTTTCCTTAGTCTTCTAACTTCTTCTGCGGTTCTGGTGAGAGTAGCTTCAAGCTTCTTTAGGGCATTCACAGAATGAGCAGAGGTAGAATTTGTGGCACCAACCGCTTTGGTGTTTTCCACAAGGTTGTCTCTAATAGTATCCAGCTGCACGTGAAGGGATGAATAAAGGGAATTGAAAATGGTATGGATCTCCTCCTGCACAGCAGCGGTTTGTTCTTGGATAGCTTCCTTCATTGGATCAAGATCAATGGTAACTCTCAGAGAGGTTTTCAGGTCATGAATTTCAGCTTCAATCTTGGCAATGAATCCAGCCTTCAGGTTGTCCAGGCGGCTGTTAAATTCATCCTGAATCTCATTCAGCTTTGCCATTGAGGCATCTCCAACACATTCCAGATTTACCTTGGAGTCCACCTTGAATATATCAATTTGCTCCAGAACATCTTCTCTAAGGGAATTCAAGGCGGTTTGGACAATCTGTGCCATTTGCGGTCTGGAGTTTAAGGTGGAAACAAGTTTTGAGGTCAGATCCCCAAGGTCTTTCTCAATGGAATTGCAGACCTTCTCTTGAATTTCACTTAAGGCTTTGACCAATCCTTCTTCAACTGCGGTTTTGATAAGGGACGCGGTTTGATCATCAGGAGCAGTTGAGGAGGATGGAAGGTTTGCTGTAGATCTCTCCCCCTTAATGGCATCAAGCAATGTTGATTTAAGGGTTGCCATCTCCAGGGATTGAGACTCTACCTTAGCATGAAGAACAAGGGTTGACTCAGAGAGATTTGAGAGAGAGGTTTGGAGGGAAGCATTGGAAGCGGTTAGTATGTCATTGGAAGCGGTCAGCTTAATGACATGACCTTGGTTTATTAGGAGTTGGCTTTGAATGAGGGAAAGGGTTTGAAGGATTTGGGAATAGTCAGAAGGAGGTGCGGTTGAGGTAGAAGCGGTTGGAAATATAGGAGGTGGTTGTGTTTGGGTAGTTTCAGGAGCGGTTTTGGTTTGAGTATTTGTTTGAGGAGGAGACTTTTGGTGATTGGGTGATTTTTGTGGAGGAGGGGATTTTGAAGGAGAGTTGGATTTAGAGCGGTTAGGTGTAGGGGAGCGGTTTTTGTTAGGGGAATTGTCAGGGGTTGGATCATCTCTAACTGACTTAGAGGTAGCATGTCCAGCAGAAGGTTTGGACTGCCATTGTTGATAGGCTGAGTGAGTAGGTGTTTGGTTGGAATGTTGGGAGTTCATGGAATGGGAATGTTGGGGTGAGTTATATTGGGATTGAGAAGATAGGGGTGAGAGTGATTTTCTGGGGGAAGGTGAAGGGGAATTTTGAGAAGGTGATTGAGGAGGGGAATTTGAAGGAGTGGGTGAGGGTTGGACAGGCTTGGTTTTCTTGAAGGGTTTCTTCTTGGCAGCCATTTTCTTCCTTTTGGGTTTCTCCCCCTGAGATTGTGCGGTTTTGTTGGGGGAAGGGGTTATGGATTTAGCTTTGGATGGTGATTTGGATTGAGAGTTGGCAGGTGATTGGGCTGGGGATTGGTTTGGAGATTGGACAGGAGAGGTTTGAGGAGATGGAGGCGGTTGGGTTTCTGGAGGCGGTTCATGGGGTGAGGCGGTTCCAGCTTCAGTGGTTGATTTTCCTTGGCCCGATACTTCTCGCCTTGCTCCTTGGCCAATCTAGCAATCCTATCTTGGAGAACCTTCATCTGTTCTTCCACATCCAAACCACCATCTCATCTCTCGGCTTTCTTGGCTCTAGCCACCAAGTTGGGAATACTTGGATCTTCCTCTTCTTCATCATCTTCATCCACCAAATGCATGGTTTTAGGTTCAGTTCCTTGGATGATTTCTTCTTTCTCTTGCTTGTACCTGCTCCATCATCGGCTGTAGGCGGTTTGGTCAGCAGAGCGGTCTTGGCCTTTTCTGGAGGCGGTTCAGCTCTTGCTTGGGGCTTCCTGGACCGCTTGGGTGCTTTGGTTTGAGGAGCGGTTGAAGGATCTCTGAGCTCATAGGGCTCTTTGTTTGGATATGTATCTGCATCATACAATGATTTGTACAAAGCATCACCATTGGCATACCTGAAAGTGTGGCATGCTAGCAATCCAAGGGAATCATCTGAGCAGTCTACCATAAGATCTGGATTCTTGGTGACCATTTCATCCAAGTGCTCATAGTCCATCAACAGAGCGGTTAGGATCCTGCAGAATGGTCTCCACCTCTGATCTTCACCTTTGACCTTGGACTGATAGGTCTCTATGCTATCCTTAATCTCAAAATAAAGGATCCTTGGCCAGTGCAGCTTGATCTCCATAAAGATAGCAGCACTGTACATCCATTGTTGGGATGTGAAATTGTTGTTGTTCCCAGTCTTTCCACAAATAGATCTCCCAACTAGATGACCTATGAAGTTCATCAGTTCACCAAAGTTCTTTCTTGGGATCTTCTTGTACTTCTTGGATAGGGTATCCACTTTGGCGGTTTGGAAAGCAGCATTGTCTTGAATAACCTGATCAACCTCTAAGGGAGCTCCACCAACAGTAAATCTGAAGAGTCTTCTTATATCAATGTAGTCTATGGAGAGCTTCATCCCTTCAACTACAGCGGTCAAGCAGGAAACTCTCTGACCTTGCTCAAGAACTCTGGAATCCTTCTTAGCGGTTGCAAAGAATTGATCCACAAAAGATGGTACAATAAAGTTCTGCTTCTTGGTGAAGAGCGGTAGGATGCCTGAGACTCTGAGCTTCCTCAGCAACTCCCTTCCTAGAGCATCTGTTTTGAGCTCTTCCTCATTCACTTCCCACCCAGGTAGGAAAGTAGTAGGATCCTATAAAATAAAATTTCAAGTGTTAGATCCATTTGTGTATTCATAGTTCACATGCGGTTTGAGCACCAAGCGGTTGAGCAATGGTGCGGTTTGAGAATTTCAAACCCCAAGTGAAACCATGAATACTCAACAAATAATGAGGACATGAGAATAAAATTACTTAAGTACGTGGCATTGTAATCCAAACTTATCCCACACTGCAAGCAGTGATTAGAGAGGAATTTCTTGGTTTCCAGCCTATATACTTAGTAAAATCTCAAAATCAAAGAAGGAAGGAATTTGACCAGCATGCGGTTTCAAAGTATTTGAAAAGGCGGTTTTAGAACATGCGGTATAGGTTGAATAGGTGAGGAGCGGTTTGAAACAAAAATTTCTAAGCGGTTTCATACAAGCGGTTTCAAACCAACATAAAATCCAAAATTTCTGAAAAAGTTGGAAAATTTTCTAAGTGTTGGAAAACACTTTCTCAGAATCAAGGCAACCAAAACATGTGATTTCTCAAGAACAGTTCATGGGTTTGTGAAGAACACCAAGAACACTCAAGAACACCAAGAACAGAGATTCATAAAATTTAACCAAAATAAGCAAATAACATGTCAAAATGATCACATTTGAAAGGAGATTAACAATATATCATTAAAAATTCATCCTTTACCCAGAATCATTCATAATCACTAAAAACAAGAAAGTGGGTTTTCGAAGAGTATAAACTGAAAATCATAAAATCAGTACCCAAATCATGCATTGATTATGAAATAAACTATGAAATGTAAATCTAGGCATGATTTCGAGCAAAACCCAACAAATTTCAATCAAAATGGTCAAGAAACATGAACAGAATCATCAAAAATTATGAAGGAAGCATACGAACAGTTTCTTGCATTAACCATGGTAGAATTGAAGAAATCAAGAATTAGGGTTTAGAAGTTGTTACCATTTCCAGGATGGGTTTCTTAGCCCTAGCAGTGGTAGATGCTCTTAGCCTTTTTGAAGTTGAAGGTTTCGAAGTAGAAGCCATTGACAGTTAAAGGTTTTGAAAATGAGGGTTTTGAAAGGTTTTAGAGAGAGAGAGTGAGTTGGTGAACAGAGTGTGCAGAGAGTTGGCAGAAAAAGATAGAATTTCACCAACTTAGGTTTATATAGGGTGAAGGGGGCAGGCAGTTGGTTCAGAAGAAATGATTGAAAATAAACTAACTGTTGCACCCTTTCACCTTCTGCACCCCTCTCTAAGACGGCTGACATGAAGGCTTTAAATGCTCATGTCCCCTTAGCATTAAATGCTCTAAAATTTTGAATTTTTGAGGGAAAACATTTGCAAAAATACCCTTTTGTCAAAAATAAAAAATAAATAAATAAAGGAATTTGAATGCTTTTTTTTTTTTTTTTTTTTAAGTAATAAGGATAAGACATAAATAGAAAGAATTTACTCTTAGTTGAAACGCGGTTTTGATCCAAGCGGTCAGACTACATCAAGCGGTTTGAAAGAAGCGGTTGGATGCAGGCGGTTGGATATCTTGCGGTTTTGGAATGGGTGGTTTCAACAGAGGCGGTTTGATTCCAAAAGGAATTTCAACCTAGACTCAACAATCAAGTTAGCAAATAAAAAGTATGGAATTCATTTAAGTTCAAGCATACCCATTTCTCCTCTGAGAAAAGAAAATCTCTTGGAGTCAAGAGCCTTTGTGAGGATATCGCAATCTGTTGTCTCGTCCCCACGTACTCTAAATGGATATTCCTCTTCTCCACATGGTCTTTGAGGAAATGATACTTGATATCAATATGCTTGGTCTTGGAATGCATGACAGGGTTGTTGGAGACTGAAATAGTTGAAGTGTTGTCACACATGATGGGGCAATTCCCTTCATGGATTCCATAGTCTACCAACTGCTGCTTCATCCAAAGGATTTGACAAAGAACAACTACCACGAAGAATATACTCGGCCTGCGTGGTAGACACCGAAACCGAAGCTTGCTTGTCGGCCCAAGCAACTAGTCTATTTCCAAGAAAATGACAAGTACCACTAGTGCTTTTCTTGTCAATAGTACAAGCCGCATAATCTGCATCCGAATAACCTACAAGATCGAAGTTCGAATCTTTGGAATACCAAAGTCCAAGGTTAGTGGTTCCGGTATAAATAGCGGATTATACGCTTGATCGCAATAAGATGTGCTTCTCTAGGATCCGCTTGATAGCGAGCACATACACGTACACTAAACATGATATCCGGCCTACTAGCGCTTAAGTAAAGTAATGAGCCGATCATACCTCGATATAAAGTTTGATCAACTTTCTTACCTTTGAGATCCTTATCTAGCTTATTGCCGGTGGCCATAGGAGTATCATATGCTTTAGCATTTTCTAATCCAAACTTCTTTATTAACTCCTTGGTGTACTTGGCTTGGCTGATGAAGATACCTTCTTCGCATTGCTTGATTTGAAGCCCGAGGAAGAATGTTAATTCTCCCATCATGCTCATCTCAAACTTGCTTTTCATTAGCTTTTCAAAACGCTTACAAAGCAACTCATTAGTAGAACCAAAAATAATATCATCAACATAAATTTGAACAAGTAAAGTATGCTCATTATATTTGGCAATAAAAAGAGTTGTATCGATTTTACCACGTTTAAATCCTTTTTCTAGTAAAAATTTAGAGAGAGTCTCATACCATGCCCTTGGAGCTTGCTTAAGTCCATACAAAGCTTTCTGGAGTTTGTAGACATGATTGGGAAATTTGGAGTCTTCAAATCCAGGCGGTTGAGCAACATACACGGTCTCTTGTAGTTCGCCGTTGAGGAATGCACTCTTTACGTCCATTTGATATAACTTGAAATGCTTGAAAGAGGCGTAGGCTAAGAAGATTCTGATAGCTTCCAATCTTGCAACTGGAGCAAAGGTTTCGTCATAATCAATTCCTTCTTCTTGCCTATATCCTTGTCTGAAATCAACCTTGCTTTATTCCTAGTGATGCTTCCATTCTCGTCCATCTTATTCCTAAATACCCACTTAGTTCCTATCACTCCTTGATCCTGAGGTCTAGGCACCAAAGTCCAGACCTTGCATCTTTCAAACTGGTTGAGTTCTTCTTGCATAGCAACGACCCAACTGGAATCTTGGAGTGCTTCATCAATCTTCTTGGGTTCAACTTGAGACAAAAGTGAAGTATGCTCATCATAATTCGATCTCCTTGTTTGAACACCGGAAAACAGATCACCAATCACATTAGTGAGGGGTGATCACGACTTCACGAACCTCGGGGTAAGTCAGGTTGGATCGAGGTTTGTCGAAGATCTTCAATTGGAACATCGTTAGATCCTTCAGTGAAGTCATGGAAGGTAAGTTGACGAAGAGGTTCTATAAGCTGGATAGGGGAATTCTCAACTTCATCTTCCCTTGCAGTTGCATCTGGAGAGGGTTCTTCAGGTGCGGTTTCAAAATTGCGGTTTTGGGGAATTTCAGTTGAGGGTGCTGGATTTTGCGGTTGAGGTTCAGGTTGTTGGGATTGGAGCCAAAACCAAGGAGAGGATCAAAACCATGGAGGAGCTGAAAATCGGAGGGACTGCTGTGGTGGGCGACCGCCCATAGAGGAGGTGGGCGACCGCCCAAGGGGACAAGTCGTGGCCGGGTTTTCTGCTGTGGCGTGAAAGGAGTTTTGGAAAAGAAGTTAATTTGGTAACAAATTAGTATTCCTATTTGTGTGATACTCCTTCCATGTCAAGGACTCCGGGTGAATCAGGTTTTGATTAGGAATAGGTTTTGTATCCCTATAAATATATTGTGACTACCACCATAATATTTGTACCAAAAGAGGGGAAAAGTTAGGATATCAAGGAGAGCCACAAAATAGTATCTAGGAGGGGGCCGGGGGCCTAGGAGAGCCATGGGGGCGATCCTACAACCCGGCTATGACTGTGTTATTTTGTGCGTTCTTGGGGAGGTGAGATAATGTATATGAGAGATTGCTCATGGAGAGTTACTATGCTAGATCTCAGTGTGGGAGTGCATATGTAAAGTTGTAATCCTTCATATATTATTATAGTGATGTCCCCTCGCTTCAGTGCCTCCGGATGTAGTTCACGAGTTGGTGAATGAACCGGGTTAACAAATTATCGGTGTTCTTGTTCTTGTTCTTTCATATTATCATGTGTTGATTTATTTTCTCCATGTTGATGACTGCTAGTATGGGCTAGTGGATGTGGTGATCCCCCCAATTTCACAACAACTGGTATCAGAGCTTTTGGTTCGAGATCTAGGAGAGATCCAAGGTGAAGAAAAGAGACAACAGATTTTTTGTGCAGATTCTTCGTGTGGAAGACGTGCAGGGATTTGAGAGCTTCTAGGGTTTATGGTTGAAGCATGACACGTGCCAAATAGGTCTACGATCGTGCGGAAGATCGGTAAGTCTGAAGAGTTCGTTTGTTTCTTATTGAGATCTGCAGAAATTCGAGGTGGAATTTTGGAGATGCAGAGATCAGAGATGTTCAAGGGTTTTTTTGGGGCAGTCAAGGTGGTTGGAGAAAAATATGAAAGAAAAGGAGGAAATTCGGGGAAGACTTTCTGGGGTGATGGGCGACCGCCCAGGGGGTGTTGGGCGACCGCCCAGGAGGACAGAAAGTTTGGCTCGTGGAAATTTCATCTTGGGCGACCGCACATGAGTTGGTGGGCGACCGCCCACGTCTTCAGGGGGAATCTTTTGCAGCAGTTTTTTGTTTCCTATTGTGGTACAATCTCTTCTTGCAAAGGTGAGTGGTATAAGCCGGTTAGACCACGTGGGAAGAGGAGGACTTCTCGCAAAACGACGGATGAGGGGTAAGGAGGATGTTGTACTCTACCGACAACATCAATTTCGTTCCGGGTGGGAGCAAGAGGCTTGGGGCCTACTGTTGGTGTAAAAAGGAGAGACATCAATAAACGGTGTGTTAGGGTGGAGAGGTGACAACGTGTAGCTGGCCAGCAAGGAGACAGTCACAAGTACCTAACAAGAGAGCGAGAAAAGGAATCACGAGGAGACAATGCAAGAAGCAAGGTGTGTCCGAGTTTCATGGGGAGCATTGCAAGGGGAGTGGATCTAGGAGGGAAAAGGCGAAGTTAGTCTTTCAAATAAATCAAGGTAGAAGTTGATTTGGGGAGGCAAGAAGGATCTAACACGGGGAGATTGAAGCGTCGCTTGGTTTCAATTCGCCTTATTACTTGGGCGTGGTGGCTCATGGTGGAGGAGCGTGGTGGCTCAACATGGTGGGGAAAATATTTGGTGGATCATTCTCAGGTGGGAGTATGATGGGAGCATGTCACAATGGTGGTTTATGTCTCCAGGTGGGAGATTGTTGGGATTGGAGCCAAAACCAAGGAGAGGATCAAAACCATGGAGGAGTTGAAAATCGGAGGGACTGCTGTGGTGGGCGACCGCCCATAGAGGAGGTGGGCGACCGCCCAAGGGGACAGAAGTCAGGGCCGGGTTTTTCTCGTGGCGTGAAAGGAGTTTTGGAAAAGAAGTTAATTTGGTAACAAATTAGTATTCCTATTTGTGTGATACTCCTTCCATGTCAAGGACTCCGTGAATCAGTTTTGATTAGGAATAGGTTTTGTATCCCTATAAATATATTGTGACTACCACCATAATATTTGTACCAAAAGAGGGGAAAAGTTAGGATATCAAGGAGAGCCACAAAATAGTATCTAGGAGGGGGCCGGGGGCCTAGGAGAGCCATGGGGGCGATCCTACAACCCTGGGCTTACGACCGTGTTATTTTGTGCGTTCTTGGGAGGTGAGATAATGTATATGAGAGATTGCTCATGGAGAGTTACTATGCTAGATCTGTGTGAGTGCATATGTAAAGTTGTAATCCTTCATATATTATTATAGTGATGTCCTGGCTTGGTGCCTCCGGATGTAGTTCACGAGTTGGTGAATGAACCGGGTTAACAAATTATCGGTGTTCTTGTTCTTGTTCTTTCATATTATCATGTGTTGATTTATTTTCTCCATGTTGATGACTGCTAGTATGGGCTAGTGGATGTGGTGATCCCCCCAATTTCACAACACAGGTGCGGTTTGAGGTTCACCTGGTTCATTATGCTCAACAAAATCATCAGCAACATTTGGAGCCAAATGTGGCTCAAGGAGAGAATGCTCATCAAAAGTAACATGGACAGACTCTACTATTTTTAAACTAGTTTTATTGAAAACACGAAAAGCTTTAGAATGTTTGGCATACCCAACAAAAATACCTTCGTCGGCCTTGGCTCCGAATTTACCTCTATTTTCTCTTCCATTGTAGAGGACAAAACATTTGCAGCCAAAGATCTTGAAGAATGCAATGTTGGGGGTTCTTCCTCGCCAAAGCTCATATGGAGTCTTGTTATAGGTTTTGTCATGAGGAGCGGTTCTGAGCGAAGCATGCGTATTGATCGCTTCAAATTTCAAAAATACCGAGGTAGCTTCGCTTCGCATATCATTGTCTTTCCAAATTTCAATCAACGTCCTATTATTCCTTTCCACAACCCCATTTTGTTGTGGAACACCAGCTGCGGAAAAATTGTGATCAATCCCGTGGTCATCACAATACTGAGCAACACCGTTGTTCTTAAATTCTGTTCCATTATCTGATCGAACACTAACGATGTCGTCTTCTTTTTGAGTTTGGAGCCGTCTAAAGAGTGCGGTGAGAATCTCATAGCAGTCATCTTTGGAAATCATCATCTCAACCCACGTATATCTTGAGTAATCATCCACCACCACTAAGGTATATCTATTTCCTCCAATGCCGGGCAAAAGGGGTTACGGGTCCAAACAAATCAATGTGAAGCAGCTTGTAAGCATCTTGAAGTTGAAGGAGCGGTCTTGCCGGTGAAAGACGACGCGGATCGCTACCAAGTTGGCATGCACTGCATTTCTCTGGATGGTGGTCAGCCACTTTAGGTAAACCGCGAACGAGGTTTTCCCTACCAATCTTTGCAAGATACTTGAAGTTCAAGTGGCTCAACCTCTTGTGCCATAGCCAACTATTTTCGCTCACATTCTTAGCTACAAAACAGAGATTTGTAATACTACATGCAGAATTTAGATCAATAATGTAAATATTACTCTTACGAATCCCCGTGAGTAGGGTGACGCCGGAAATGCTATCTTTGATAAAGCAGTTTGATGACGTGAAGTTGCAAAGCATTCCTTTGTCACAAAATTGAGAAATTGAAAGGAGGTTGTGCTTGAGTCCATCGACAAGAGAAACCTTCTCAATAGTTAGGTTTCCTCTCCTTATAACACCATATCCAATGGTCTTGCCTTTGTTGTTGTCGCCAAAGGTTACAGATGGACCACTTGCTTCAATGACATCTTCAAGTAATGATCTATCTCCAAATATATGTCTTGAGCAATTACCGTCAAGATACCATTCATTATCCTCGGAGTGACTAAACATGAAGCAGAGGACCCGAAATGTAAACATTAAGAACGAGGTCCCCCTTTATTCCTTGGGTCCCGAAGTTAGCAACCCTTTACGACCCACACCGCTGATGTAAGGAGGTTTACTCTTCCCGGCATTGGATGTGAACCGCAAAGGCATTCTCGCAGCCTTGTGACCTAAACCATCACACACGTAACATTTATAATAGCTACAAGCTTCATGAGGTTTTACTAACTCCTTACTCTTCTTAGGAGTTGCATGCGGTTTGGGACAAGGAAGCGGTTTGGGAGGTGCGGTTCCAGCCTAACATTCCAAATTCGATATAAAGGGAACAGCTTTGGTTTGACCACATATTTCCGGGAACGCTATTCTTGCTTTTGAAGGCAGTGAGGAGCGGTCGAAGAAGAAGCGCGGTCGACCCGAAATTAGCAGAACCGCCTTTTCCACCGTAAGCGGTTGGAGCAGGATTCTTCCAATTCCATAAGCCATTTCCTCTTCAGTGCTTCCACGAATTCTTAGGTTTTAACACGTAATTCTTCCCATATTGCTTTCCTTTAGGGTAGACATAATTTACCCGTCTTGCTTTACCCTTACCCTTAGCATGCTTCTCCTCGGGAATTTCTTTAGTTAGTTCTCGGAAAATCCTCATCCTTTTCACTAGAGGATGCACACTTCTCCTCTTCCTCGATCCAAACCCTAGACCATCCTTAGTTCCAGGAGGAACTTGGAAGTCCAAGAATTTATCCTTGGTGGATTGAGACTTGAGCCACGAATCAATAATCTTTTGCGATCGTCGATTTGGGTTACCAAGTCATCATTCCCGAGTTGAAGTGCAGCAACCTTAGTTTCAAGGATGCGGTTTGATCAAGCAAGAGGAGTCATCTGTTTGATTTGGTCCTTAAGATTTGAAATTTCAGACCTCATCACGCTTTCTCCGTCTTGCATGCATTAAGTTCATCATGAGCTAAGCTTAAGGCTTTCTTAAGATTTGAGAATTGATGGATCACCATTTCAGCCTTCCTTGAACATCTTTTCATGTTCCATGGGAGAAACCTCTTCCACCACCTTTTTCAAAATTTTCTTTGGAATAGCTTTTGAAGGTGGAGCATTTTTAGATGAGAAAATGGGACGTGAATACGAACAATTTCCTATCTTAACGCTAGGAGTAAGTTTAATATCATCATCCAATTTATAATTTGGAAGTTTTGCAGAAACCTCCTTTTCCTCCATATCATGCAACTCAAATGATTCAGAATCCGAGTCATCGAAGCGTTCGCAACTAAGCGCAGGTTAACCTCTTCGGTTTCACCGTCACTTCCATCCTCGTAACTGCTTCAATCCAAGTTGCTAATTCCTTGGAATTCTCTTCCTCCTCAAAGAACCATTCCCTTACGATGAGAAAATTTCGAAGGAAAAGTTTTCTTTTCATATATTCATATTTAGGTTATGGACACTCGTATGCAAAGTGGCCAGTTTCCTACGCTTGTAGCATACCAAGTCACTCTTTTTCTTTGTATCTGCAGCCCTAGAAAATGTTGCAGGAGGTTTGCCTTTTGAAAATGATTTTGTGAAAGATTTTGAGGATTTTCTAAATTTTTGGAATCTTTTCACAAACATGGCAAAATCATCATCATCCATCTCGATGAGTGATGAGGTTGATATGGAAGGATCAAAGTGGTTTGATTGGATGTGGATGGTTTCTCTTCATGTTCCACTACGTACATAGAAAGCGATTTGGTTTTTCCTTCTATCTCTTCAATATGATTTAATTTAAGTTCATAGACTCTAAGATTGGCATACAAGTTACTTAATGACCAAGTACCCAATACTTTGGAGTCTTCTAGAGAGGTAGCCTTATTTACCCATCTAGAACCTAAAGCGTATAGGAAAGTCATATTGATTTCCTTATCGGTTAAAGTTTTACCAAGAGATCTACAAGCATTAAATACCTCAACATAGCGATCGTAGATTTGACGCAAGGTTTCGTTGGGTTTTCTCGTTGAAGTTGTTGTAGGATCTTTCAACAAAGGTATAATTTGTTTTCCTTGCACTCTTCATCACCTTCGAGGTAGCTCTCTATGGCATCCCACATCTCGCTTTGCGGTTTTGAGGTACATCACTTTCGTAGAGTTGATACGGGAGGGTTCCGTAAATGAT
The DNA here is from genome assembly GCA_022495995.1 of Adenophora triphylla var. japonica. Classification (NCBI taxonomy): domain Eukaryota; kingdom Viridiplantae; phylum Streptophyta; class Magnoliopsida; order Asterales; family Campanulaceae; genus Adenophora; species Adenophora triphylla. Next base: position 61,829 of record JAFEMH010002757.1, read on the forward strand.
GAACCTCGCCTTGCCGTCCAAGGCAACTATTCTCTTCTCTTCATCCGACCACTCATCTTTTGGCTTTTTGACCTCTCGGAGTTTCGGCATTGGTGGTTGCATCGTTGTTAGCCTTCATTGGAATTAGAGGGCCATTGATCACGCATTCCACCAAAGCATCTCATCTATGGTTTCCAAATGAATAAGCATTCGGCACTTCCAGATGTCAAAGTGGTCTTCGTCCAACATTGGAATGTGTGAATAGTTACCGTAGTCATTGTCTTTGAGGTTGCCATATCGAATCGGCACACAAGCCGTTAAGCTTGAAAACAAAGGGTTTTAAAATGTGTTAGCTCGATACCACTTGTTGGTCCCAAAGGTGGCAACAAGGGTGAAAATACAAACCTAGAGGGGGTGAATAGTCGTTTTAAAATTTTCGCCCTCAATTTAAAAACTAAACCTCTAAGCTTACAAAACCTCTTGCAGCAGGTATTAGAAACTGCAAGTAGAGTTGTAAAATGCACAAATGAATATACTTAATAAAATGCGGTTTTGAGAAGGCGGTTTTGCAAGGCGGTTTTAGTGCAATTTTCTCGAGCAGCTGTAAACCGAAAGTGTAGTTTGACTATGTTAACTCCAAACACAACTTCACAATAAAGGATAACTATATAAGATCAAACAGAGAGGAAGGTAGATAATTAGTAAGCACAAGAAATAAAATGCGTAAAGTAAGAACACAATATTTGGAGTGGTTCAATCGATAAACGATCTACGTCCACTACCAAGATGGTTAGTCTTGGATTTCTAAGAGAGATTTTATATTAAGTATTTGAGAGATTACAAAGTACAATAAAATCTTTACTATGAAGAACAAATCCAAAACTATAACCAACAGTATCTCAAATGAATAAACTATGTGTTTAGACAAGAGAGGTGTGTGTGTGAGAAACAAGATCAAGGCTCTTTAAATGCATGAGAAGTAGAGCTCAATGATTCTTGAATGTGTTAAGGCTTGATTTCTGGCCGGGGAATATTTCTTGAAGTATGAAGATGAAGATTCAAAAGACTAAGAATTTCTCGGCGTAGCTTCAACTTCGATGATCACAAGAATTTCTCAATATTTTCAAGCAAGCTTCAAATGGTGAAGATTGGGGTATTTATACCCAAGCATCTCAAATATAGCCGTTGGACACAAATGCTGTTCAAGGACAAGATTGATGCTTTCCCATTGGTCCACCGATATCCACTTTTGTCCTTTAGAGCCGCTTGGTGCAAGAAAGCCGATCGACCTCACCGCAATCAAGGTGGTTAGGACATCTCGTCACCTTTATGAGATCTTTGCGCATCTACTCGACATTGGGTCACGTGACAAGATATGGTGGTTGACATTTAATATTGCTGACGTGGATTCCAAGGGATAAAAGGATCACTTCAAGAAGTCAATCATTGGGGCGGTTCTGGGCACGCGGTTTGACAAAAGGCGGTTCCACCAGAAGAGGATTTCCAAAAGTGCGGTTTGCACTTGATTGATCAAGCGGTTTCAGATGAGAGGAATCTCAAGGCAAAAGGCGGTTCTGCCAAGCGGTTCTGAAAAAGGCGGTTCAGGAACCCTTGAAACTGCAATCCTAAAATCCAATGATTCTTGAGCCAGTCTTCAAGCCTAAATTTAACCTATTCTATAAAATGGACTTAGCTAAAAAATTGAAGTCTAAGCTTCATCACATAGGGTCCTAAAGTCCTTAAAATAAATAGGAGGTTATGGTATCAATCAAATCTAATACAAAATAGGAGGATTAAAATATGCATACCCAACAAGGAGGAAGAGAATTCTAAGGAATTAGCAACTTGGATTGAAACAGACTCTGATGATGGAAGTGATGAAGAAATCGAAGAGGTTAATCTATGCTTAGTTGCAGATGCTTACGATGAGTCAGATACTGAGTCAATCGAGTCACTAGATATGGAGGATGATGAGGTTTCTATAAAAATTCCAAATTTTAAATTGGATGCTGATGTCAAACTTACTCCAAGCATTAAGATAGGGAATTGTTCGTATTCACGTCCCGTTTTCTGTGTGTGATGGTTTAGGTCACAAGGCTGCAGAATGCCTTTTGCGGTTCACATCCAATGCCAGGAAGAGCAAACCTCCTTCTGTCAAACATGTGTGGGTCGTTAAAGGTTGCTAACCTCAGGACCCAAGGAATAAAGGGGGACCTCGTTATTAATGTTTACATTTCAGGTACTCTGCTTAATGGCTGGTCACTCCAAGGATAATGAATGGTATCTTGACAGTGGCTGCTCAAGACATATGACTGGAGATAGATCATTACTCGAAGATGTCATTGAAGCAAGTGGTCCGTCTATAACCTTTGGTGACAACAACAAAGGCAGAACCATTGGGTATGGTGTAATAAGGAGAGGAAACCTAACCATTGAGAATGTTTCTCTTGTTGAAGGACTCAAGCACAACCTCCTTTCAATTTCTCAATTCTGCGACAAAGGAATGCTTTGCAACTTCACGTCATTAAATTGCTTTATCAAAGATAGCATTTCCGGAGTCACCCTACTCACAGGTATTCGTAAGAGTAATATTTACATTATTGATCTAGATTCTGCATGTAGTATTACTAATCTCTTTTTTGTAGCTAAAAATGTGAGCGAAAAAAGTTGGCTATGGCACAAGCGATTGAGCCACTTGAACTTCAAGTATCTAGCAAAGATTGGAAGGGAAAACCTCGTTCGTGGTTTACCCAAAGTGGCTGACCACCATCCAGAGAAATGCAGTGCATGCCAACTTGGTAAGCAATCTGCGTCGTCTTTCACCAGCAAGACCGCTCCCTCAACTTCAAGATGCTTACAACTGCTTCACATCGATTTGTTTGGACCCGTTACCACTGCCAGCATTGGAGGAAGTAGATATACTTTAGCGGTGGTGGATGATTATTCAAGATATACATGGGTTGAGATGATGATTTCTAAGGACGATTGCTATGACATCTTAACCTCCCTCTTTAGACGGCTCCAGACTCAAAAGGAAGACGACAACGTTAGTGTTCGATCAGATAATGGAACAGAATTTAAGAACAACGGTGTTGCTCAATATTGTGATGACCATAGGATTGATCACAATTTCTCGACTGCTGGTGTTCCACAACAAAATGGGGTTGTGGAAAGGAAGAACAGGACGTTGATTGAGGCTGGAAAGATAATGATTTCTGAAGCTAAGCTACCTCAGTATTTTTGGGTTGAAGCAATCAATACAGCATGCTTCACTCAGAATCACTTCCTCATCAACAAGACCTATAACAAGACTCCATATGAGCTATAGAGAGGAAGAACCCCCAATATTGCATTCTTCATGATCTTTGGCTGCAAATGCTTTATCCTCTACAACGAAAGAGAAAATAGAGGTAAATTCGGAGCCAAGGCCGATGAAGGTATTTTTGTTGGGCATGCTAAACATTCAAAAGCTTTTCGTGTTTTTAAAAAAACTAGCTTAAAGATAGTTGAGTCTGTCCATGTTACATTCAATGAGCATTCTCTCCTTGAGCCACATTTGGCTTCAAATGTTGCTGATGATTTTGTGTAGGGAAATTCTTGGGTCTTGATCTTGATACAGAGGCCGGATATGTGATTGAATCGTGTATAATCCACTTTCCGAATAAAGTATTTCGACCCTTAATGCCTGGGTTACACAAAATCTTTATTGGGATAAGACAATCACTCAATTTGTTTCTAGGCAAAGAAAACAAATCTAAACTGTGAGAATTGATTGCTTTTCGTTATTGTTGTAATTCACTTGTATGTTGTGTGTGTTACAAATGAGATCAAACATCTGTATTTATACAGATGGAGAGGTATCAGTAAAAGGGTATAACCAAAAGACATGACTTTAGCCATGTGATGTGTCTTTTCAGTTTGAACTGGCACCTGTTCAGGAACTGCTCGGCCGAGTCAAGGGACTCGCTCGGCCGAGCAAAGATGTCCCATGACAATTTGCCCAGCTGCACGGCCGTGTCATTTGAACTGCACGGCCGTGCAGCTCATACTCGCTTCGGCCGAGCAAGGCATATGCCTCGCCGAGCAAGGCCGCCCGTAAACTTGGACAATCTGCTATGCTCTGCTCGGCCGAGTCAAGGACTCTGCTCGGTCGAGCACATCAGCAAAATGTGCTACCCTTTAACGTTTACTTCTTTATCGAGGTTGACTTCGTTTTAGCTCAAACGAGTGTGTACTCCACACTTTCCCTTACTCGTATCCGAGTCTAATACGAATCACATTGATCTCTTAGTAAATCATCATTACAATAAAATAAGTTGAGTGATACTAAAATCACCAACAAATCCCCTCCATTTTAGTGTAATCCTTTGATTTACTAAACTTTATAAATAACGAAACAAACGAATGCATAAATGAAAATGTCTTGCGATTGAATTTTCATCTTAGTATAATACACATTTCAAATACTCGAGAATCGGGGTGTCGTAACGATTGAACCCGTCAACTCATATGAATACCGAAGATACTATACACATAAGTTCGCATAATTCTCTTTGTTTAATCTTGACACTATTACAAGCCATGTGTCCATATCCAATAGTGAACATATAGAAAGCCAAGTCCTAGCTTCTTGAAGCGGCAAAACTTCATGTCCACATAGGTAATTCCTTTTAATCTTGCACCTGCATTTGCAATTTTTCAAAGGAACTATTAAGAAGATATTCTTCAACCTAACCTTTACTTGCGTGTCCGAACACATACCTTGGGAAAGATAATAACATGTGTTCCAATCTCCAACTGCGAGCTTTCCACATTGAATTCAAGCTTCTAACGTTGTATTAGAAGGGAATTGGGTATCTCACAATTAGAGGATTAAATGGACTTTAATCCCATTCCCATTGCAGACTTATTTACCAAGTCTCTGGCTAACCCCTTCGTCAAGTGGTCAGCCAAATTTTGTTGCGACCGAACAAACTCAACTCGATATCACACCATTCATGATTAACTCCCGAATCATACTATGTCCGACACCCAAGTGTCTAGACTTGCCATTATAAATCTGACTATAGGCCCTAGCCAAGGTGGCATCACTATCACAATGGATAGACATTGGTGATATCGGTTTTGGCCATAATGGAATCTCATATATCAAGTTCAAGCCACTCCGCTTCTTTTCCAGCAGCAGCCTAATGCTACAAACTCGCACTCCATTGTAGAATGCGTAATACATGCCTCGCTTTTTGGAAGCCCAAGAAATGGCACCTCCTCCAAGCAAGAACACCCAACCACTAGTAGAAGATGAATCTTCTTGGTTGATCCAACTAGCATCGGTATAACCTTCTAATATAGAAGGATGTCCACTATAACACAAACCATAGTCCATAGTACCTTTTAAGTACTTGAACACCCTTGTTATAGCATGCCAATGTCATCTACTAGGATTACTAGTGAACCCGCTCAATCTTCCAACCGCATAAGCAATATCGTCGTCGAGTGCCCGTCATAGCATACATCAAACTGCCAATGGCTTTTGAGTATTCGAGCCGTGACACAGTTTACCAAGATTTGATACAAGTTTCTCGGTAGGATCCATGGGAGTACTAACTTTAGAACAATTATCACAATTAAAACCTCTTGAGAATTTTCTCAATATAATGAGATTGTGATATTGCAATTCCCTTGTTCATCCGTTTAATCTTTTATACCAAGAATTACATCGGCTTCTCCCATGTCCTTCATCGAAAACTTCGATGACAAAAACTTCTTAGTTTTATCAACTACATTTTGGTCGCTGCCAAAAATCAACATGTCATCTACATATAGACAGATGATTACACCTTTACCGGATTCATCAAATCTGCTATATACACATTTGTCGGACCGATTTAATACAAAACCATTCGACAAAACAACCTCATCAAATTTTTGATGCCACCGCCAGGTGCTTGCTTCAGCCCATACAATGACTTAATTAACTTACATACCTTATGCTCATTACCCGGCATAACAAATCCTTCAAAGTTGCTTCATATACACTTCTTCTTCCAAATCACCATTTAAGAATGCCGTTTTGACATCCATTTGATGGATCAATAGATTCTCAATAGCCGCCAAAGCTATCGTAAATCTAATAGTAGTGATACGAGCAACCGGTGCATAGGTATCGAAGTAATCGATCCCTTCCTTTTGTCTAAAGCCTTGGATTACCAATCGAGCTTTAAACTTGTCGATAGTTCCATCGACTTTCATCTTCTTTTTGAAGATCCATTTGCACCCCAAAGGTTTACAGCCTGGTGGTAAATCGCACAAGACCCATGTATTATTTTCCACAATAGAACCAATCTCATCATCGATGGCTTCTTTCCAAAAACCAAAGATCTCGAGATTTTATTGCTTCATCATAGGTTCTTGGATCCTCCTCTATACTATAACAAAGAAGAGTATTGAGATTCAATTTGATCTCTTGATCCCATAACTAAATATAGTTGAAAATCGAACCATATGATTTAGCTTTCCTTACTCTTGTACTCTTACGAGGTTCGGGTGTCTCACTTGGTACATCAATTGAATGATCATCCATTTGAGATTCAAATTTACATTGGTATAATATCCTTGGGTCTAGGTATCGAAGAGAAACGATTCTCATCAAAGATTGCATCTCTCGATTCTATAATTGTGTTAATAGAAATGAATTCATTAGGTTCTATAACATAAAACCTATATGCCTTGGAATGCTCAGCATATCCAACAAAGATGCAATCAATACCTTTTTCTCCCAACTTTTTCCTTTTAGGGTCCGGAAGTCTAACCACGGCCCTACATCCCCAAACTCGCAAAAATGTCAAGTTTGGTCTTTTCTTATACCAAAGCTCATATGGGGTAATCTTGTTCCTTTTATTAGGAACTCTATTCAATAGATGACAAGCCGTTAACATGGCTTCACCCTAAAACCCGTCACTTAAGCCCGAGTAAGACAACATGCCGTTAACCATTTCTTCAAGAGTTCTATTCTTCCTTTCAGCCACACCATTTTGTTGTGGTACATAAGGAGCCGTAGTCTCATGAATTATTCCTACGGATTGGAAATATTTAGGATCATAATATTCACCACCTCTATCTGTACGTAAGGTTTTAATCAAGCCATTAAGTTGAAGTTCAACTTCAGTTTTATAAATTTTAAATTTATCTAGGGCTTCATCTTTTGCATGCAGCAAATAAATATAGCAAAACCTAGAAGCATCATCTATAAAAGTGACAATATACTTTTTATTGCCTAAAGATGGAGTTGCATGAAAATCACATAAATCACTATGTATCAATTCAAGTTTTACTGTAATTCCTTGTAACACTTTTTAAAAGGTTTCCTAGTGATTTTGGTTAACATGCAAGTATTACACCTTTCCGTATTATTATCAATAACAGGAATCAAACCATCTTTGGACATTTCAAGCATTCTTTTATAGTGCACATGTCCTAACCGAGCATGCCATAATGAGGAATTAACAACAACAGAGGAAGTCATATAAACGAGAACTAGAGTTAACCTAATTTTATTTAAATTCAACATGAACATTCCATTGTTATAATAACCAAATCCTACAAATACACCGAGTACTTTGATAAGATATACTTATCGGATTTATACACTTGTTTATATCCACATTTGTTCAAGACAGACCGTAAATTAAATTCTTACGAAGTTTAGGTACATATAAAACATTAAACAAAGAAATAGTTTTTCCCGAACTAAATTCCAACAGCACACTTCCTCTTCCTTGAATAGGAGCGGAATGGTCATCACCCATGTAAAGGACAGATCCGTCTTCCATTGGTTCGTATGACTTAAACCAACAACGATCCTTACAAACATGAGTTGTGGCACCGGAATCAATCCACCACGCAATAGCATCATCCTGCACATAAAATGCCTCGAAATTAGTGAAACAAATTTTTAATAAATACGCATTTCCAACTATGTATTAAATTCTGACCTTGGTTTTGAGAATGGTCTTTAGACCCCTTTCCAGAACCACTTGTGCTTGCGCCTTTCTTGTTGTTTCTAACACGACAATCCTTCTTAAAGTGACCAGATTTGCCACACTTCCAACATGCCAATTTAGGCTTCTTGTTGGGACCAGAACCATTGTCATTGAAACTACGTTTCTTTCCTTTATTTTTATTGTTTCCACCCTCATCAATCATATTGACCGAGGGTCCAGCAACTTCTTTTCCTTTGCCTTTGTCATCCTCTTGCACCCTAAGAGATTCCTCTATGCGCAAGTGACTACCAAGTTGAACCAAAGACAGATCGTATTTACCATGTTTCAAAGTGTGTTTGAAATCCTTCCAGGAGGGAGGCAACTTATCAATCACACTTGAAACCGATATTGACTCATCCATCTTCAACCCGTGTTGTGTATATTGTCCAAGGATTCTAAGGAGTTCATTGAACTGTTCCATGACAGGTCTTGAATCGACCATCTTGTAATTATTAAAATTACTCACAAGGAACTTCTTACTAGAAGCATCCTCTGCCATGTACTTGGATTCAAGAGAATCCCATAACTCTTTTGCAGATTCCTCATTTTGATAGATGTCAAAGAGAGAATCAGACATACCGTTTAATATGTGTCCTCTGCAGATGTAGTCGTCGTTTTCCCACTTTGATCTACGTCTGATTGCCTCCAAGTTGTCATCTTCAAGCAATTCCGGAATAGGGGTAGAAAGAACATACACCACTTTTAACGTTGTTAAAAGGAAGTGCATCTTCTTTTGCCAACGTCTGAAATCTTGCCCTTCAAACTTGTCTAGCTTTCCAAATTTGTTCGTCATCTCCTTCAAAGTACTTCCACCAGCCATGAGTATCACCAAATACTTTATTCGTTTGTAGGGAATTCTTGGGTCTTGATCTTGATACAGAGGCCGGATATGTGATTGAATCGTGTATAATCCACTTTCCGAATAAAGTATTTCGACCCTTAATGCCTGGGTTACACAAAATCTTTATTGGGATAAGACAATCACTCAATTTATTTCTAGGCAAAGAAAACAAATCTAAACTGTGAGAATTGATTGCTTTTCGTTATTGTTGTAATTCACTTGTATGTTGTGTGTGTTACAAATGAGATCAAACATCTGTATTTATACAGATGGAGATGTATCAGTAAAAGGGTATAACCAAAAGACATGACTTTAGCCAAGTGATGTGTCTTTTCAGTTTGAACTGGCACCTGTTCAGGAACTGCTCGGCCGAGTCAAGGGACTCGCTCGGCCGAGCAAAGATGTCCCATGACAATTTGCCCAACTGCACGGCCGTGTCATTTGAACTGCACGGCCGTGCTGTTCATACTGCTCGGTCGAGCAAGGCATATGCCTCGGCCGAGCAAGGCTGTCCAGAAACTTGGACAATCTGCTATGCTCTGCTCGACCGAGTCAAGGACTCTGCTCGGCCGAGCACATCAGCAAAATGTGCTACCCTTTAACGTTTACTTCTTTATCGAGGTTGACTTCGTTTTAGCTCAAACGAGTGTGTACTCCACACTTTCCCTTACTCGTATCCGAGTCTAATACGAATCACATTGATCTCTTAGTAAATCGTCATTACAATAAAATAAGTTGAGTGATACTAAAATCACCAACATTTTGCTGAGCATAATGAAACAGGTGAATCCTCTAGAATCGCACCTGAACCTAAACCGCAAAATCCAGCACCCTCAACTGAAATTCCCTCAAACCACACATTTGAAATCGCACCTGAAGTTCCCACTCCAGATGCAACTCCAAGGAAAGAAGATGTTGAGAATTCCCCCATCCAGCTTATTGAAGCTCTTCGTCAACTTACCTTCCATGACTTCGCTGAAGGATCTAACGATGTTCCTATTGAAGATCTTCAGCAAACCTCAGTCCAATCAGACTTACCCCCGGAGGTTCGTGAAGTCAGCAGTCACCCTCTCTCTAATGTGATTAGTGATATGTTTTCCGGTGTTCAAACAAGGAGATCAAACTATGATGAGAATACCTCCTTGTTATCTCAAATTGAACCCAAGAAGATTGATGAAGCACTCCAAGATTCTAGTTGGGTCGTTGCTATGCAAGAATAACTCAACCAGTTTGAAAGATGCAAGGTCTGGACATTGGTGCCTAGACCTCAGGTTCAAGGAATGATAAAAACTAAGTGGGTGTTTAGGAATAAGATGGACGAGAATGGAAGCATCACAAGGAATAAAACAAGGTTGGTTGCACAAGGATATAGGCAAGAAGAAGGAATCGATTATGATGAAACCTTTACTCCAGTTGCAAGATTGGAAGCTATCAGAATCTTCTTAGCCTACGCCTCTTTCAAGCGTTTCAAGTTATATCAAATGGACGTAAAGAGTGCTTTCCTCAACGGTGAACTACAAGTGACCGTGTATGTTGCCCAACCGCCTGGATTTGAAGACTCCAAATTTCCCAATCATGTCTACAAACTCCAGAAGGCTTTGTATGGACTTAAGCAAGCTCCAAGGGCATGTTATGAGACTCTTTCTAAATTTTTACTAGAAAAAGAATTTAAACGCGGTAAAATTGATACAACTCTTTTTATTGTCAAATACAATGATCATTCCTTACTTGTTCAAATATATGTTGATGATATCATTTTTTATTCTACTAATGAGTTGCTTTATAAGCGTTTTGAGAAGCTAATGAAAAGCAAGTTTGAGATGAGCATGATGGGAGAATTAACATTCTTCCTCGGGCTTCAAATCAAGCAATGCGAAGAAGGTATTTTCCTCAGCCAAACCAAATACACCAAAGAGTTGATAAAGAAGTTTGGACTAGAGAATGCTAAAGCATATGATACTCCTATGGCCACCGGCAATAAGCTAGATAAGGATCTAAAAGGTAAAAAGGTTGATCAAACCTTATATCGAGGTATGATTGGCTCATTACTTTATTTAACTGCTAGTAGGCCAGATATCATGTTTAGTGTCTGTGTTTGTGCACGCTATCAAGCAGATCCTAGAGAAGCACACTTGATTGCAGTCAAGCGTATAATCTGCTATTTATCTGAAACCACTAACCTTGGACTTTGGTATTTCAAAGATTCAAATTTTGATCTCGTAGGTTATTCAGATGCAGATTATGCAACTTACACAATTGATAGGAAAAGCACTAGTGGGACTTGTCATTTTCTCGGGAATAGACTAGTTGCTTGGGCCAGCAAGAAGCAAGTATCAGTTTCAGTGTCAACCACAGAGACTGAGTATATTGCTGCTGGAAGTTGTTGCTGTAAAATCCTTTAGATGAAGCAGCAGTTGATGGACTATGGAATTGAAGAAGGAAATTGCCATATCATGTGTACAATACTTCAACATTTTCAGTCTCCTACAACCCTGTCATGCATTCCAAGACCAAGCATATAGATATCAAGTATCATTTTTTCAAAGACCATGTGGAAAAGAGGAATATCCATTTAGAGTATGTGGGGACAGACAACCAGATTGCTGATATCCTCACCAAAGCTCTGGACTCCAAGAGGTTTACTTTCCTCAGAGGAGAAATGGGTATGCCTGATTTTAAATGAGTCCATACTTTTTATTTGCTAACTTGTGTGTTGAGTATAGGTTGATATTTCTGTTGAGATTTCAAATCTCATCCCTGTTGAAACCGCGTGTACCAAACCGCTTGCAGCTAGCCGCCTACTTCCAAACCGCTTGCTGCAGCTTGACCGCTTGATCCCAAACCGCGTTTCAACTTAGAGTAATTTCTGTATATCTTATCCTTATTTTTAAAAAAAAAAACTGTTCAAATTCTTTTTTTTTATTTTTTAGTCCTTATTTTGACATAAGGGTATTTTTGCAAATGTTTTCCCACATTATTTCAAAATTTAAATGCATTTAATACAAAAGGGACATGAGCATTAAAAATCCTCTTGTCAGCCATCATAGGGTACAATGCAGAAGATGAAAGGGTACAACAGTTAGCAATTTCAATCATTCTTTTCTGAAACAAACTTCCTGCACCCCTTTACCTATATAAATCAAGTTTGGTGAAAATTCTAACCTTTTACTGTCAACCCTCTGTCAAACTGCACTCTCTCTACCAACTCTTTCTCTCTCTAAAAACCCTCTAAAACCTCCATTTTCAAAACCTTAAACAAAAATGACTTCAACCTCTAAAAGACAAAGAGCTTCAGCAGTCACTAGAGCCCCCAAGAAACCAATCCTTGAAATGGTAACAAATCTCTATCTCTAAACTCTTAATTTCTTCGAAATCTGCCATTGCTGAACTGTAAAAACCTTTTATATTCTTCAAATTTCATTTTGGCTGATTCTGTTATCATTTGTTAATCATTTCTGTTGAAATTTGTTGGGTTTTGTTCAGATTGTTACATGGATTCAATATATGTTAGTAATTTTATGATCCATCCATGTTTTAGGCACTGATTTGATGATTTTCAGTCAGTGTTCTTCGAAAACCCACTTCTGTATTTTTCAATTTTCTTGACGATTCTGTACAAAAGGTGTTATTTTGATGATATATTGTTAGTATACAACTTATTAGGATCATTTTGATATGCTTTTTGTTGATTTTGATTAAGTTTTTGATAATCTCTGTTCTTGGTGTTCATACTGTTCTTCGTGTTCTTCATGAAGTTCATATGATTTTCTGAAAATTTCTTATGTTTTGGATTCTTTGATTCTTGAATAGTGTTTTCCATACTTAGAAAAAATTTGACCTTTTTCATGAAATTTTGGAATTCACTATGGGTTTGAAACCGCTTGTATTAAAAACCGCTTCAGTTTTCCTGTTTCAAACCGCAAGCTTCTTTCAAAGCTAAACCGCATGTTGGAACCGCTTTTTCAAAATCTTTTGAAACCGCATGTTGTTTAATTCCTTCCTTATTTTTGAGATTTTACTAAGTATATAGGCTGAAAACCAAGACCCTCCCCAGCAAGCACTTCTTGGAAGTGTGGGATAAGTTTGGATTATAATACCACGTACTAGTAATTTTTGTTCTCAAATCATGTTCAGTTCTCTTAAGTATTCATAGTTCACTTGGGTTTTGAAATACTTCACTTTTCAAACCGCACCATTGCTAAACCGCATGAATTCTCAAACCGCTTGTGAACTGTGAATACAAAAATGGATCTAACACTTAATGTTTTACTTTGTAGGATCCTAATACTTTCCTACCTGGCTGGGAAGTTAATGAGCTGGAGCTTAGGAATGATGCTTTGGGAAGGGAACTGCTGAGGAAGCTGAGAGTTTCTGGGATTCTACCCCTTTTCACTAAGCAGCAGAACTTCATCATCCCCTCCTTCGTGGACCAGTTCTACTCAACTGCCACGCGTGAAGTCAGACAGTTAGAAGATGGCCCTAAAGTTACCTGCCTCACTGCTGTTGTAGAAGGCCTCAAGCTCTCAATTAATTACATAGACATCAGGAGAGCCTACAAATTCAGAGTTCCTCAAGCACCTGAGTCAGTGGATCAAGTAATTCAGGAAGCTGCTGCAATGGCAACCGCCAAGGTTAAATCCATGATTGGTCAGTACAAGAAGATCCCAAGGAAAGGGTTTGGTGAGCTAATGAGCCACCTGGGATATTTGGTTGGAAAGTCAGTCTGTGGCAAGACTGGAAAACATAATAACTTTACATCCCAGCAATGGATGTATTGTTCAGCGATCTACAACGAGATCAAGCTTCACTGGCCAAGGATTCTATTCAGGGAGATATGTGATAGTGTGGAGACATATCAGTCCAAGAGGAAAGGAGAAGAGCAGAGATGGAGACCATTCAACTGAATGAACGCCCTCCGAAAACAACATTTTTGTGTAAATCTGTTTTGGTTGTTTATCTTTTGAAAATTTGAGTTTTGGGAGTCGCCACGCCGTTTTTAAAGGAAAACATTGAAAAACCTTTTTTTAAGAGAATTTGGGTTCGGGAGTCTGGTTACGTGTTGGGAAGAACTTGGGAGTTCACCCAACACGCCTCTTTCGAGACTTTCAATCAAGCAATGGACAATTATGATCATTCAAAGTGTGTGTGATTTGTGTCAATAAACAAGGCATGCAAACTTGTATTTCATTGATGGTATTCAGAACGGATACAACTTGTGAGCCATGACAGGGGGCCACACCCTTTACAAACGATGACTTGCATTACAAGGCAAGAGCTGAGACAGTCTGCTCAGGAAGCTCTGATGTCGTTCGACACAGAACTTCCTCAGAGAGGGATGTCGGACGACAGGAAGCCTCCTGGTCAGATTGTCTCTTACAACACCAAAGCTACTCTGGAACTGGAACAAGATTATTTTAACTAAAGAGAGACACTATTCAGGATCTAAGATCAGTTTGGGGTTGATTGGAGTGAGCAAAGCCAAGATTTGCTTTTAATGATACGGATGTCATATGACATAGGACACCCGAGAATGTCCATGTCATATGAAAAACCGCCTCCATTGATTTATTGCACCCAAAGAGATCTTAGGTTCCCCAAATAGTGTTAAATGAACTAAAACTACTATTTAATCATAGCTTTGAGTCACAAAGGGAACCGATCTGAGTGGATCTGAAGTCCTTGAAAGCCAGATGGCTTTCTGGGAACTGTATGTCGTATGACACAGGATCCTTTGAGGGGTCCTGTGTCGTCCGACACAAGAGGCCTGTTTCAGTGCCCTTCAGTCAAATTGATCCCACCTTGTTCTCAATGCAAGACTAACCTATATTATTAACTGAAAGCAGTAAAATAGTAATATTACGTGAGTATTATGGGAGGATCACATGGCTTTAATGGCCAAATGTGATAAATCACATGTCTATGGCCATTATTATGTAGCCATCTCCTCCTAACTCAAAGAAAGCTAACCAAGATGCAAACTTTAATGGTGCTAAGGCCACCAAATGTTCAGATCTGAGGTGGGGAGAGATGAATATGGAAGATTCACCTCTCCACCACCTTTATCATGCAAAATCCCAAATATTTCACATAATATCAAGACAAGTAAGCATGCAAGATGATATAGATGGATGTGCAAGAGTTAATCAGAGAGAGAGAGGGTTTAGTGGCTACCTATTGTAGTCCACAAGGTAAAGGCACCAATAGTATGGTGTTTACCCCATCAAAACACCAATAAAGGAAGTGTCTCTTTGAATCTTGGCTTGGATGTGTGTATGTATGAGGAGGGAGGTGAGTGTGTGTGTGAGAGAGAGAGGGTGAGCCTCTATTTTGACAGAGTTTCCTTGCTTGCTAAGAGTCCTCCTTTGAAATGATTAGCCATGCCCTTTATTTATGGCAGGCTGATGGGAGGTCCCATATCGAACGACAGAAAGTTTCCACCGCCTTGGGGTCGTCCTGTGTCGGACGACAGCGTACATCTCTGTGACAACTTGGGCCGCAGGAAGGCAGGGCCAATGGATCAAGGAATGAATGGATTATTTTGGGTTTGAAATGCTTTTTTAGCAAATAATATGAGCCCAAAATTAATGCCAATCATGGAGAGCGGACCCAAAACACAAGTTCGGGTCGGGGTACTCACAGAGCCCCTCGGCGACGTCACTTCTGCGAGAAGTGGGGTCGTCGATAAAATGAGAATCCCGAGCCGGACACGAACGGCGGGGAAAGAGATGACCAAGATGGTTAAGTGGCTGGACCTTTTATGAAAAGGATTCCTACGTATCTCGTGGGGGAATCAAGCCAAATCGTAGTTCAACAAGATGGACATTTATGTCCGGGGGAAAGCGACCATAGTGGTCATGTGGCTGGACCTTTTATGAAAAGGATTCCTACGTATCCCGTGGGGGAATCAAGCCAAATCGTAGTTCAACCATGGCGCTAATGAGAGGCCACGGGCTTAGTACCCAAGAGCGACTGTTCCAAGGGGAGTCACCCCGAAGATTGACTGTTCGAAGGGGAGTCACCCCGAAAGATTGACTGTTCCAAGGGGAGTTGTTAGTACCCGGTCCGAAAAAAGGGACTGAAGTGCAATTCGGGAAAATCTGGGACTAAAATGGCATTTGGAAGCTTTTGGACCAAGTTGGAATTTATGGAAAATTCAGGGACTAAAATGGAAATATGGAAATTTTGGACGAATTTGATATATAAAAATTCCTGGAATTAAATGAAAGATAAAATCCCAAAGAGCGAAGTGCAAAAGAAGTCATTATAGTGATCAAAATGCGGTTGCAAAAGTGCGAGACGAAACGAATAATAATTATACTAAAACAGGCCAAGGCACCAGGAACTGCCGGCCAAAGTTGCAAGGCCATTTGAAGGAGGGCCGGCCAGGAGGGAAACAATTTGGGGCCACTTCTTGTGCAATGGCCGGCCAAGGAGAAAGAGTTAGGGCCATTGCAAGGGGCTGGGCCAAGCAACTCCAAGATGGGCCAAGCTCTTTGGCCGATCGACCCTTTACTTATATTTGGCCGATCGACCCCTTTGTATTTAGGATAAAACTTATCTTTTAAAAATACCGATCGACCTTTATCCAAAATAGGGCCGATCGACCCTTTCTTTCGGTCCAGCCCATTCCCCGAAGCACTATAAATACGTGCACTCGGTACTCACAATGGGCATCAGTTTTTTACACAGTTTTTTACACGATTTTCTGCCCCATATCTCACTCAACACACGGTTTTCTTCCCCCACTTTCAACACACGTTCACACACAGGACAGAATTTCGACAGTTTTCTTCCACACACGTTCACACACTCAACGCACAGTTTCTTTCCACACATCTCAACGCACGATTTCTTCCATACATCTCCACACAGTTTTTTCCCTACATCTCCCCACACACATTCTCTCGGTATATAAATCAAGACTAAACTTGGTTTATTTCCACAACACATTATTTTTACTCCGGAAAACTCAAGACTAAACTTGTTTTGTCTGTATCTCTCCCCACGTTCTTCGAATCGCCCTAGATTCGATCTCAAAGTCTTGCTACAATTGGTAAGGCTCTTATTAATATTTTATCCCCTATTATTATTATTGTTATGTTAGAATAAATTTACTTGCATGCTTAATATGTTTTAATTATTCCTTTATGCTAGATTTAGGACTATTTTAATATATTTAAATATGCATAGCCGAGGATGATCTAAGGTTTCGCCCAAGAAAACCCAATGGATCTAGGAACTATTTCTTACCTTCCACCTTAGTAATAATTATCCCATGATCAATAATTCCCCAAGGATGAACATTGATTAGTGCACCTTCCGAGGGCCTAACTCAAAGGTTCTAGGGTGTGATCATCAATTAATTCTTTCTCTCCCCTCCTCCTTATGCATGATCCCGTTTCTTCTATCTATTCCTGTAAACACCGCACACAACCAACACCCCACATGCTAGAAAGACCGATCCGTCGGGCAATAGGAGTGATAGCGTTTCTTCTTCTATTGTAACTTGACCCCCGAACCCAATTAACTGTTTAGCCTTTTTTCAAAGCTTTGGGCTATATCAAAGTGGCGTGGCGACTCTCAAAATTTAAACTAATATTTTAATATGGTTTAAAGCGAGTGTCACTAAATGAATATCCCATTTCGATTCGACATTATATGATTATTTATTTTAAACTTCTGAATGCGCGTTGCATCGGGACGGGGTATTCAGCGGTGGCGACTACTGGCGGGACCTGTTTTGAAACTTTTTCAAACTTAGTGGGTCAGACTTTCGTTTTCTTTTATGGTGTTGTATTTTGCTTTCGTTTTCTATCTGTTCTATTCTTAAACTGTTGCATTGCATGCATGCATCTCATAAAACAAAAATTTCTCTTTTTTCTTTAAAAGGAATTAGACTCTTTTACCTCACACTACCACTAGAGTCCGTGTCACACTGCACAGACACCCTTTAACCCATCGGAGAAGCCAAAGTGCGGAAAGTGTGGTGATCATGTCACCTCCCTTCCGAGTCTCACTTGGCCATCCACTCATCAGTGCGCTTCGGCTGCACGGTGGGATCCTGAAATCTAACCCTTGTGTCACCCACTTTACTAGGAATACACTCCCTGTGACCGGTTGGTTTGACTAGTCTTTTCATATAGACAATTAATAAGGTCTTTATGATAGGTCACTACGAATCAATGATAAGTCAAGATCTATAAAGAAAATAAAAGCACTAAAAAAAATTGATTTTCCTTTTAAAGGACGTACCATGTAAAGTTTGAATGCTTGATCTTGTCCTATCATGGGTCTGTAGTACTTTCCATAAATATCATATTAAATGTCTATATGAGACGGTTAGTCGTTAGGATCCACCACTTTAGGACATTTAGTTAGTTGCGAAAAAGGGGTATCCCTTCCAACCAAGAGTAGGTTCTATAAAAAGTTTTTTGTAAATAAAATGCTTAACTATCCTTCAATCTAGGACCCTTCAAAGTTCTACCTCTCATCTCTTGAACCTTCCATAGTCTGCTCCCTTAGCCTTAAAACCATCCATAGTTTAGATCCTTTATCTCTAGCACCCTTCAGCCAAAGACCAACCAAGGCCAATCCTCACCCAAGCCCAAATTAACTCACCTAGATCACCCTCATTTGACCAAGGATCGAGTCATCTTCCTCTTTTACATTCATCCCCCTCGAACTACGGTGACCTGAGACTCGTACCTTAAATGGTAAGGGTTACGTAGGCAACTTCAGCCCGGTCAAGCTCTCAAACTGTGGAGATCAACTATTTTTTTCTCAAAGATGCCTTAAGATAAATTATAAGTCTAATTCAACTCATTGGTTTGACTCTGCCATATGTTCTTCTGCACTTCTACATCATGTCTCTGGAGAAAAGCATTGAAGCCCTCAAAGAAGTCTCAAACATGAGGATGGGAGTGATCAACCTCCTCAAAGACATACATGAAATTGAGCAACACCATTTGTCTTGCATTCAAGAATACTTGAGAAGAGTTCCTCCTCCTGTTCAATTCCAGAGTCCCTGCCATCCACATGCTTGTGATCCTACTTATGGTTCAACGCATCAGAATTTCTCATTCACAATGCCTGCTGTGGCCACCAACCGACGAAGGGCACCAATACCCGAGTCACCCCCAAATTCAATCCAAGAGAAGAAGATCAACAAGGAACATTTTGATGACTTGGGAATGCCTGTGGGTGAGTTCTTCGACATTTTGGTGGGAAAGAGTTTGATCAAGCCACTTGAGAATTATGAACCGATAAACCCAAGGGAAGACTTAGATACATCCAAGTTTTGCAGATACCACAAGTACGCTGGGCATACCACTGACAAATGTGTGCAACTGAAACGCTCAATTCAAAGATTGATCAACCAAGGGAAGGCCCAAGGCCTCATTGATGAAGGAACCCTCACCCTTCAAGGGAAGATTTAGATTCATTCAGTCTTGTAGGTTCTAGTGTGTTTTTTTTTTACGTCCATTTTTGGCATTGATATGTAATGTCCACTTTGAACTAGTTACTTCAATAATAAAAAAGGGCTTTCTTTCTTTTCTCTCTAGACTTGAGACATAATCTCGCATTACTTTCAAGAAGATTGTTTTATTTATAATTATCAATTGGTTGCTAATCTCACTGATAAACTCACCGGCTAATAAAGTAAACAATGAATGAACGCTTTGATTGGAGTAAACAACTCACCGTCCCTTCTTCATATACACCATCCCTATACACCCTTCTCTCATACACTCTCTCCATACTCCACCATATACTTTTCATACACTCCTTGTACATACCCTTTATACCTTCTCAAGCATACACTTCCCCAAATACACTCTCCCCCGCTTGACCTCCTTTCCATATGATCAAGACAAGCACCAAGACCGTTGTTGCTCATCACAGAAAATAGCTGCTCACGCCACTGCAATTTAAAGAAGATGCAAAGAGTTGTTCTTATCCTTCGCAAGTGCTACCTGAATAATCAACTTGGGGCTCACCAACCCCCCAATCTCGTGTCTCCTCTGTTTTTCCATTTGATCGTTAAGCTTTCGTTGAATATGCTCACATATCTTTCTCATGGTCTGAATATATTTTGCCTTACTTAATAAGTCGGTTAAATGAGTTTTGCATTTATTTTAAAATACTCTTTTGAGAATGCTATCCAGTAGCGATTGAAGCTTAAACCTCTCACCATAGGAAGCCATAACCTTACCCTCACTGAATAAATACCCTTTCATTTCAAGATCGACAAGTTTTGAAACCCTAAGGAAGAAGCCCATACTAGGGGCTCCCCTGACTCACAAAGCTCAAGAAAGGCGGAATGCGAAAGAAACTCATACAAAGGGCTCCCTCGAAGGGACCACCTCCAAGCCCAAGAGGGAAAAGGCAAACGCATCCTAAGGCATACGCTAAGGGCTATCGCGAGCAAACGAATCCGAAGGCTTTTTTCAGGAAGATGGTGTCAACAAAAAAAAAAAACCTTCACACCCCGAAGTGAACCTCCCAAAGGTTGTGAAGATGAGACATCGAGTGAAGGTCCTATCGTGATCAAGTTACCTGCTGAAATCACAACAAACTCACGAGAAGAAGCAACAAAGATTCCCTTTTGGACAAATCCCGTAAACCAATTCCAAGTCCATCCTCTCATTTTTAGAGGATTCCATCACCACCCTTGACCTTGTCAAAATCAAAGTTAACCTCACTCTTAGAGGTTCTGAAGAAGCAGCAACAAGAAAATCCCTTCACCTTAGAAATTCCAAACACATCCCTCAAGCCAACCTCTCAGCAAATGGCCCAGCCGACCTCTCACTTTAAGAGGCCATGTTAATCATCACCTAATGATCGATCGCAACCCAAAGACCAGCTACAGCCTCTACCGGATGGCATTCTCATTCTGAGTCACTTGTTATCCTATGTGAGCATATTGCATACTCTCGCCAAGTTTAGGAACTCGTCCTATTCTTGAAATTCGTTCATTCGACTCCTCAAACACTGTCTGCAAAAGTCCCACTGGGGCTTCGCATCCGTGCCTCTCAACGGCACTCTGGTAAAAAACAAGGAGACGCGCGCCAGGGACTACTCCCCTCGGAACAAAGGAGCAACGAATCTTAACTCGAAAGACAGAAAAATAGAAGGGGCTATAATCGGTCAAATCCCAATTTTTCTTCCACTCCAATCTTTTCCTTTTTCTTCCTTTTTCTCCCTCCAATCTTTTTTCTATTTTTCATTCTTTCCCATGAAGAAGATCAATGCAGCGGCAGCCCGCACTACAATTACCACCGAACAGCCCAGAACAGCAAGCAACAACGGAACATCCTTCTCCTTCTAAAGTCAAGCCCGATTTCACCATCAATCGATTTTTTTCTCTCTTATTCCAGCTTCAAATCAAAACATTCATTTGTTTACTTATATAATTGGAATTTGATAAACCAATCAGTGAGATCCATTCACGAGCAATCAAAATATAATTCTGAATAAAACAATTCTTCAAATGTCTCAACAAGTCTTCTTTTCTACAATATAGGAAGAGCCAAACACTGTCTTTCTATCAAGCAGGGGCTTCCATACACCTTTCCACACCTGGTGATGCCTATACTCTCCCAAAAGAGTCAAACCCAAAAGCGAGAGTGTCATACACGAGTTCGGGATCCATTCCCACCTCCGAAAAATGTGCCCCTGCACATATACATTTCCAAGTCTTGTCCAAGTGACTGATTGACTGTGGTTCGAAACGAGGGGTCGCCTCCATGGCCGCAAGATGACTCTGTCTGCAATAGGGATACATTAAATCTCTCCAAGCCGGGGCTTTTGTTAAGCTGTTCTCTCAGGCTTTCTTTACCAGATTCCCTTCAGGTTTGCTTTGCATCATCAACTGGGGCTTCGCCATTCCCTTCAGGTTTGCTTTGCATCATCAACTGGGGCTTCGCCATTCCCTTCAGGTTTGCTTTGCATCATCAACTGGGGCTTCGCCATTCCCTTCAGGTTTGCTTTGCATCATCAACCGGGGCTTCGCCATTCCCTTCAGGTTTGCTTTGCATTATCGATCGGGGCTTCGCCAAGGTCACTTCATCAAACATTGAGGCTCCCCTCAACGGAAATGGGTTGACTATGTGATTCTTCAGAAAAGGCCAAGGGCTCTAAATCGAGGCTCCGACAAAATCATATCTAGCAAGAAGGGCATCCCTTGTCATCAAGATCAGCATGTGGCGAACTCTTTGAAACATAATTAATCATAAGGCCTCTTTATCAAATAAACATGCTTTCAAAATACCGTCCTCCTTGGTACCTTGTTTACAAAATCACTCTTTGGTCTCCACAAATTTTCAAAACTCTTCAAGTCTACCAAAGACGCCTCTCTGTGACTCTCAAGATGACTCGGTCCTACCCCTTATCTCTGGACATCAAACTTATCCAATCCCATCTTCTATCATAAAACACCTACTCAGCCTCGCCCTGCTTAAACCATAACCTTTTTTGCTCAAATTGCCTTGTTCAGAAGTGCCACAAATCTAAACCCTAGCCTCAAGCCTAGGTGACCAAAAACCTCTCAAAACCCTAGCTTCAAGCCTAGGAGACAAGTACCTTTCTAAACTCTAGCTTCAAGCCTAGGAGACAAGTACCTTTCTAAACCCTAGCCTCAAGCCTAGGAGACAAGTACCTTTCTAAACCCTAGCCTCAAGCCTAGGTGACAAATGCCTCCCAAAACCCTAGCTTCGAGCCTAAACCCCTCTCTAAACCATAGGGTAACTGCCTTATACGTCAATTTCTATGATAACTTTTCATTGCAATGTACAAAATAAAAAATACTAACATTCAAATTAACCCATGAACTTGTATATAAAAGCATTTGCATTACATCAGTGAGTCAGCATCAAAATAGAGTCTGCATGTTTCTTTCCTACTGTTTCCCTACAGGTACTACAAAATAAAAAGTCCTAAAGACCCCGACGGGAGGTCGAAGCGCGACCGCGGGAAAATCTGGATGTCGAGCTACCCTCATCATGGGACCGCTGTCTCCGCTGCACCGGATCCACGTCCGCTGATCTCCGGGATTGGCAGGAAAGTGCCTGCACTGCACTCCTCAGCAGACGGCTCAGTACATTGGTCTGCCTCACAGCCCGCACATAAGAATCTCTGGTAACCTACAAAAAATCAGGCGCGAGAGTTACATCATGGCTAAAACATAATAATCAGTGCATAAAGAGAAAAGAAAAGTAAGAGTCATACCCCGCCGGCACCGCCTGGAGGAAGCTGAGCACCCTCGACCTCGTCAGCCTCTGTGGGTGTCAAATCTACCCTCACCTGCCCGTGGTCCATGTACACAAAGAAATGGTCGGGAAATGGAGGCATATCTGCAATCTCGGGATGTCCAGCACCCATCGGCTCGGGGATAACCAAACCCTGCCCCCCTATACCGGCAGCCTCGGCAGCCTCAGCAGTCCGCCTCACCACCTGCGGTGATCTCAGAAAAAGCTCCACAAAGTCCACATAGTCCATATCAAGCCGGAACTGATAAGCAGGGACCCCAAGTAGATACTCCGCCCTCCTCGCCAATCGGTTCGGATACCACATATTCCTGGGAGGATGTTGGGGCGCATAAAGCAGAGCCCACGCATAGTGCTGTCTCGCCACCCGCTCACCCAAATACATCTCATCAGCAAGCAATCCAACCAACAATCTGCGAGGCAAGCCACATCTCTGACAACACCAACCGTCTCCCGAGGCCTCGTGGAGTCCATGGGTAGAGCAAAACTCGAGCCTACTGGGACCATCAAGAATAGCCCTCGCCCGTACTCACGGACCGTCTTCTGAACCCTCAATCCGATTCTCCTTCCTCCAGTAGCGCAGGACAGGCACATCCCGAGTCTGGTCCCGCAAAGTGAACGGCGCGACGCCGAAAATCTCATTGACCCATGCCTGCAAAAGACACGGAAAGCAGATATTTATAAAGACAGAAAGACAAGTAACAGGTAAGAGGACAATGAAAACGACAAAAGTTGGCATACCTCCAGAATAAACTGAAAAGCGTCAAAAGAAGAGGTATTGGACCTCGAGACAGTATCAAGGTCCCGATACAGCCTCACCCAAGCCTGGCCTCTCCCAAGAGATATCTCGCACTAAGCTCAAATCGCCCAAGGCACCCAACAAAGAGAATCGGCATACTGGGCCCGAGTTGGGAAAAGAGCCACCGAAAACCATACCAAAGGAATCCTCGGACAAGCGCGTCAAGCCCATACTGCCAACTCGTACCGATCAATAGCAATAATAAGCCTATACAGCTTCCCCGCATCAACACCGAAATTTCTACTCGAGCCTAAGCTAGCGCCAAACAACTGGACCTGACGAGCCGGATCGGCATGAAGAGTATCATCAAAAGGCAGAGCTATGTCTGTAAACCTCAAGCCGGTAAGAACGGCGAAGTCTGTAGGAGTGATCGTGGCCTCACCCAAACTCAAATGGAAGGTATGTGTCGTGTCCCACCTGAACTCCCGACACGCCTTCACCACCGCAGTGCACTTCCTGGTCTGGCCCATCTGCAGGACCATGTCAAAAAGGGGGGCCAACCCCAAGCTCTGTACTCGCTCCCGAGGACTACCCTCACCGGCCGGCAAGGACATCCACAGCTCTCCTACCGCCTTAAGGGAGCTACGTCCCTTCATCTTCTTCCCTTGCAGGTAAACACAGCACAGGTATGTGTCATTACTCGCATTTAAAATAATAAACACTTTGCACATGCATAAATTATTCTGCTGTTAAATAAAAAAATTATTATACCTTCATCCCGACGCATGAAAAGCCAAGCCCGGATAAAAGTCAGACTGGTTGTACAACAGAAAATGCAGCCTCGAGGGTCGATAATTTCGCGAAGCCCGCCGCCTCCTAGCCTCAACATCCCCGCCAGCATCACTCCTATCGCTCTCCCCAGCGTCAGGATCACCTTCCTCTTCACCATCATAACCTCCATAACCACCCTCAAAACCACCACCCATATTGCCATAACCTCCCTAAAACCGCGTAATCGTGGCCGCCCGCACCATGGCCACTAGCACCAACTCCGCCGCCATAGCCAAAGAAGGCATCACCCATACCTCCGGTATATGAGCCCAACGATGGATTATCCGGTCGATTGAGCAAGAATTCCAAAGCGGCAACATCAGGATCCATGGCAAGACCTTAGCAAAATTCAACGCAAAACAACGGAGGCACTCAAGCAATTTTCCGGCGAAAGCTTCAGAAATTCGAACGGAGAAGAAGAAGACGTAAAAAGGGAGAAGAAGACAGCGGGTTTAAAGGCCGATCGGCCGAGGATTTGGCCAATAAGAAGGAGAGCCGATCGGCCCTTTGTTTTGCGTTTCTTCGGAATGAACGAGCGGTCAGGATTCCATCTCAGCAGGCGGATCCTCGTCAAATCGTCCTTAGCCAATCAGGAGGAAGGGCCAATCGACCCTTCCCCTTCCCCGCCTCGACACGCGTCTCCTCGGTCAGCGCTTGACCCGCTTATTTAATAACCACCGCTTTTTCAAAAAATTTCTTACTCTTTTTTATTTCTTATAACTCAAATCCTTTTTGTTTTATTATTTATAATTCAAAAATCCTTATTTTTCGGGGTGACTCCCACAAAGTCAAATCCTTATTTTTTGGGGTGACTCCCACAAAGTCAAATCCTTATTTTCGGGGTGACTCCCACAAAGTCAAATCCTTATTTTTCGGGGTGACTCCCACAAAGTCAAATCCTTATTTTTCGGGGTGACTCCCACAAAGTCAAATCCTTATTTTTTCGAGGTGACTCCCACAAAGTCAAATCCCTATTTTTTCGGGGTGACTCCCACAAAGTCAAATCCTTATTTTCGGGGTGACTCCCACAAAGTCAAATCCTTATTTTTCGGGGTGACTCCCACAAAGTCAAATCCTTATTTTTCGGGGTGACTCCCACAAAGTCAAATCCTTATTTTTTGGGGTGACTCCCAGAAAGTCAAATCCTTATTTTTGGGGTGACTCCCACAAAGTCAAATCCTTATTTTTCGGGGTGACTCCCACAAAGTCAAATCCTTATTTTTCGGGGTGACTCCCACAAAGTCAAATCCTTATTTTTCGGGGTGACTCCCACAAAGTCAAATCCTTATTTTTTGGGGTGACTCCCACAAAGTCAAATCCTTATTTTTGGGGTGACTCCCACAAAGTCAAATTCTTATTTTTCGGGGTGACTCCCACAAAGTCAAATCCTTATTTTTCGGGGTGACTCCCACAAAGTCAATTTTCTATTTTTTCGGGGTGACTCCCACACAGTTAAAATTCTTATCCTCCGGGTGACCCCCTCATAGTCATACTCTCACAATTTTTGGGTGACGACCGCACAGTCAGATGTTGGGTGACGACCGCACAGTCAAACGTTGGGTGACAACCGCATAGTCAGACGTTGGGTGACAACCGCACAGTCAGACGTTGGGTGACAACCGCACAGTCAGATGTTGAGTGATTCCCACACAATCATATCTTCGGTTTGAGACGCCGCACGTCCGCCATTCTCGGGTACTAAACGCCCACTCTTTCTGAACTACGACTTGGCTTGATTCCTCTTGGGATACGTAGGTAGCCCGACGTGGGTTCAGCCGCTCGACCTACCTGATCATCTTCCATTTGTGACTCAGCTCGAGTCCAAACCTCACATCCGCAAAATCATTGTCTTACCTCCTGAAATCCCTTTTTTCAGGACGGATCCTATTTTTATCGTCGACCCCACTTGTCTTACAAGAAGCGTCGCCGAGGGGCTACTGTTAGTACCCAGTCCGAAAAAAGGGACTGAAGTGCAATTCGGGAAAATCTGGGACTAAAATGGCATTTGGAAGCTTTTGGACCAAGTTGGAATTTATGGAAAATTCAGGGACTAAAATGGAAATATGGAAATTTTGGACGAATTTGATATATAAAAATTCCTGGAATTAAATGAAAGATAAAATCCCAAAGAGCGAAGTGCAAAAGAAGTCATTATAGTGATCAAAATGCGGTTGCAAAAGTGCGAGACGAAACGAATAATAATTATACTAAAACAGGCCAAGGCACCAGGAACTGCCGGCCAAAGTTGCAAGGCCATTTGAAGGAGGGTCGGCCAGGAGGGAAACAATTTGGGGCCACTTCTTGTGCAATGGCCGGCCAAGGAGAAAGAGTTAGGGCCATTGCAAGGGGCTGGGCCAAGCTCTTTGGCCGATCGACCCTTTACTTATATTTGGCCGATCGACCCCTTTGTATTTAGGATAAAACTTATCTTTTAAAAATGCCGATCGACCTTTATCCAAAATAGGGCCGATCGACCCTTTCTTTCGGTCCAGCCCATTCCCCGAAGCACTATAAATACGTGCACTCGGTACTCACAATGGGCATCAGTTTTTTACACAGTTTTTTACACGGTTTTCTGCCCCATATCTCACACAACCCACGGTTTTCTTCCCCCACTTTCAACACACGTTCACAAACAGGACAGAATTTCGACAGTTTTCTTCCACACACGTTCACACACTCAACGCACAGTTTCTTTCCACACATCTCAATGCACGATTTCTTCCATACATCTCCACACAGTTTTTTCCCCACATCTCTCCACACACATTCTCTCGGTATATAAATCAAGACTAAACTTGGTTTATTTCCACAACACATTATTTTTACTCCAGAAAACTCAAGACTAAACTTGTTTTGTCCGTATCTCTCCCCACGTTCTTCGAATCGCCCTAGATTCGATCCCAAAGTCTTGCTACAATTGGTAAGGCTCTTATTAATATTTTATCCCCTATTATTATTATTGTTATGTTAGAATAAATTTACTTGCATGCTTAATATGTTTTAATTATTCCTTTATGCTAGATTTAGGACTATTTTAATATATTTAAATATGCATAGCCGAGGATGATCTAAGGTTTCGCCCAAGAAAACCCAATGGATCTAGGAACTATTTCTTACCTTCCACCTTAGTAATAATTATCCCATGATCAATAATTCCCCAAGGATGAACATTGATTAGTGCACCTTCCGAGGGCCTAACTCAAAGGTTCTAGGGTGTGATCATCAATTAATTCTTTCTCTCCCCTCCTCCTTATGCATGATCTCGTTTCTTCTATCTATTCCTGTAAATACCGCACACAACCAACACCCCACATGCTAGAAAGACCGATCCGTCGGGCAATAGGAGTGATAGCGTTTCTTCTTCTATTGTAACTTGACCCCCGAACCCAATTAACTGTTTAGCCTTTTTTCAAAGCTTTGGGCTATATCAAAGTGGCGTGGCGACTCTCAAAATTTAAACTAATATTTTAATATGGTTTAAAGCGAGTGTCACTAAATGAATATCCCATTTCGATTCGACATTATATGATTATTTATTTTAAACTTCCGAATGCGCGTTGCATCGGGACGGGGTATTCACAGGAGTCACCCCGACAGATTGACTATTCCAAGGGGAGTCACCCCAAAGATTGACTGTTCCAAGGGGAGTCACCCCGAAGATTGACTGTTCCAAGGGGAGTCACCCCGGAAGATTGACTGTTCCAAGGGGAGTCACCCTTCTAAGGGGAGTCACCCCGAAAGATTGACTGTTCCAAGGGGAGTCACCCCGACCGGAAGATTGACTGTTCCAAGGGGAGTCACCCTTCTAAGGGGAGTCACCCCGAAAGATTGACTGTTCCAAGGGGAGTCACCCCGACAGATTGACTGTTCCAAGGGGAGTCACCCCGAAGATTGACTGTTCCAACGGGTGTCACCTCGAAGATTGACTGTTCTAAGGGGAGTCACCCCGCGAATTTGACTTTTTCTTTGGGAGTCACCCGCGATTTTGACTTTTTCTTTGGGAGTCACCCGCGATTTTGACTTTTTCTTTGGGAGTCACCCGCGAATTTGACTTTTTCTTTGGGAGTCACCCGCGAATTTGACTT
The DNA here is from genome assembly GCA_022495995.1 of Adenophora triphylla var. japonica. NCBI lineage: Eukaryota > Viridiplantae > Streptophyta > Magnoliopsida > Asterales > Campanulaceae > Adenophora > Adenophora triphylla. Next base: position 90,610 of record JAFEMH010002757.1, read on the forward strand.
TTTCTTTGGGAGTCACCCGCGATTTTGACTTTTTCTTTGGGAGTCACCCGCGAATTTGACTTTTTCTTTGGGAGTCACCCGCGATTTTGGCTTTTTCTTTGGGAGTCACCCGCGATTTTGGCTTTTTCTTTGGGAGTCACCCGCGAATTTGACTTTTTCTTTGTGAGTCACTCACGAATTTGACTTTTTCTTTGGGAGTCACCCGCAAAATTGACTTTTTCTTTGGGAGTCACCCGCGATTTTGACTTTTTCTTTGGGAGTCACCCGCGAATTTTGAGAAAGACTGAGGGACGGGTGTATTTACCCAAATGAAATGATGAATAATGATGACAGACAGTCGCGAGGGACTGGCAAAATGGATCAGGGGAAAAAAAGGAAGATCAGCCTTTTTTGGAACGCCTATATCGTCCGACATGGGGCTTTCCCAAAACTGTTTTAATTAAAACAGTTAGGTCGTAAGACAGAAGGTTCAAAATCAGCACAGCCGCGGAGTTCTGAGAGAGAGAGGAGAAGAGAAAAATTTGAAAATTCTCCCCCCGATTTTGATTTAAATCAAATCAAGGATGCCTCCGCGAGCGGAATCAAGAAGGCAAGTGCAACGATCGTTGTCCGAGAGGAGGAAGCTTGTCGATCGGAACAAACGGAAGAAATTTTCGGAGGGGAATGGGCTTTATCCGAGCCTTGATTTCCATACTTCCACCGCAGAGCGAATGGGGGTAAGTATTCTAAACCATCAACCCTTCCCTTTTCTTTTTTTTTTTGAAGTTGGATTTCTAGGGCTCGAGATAGAATTTGGGGAAAATCGCACCCAAAGAGGAATTGCATGCTATGAGATGCATTAAATCACGAAAAGATTTCTTTTTTTAGTTCTTTTGAAAGAATTATGTGATTTTAGAGATCGAAAATGCACACAAGTAAAAGAATGCACACATTATTATTAGTATGTTTTGATACCTGTGCTGTGCTTACCTGCAGGCTTTGCAGACCAAGGGGTTCCCTGAGGCGATTGCCACGATTTGGGGTATTCTTCCCGGTTCTTCTGATTTGCCCGACAATCCTAAGGGCCTGATATTTGCTGCTGGCCTCGGCCCATTCTTTACTGCCGTCGGAGAGTTTGGGGACACGCCTAGGAGCGTGGAGCTGGTTAGGGCCTTTAGGCAGTACTGGTGGGACTCTACCCACACTTTTCATCTGTCTTGGGGTGAGTCCACCATCACTCCCTATGATTTCACTGCTATCACGGGTTTGCGGTTCACGGGCAGACCTATCTTTTCTGAGGATCCTGGTGTCCTGAGCCCGGATGCTATAAGAGCACTGACTGGTCTGACCCTTCGTCCGAAGGGCAATAGGGTTCTACTGGCGGACTTGCATTCGGCTTTGACGCAGCAGTGTCGTCTCTTCTCTGAGGGTGTTGCTACAGTCACGGCTGAGCAGTTGGCGAGGGCGTTTGCCTGGGCTGGATTCTCCGATACCCTGTTCTGTAATGCCTCTACTACGACATTGACTCTTCTGCTAGAGCCCCTTCGGGACTGGAGCCAGGTTTCCACTTTTTCGTGGGGCGAGGCCGGCTTAGCTCAGGTATATAGAGCCTTGGATGAGGTGAGCAGGGGCACGGTGACCTCTCTGGATTGCTATCAGACCGTTCTGGAGGTATGCCCTTTTAACTTTCGTACATTGACTGTTGCACTGCCTTTTCTGTCATTATTTGTTACTACGGTTGCATACTGAAAGCTTCTTGTCTTTTGATTCCAGGTGTGGGCATATGAGGTGTTTGGATGTTATGCTTGGGCTGTGGCCGATAGGATTGCTGCCGATCTGTTTCCTGCCATCCGCCGATGGACTTTCGGGGCTAGGGAGAGCAGGAGATTGGACGGGGCGAAGCCCCGGAAGACTGCTTGTTATCATGATACGATGATTGCCCTGAGAGGCACCCCAGCTAGGTTGAGGCTGTTTCCATGGCATGGTAGGTATGGTGAGGATGTGGTTGGTGATGCCGCTTTGGTGACCAGGACGAGGAGGCTTCTGATCGGCCTGGAGGGAGATGCCCTGTACTTGGGAGAGAGGGTCTGTAGGCAGCATGGATATGGTGCCGCCGCTCGCGTCCCTCACGATCCTCCTGAGGGGATTTGGTATACCCGAGCTCTGCCTGACCTGGAGCGGTTGCGGACTGGTATTGACGCTGCTGAGCTGTCGGATGATGGAGACTACAGCCAGTTCGTCTTTACTCGGCTGGTGACTCCTCAGGTCATGGTTGCTAGGGGGGCAGCGGGGGTGCAGATACCGATGCCTCCCCGATTTTTTGAGTATGAGGCCGGGGGTGTCATCCGCCGTTCCTCGTTTGATATGTCTGAGACTCATCCACATTTACGGCTTCCCCGCGGGACTACCTCTGTGAGCATTCTTTTCTTTTCTGCTCCGTTCAAGCCTTTTACTGCTTTACTGCCTGTATTTATTGCTTCTAACTGTCTCTTTTGTTTCGATTCAACAGGTTCCAGCCAAGACTTATAGGGCGGTGGCCAAGGCATTTACCGGGGCCGTGAAGATGCTGCGCCAATTTCAGAAGAGCGCAGAGCATTGGAAGGGGAGATGCAACTCCCAGCTTGGTGACGTCGTGCCTCCGAAGAAGAGGCATAGGCCGACTTTGGCTCCTTCTAGCTCACAGGCGGGTGGGTCGGGTCAGCAGCCCCAGCCTGATGATGATGATGGTGAGGATGATCCTTATCAGCCCCCTTTCTCCACAGTGCCTGAGTGGCATGGATATTATGGCGAGCCCCGGCCTTGGACCCAATATGAGGATGATAGCTCTGATGACGAGATTCACGAGGCGCAGGAGGGTGGCGGCGATGGCCAGGAGCAGAGCGGCTCTGAGGAGGAGGTAGGCAGCGGCCAGGATGAAAGTGGCTCCGAGGAGGATGAGGAGGATGATTCCGAGTAGGATTGGTCGTGGCAATCTCCTTTTGTCATGCTTTGGACTCTTTAGGGAGAGAGAGAGAATATGCATGCACTATTTTTTTGCTTTTTGGGTTGTAAAACAAGTATTTTATTGTATTCTGTATTTTAACAACTAAAATATTTTCTTATTTGTATATTCGCCTGTTCATATGCACAAGTCCGTCCCAAGAAAGGCACAAAATGGTGGCTTTTGATGTGATTGGGTATTTTTGTGATTTTGCGTGTATTGGGTGACGTTTATGTGTATGTTGGTGTGTTGGATATGCCGGATCCTCTCCCATGGGCTTGATGAGTGAAGGGGAGTATATATGTATGGTTTTTGGATGTTTTGAACAGGTTTGGGTAGGCTTTGAGCAAGCATTGGATTTCCAAGGGGTTGCTGCAGTTGCAGCTGCTGCTGGTGTCTGATGAGACTTCCCATGTCGTCCGACACAGGACATCATGGGACATCCCTGTCGTCCGACATGGAGAGTCTGAGGGACAGGTTTTCTTGTTCAGCAAGCCCCAGCATTTTATAAAAGGCAGACTCGTGAAGAACACATTCCAGTAGTCACAGCAGACTTCAAACTGGTCTTCAACCCCAAAATCGACTCCAAGATTCGACTTTCGACCCGAGATGGAGCATTACAATGACAGATCTAGGATCAAAGAGCGCCAATTTCACTCTGATCTCATCAATCTAACCCGCTACCATCATAGCAACAATAGGAGGGTTATCAACCAACGATATGGGTTGAGATGCCTTTGGGCACTAAAGGAATGGGCTGTAGATTGGAATCTTCTCCGGGCCGCGTCCAGATATTGGGACCGCGAGAGGCATGTCTTTACCCTCTCGTATAATGACCTTACGCCCACCATTGAGGAGTTTCGGGCACTGACTGGGGGATTTGAGCTCAGAGATGTAGTCTTCCCACGAGATTCACGACCCTTGACTGAGCAGCTGGCCGATTTCTTGGGATTTCACATAGAGCAGGTATCTGATCTGATTCTCAACCTGTCTTTCATTGACCTGGCCCAGATAGCCCGATTGGCTGTATCCCGTCCGGAGCTGTTTGACCTATCCACGGCCATGGACATTTTCATGCTGATTATGATCTCCCTATACTGCTTCTGTGAGTATGATGGGGTATGTTCCGGCTTGCTGCTAGAGGTTGTCAGGCAGATGCGGGGTTACCGAGGCACCACATTGACTGAGATCCGACCCGGGCAGGGAGAGAGAGACGTAGTACCCATTTTGCTGGCAGAGACATATCATGGGATGGACCGACTGGCTGGAGGGTCATTATACATGGGACGTGGCAGCCCCAGTCTCTTATCATTGTGGCTCTTTGAGCGGTTGGGACTTATTTCCCTACTACCCTCAGGGCAGACTGCTGCACCCTGGGTTACACAGCAGAGGCGAGTGGCTCCGGAGGCTTCGCAGGAAAGCTGGCAGAGTCGATTGGCCAGGTATACCACCACGGATATTCAGTATTGGGTTCCCGGATGGAGGCTCGAGACCATGAGCGGCAGTGTGATGACTCGCTGTCGTGAGGCCGCCGGATTACACTTTTCATCATTTAGTGTCCCCTTACTCGTTCGAGGCGATGGATACCCACATCAGTTATTGGCGGGTTCGAGAGCGTATGGCCCGGATACCGTTCCTCTTGACATGACCGACGGCCGGACTATCGATTTTTTCCAGTGGCCTTTTCGGGAGCAAATTTTTCCCACTCACACATTGATACGGAAGACCCGGGGATCACATATCTATCCACCTTGTATCTCATTTGGTATGGGGAGAAGATGGGACCAGTTCAGCACACCATTGAAGCACATTGCTAAGGGACCCGAGGAGGAGACCAAACTAGCTGGGAGCTACGTGATGCTGAGGTACTGATTGACCCAGACAACTTGACCGAAGATCCGGCAGCAGATTTTGAGAGACTCGTAGAGAGGAGGGCCAAGATGAGGGATGACCCTAAGGTTATGGCCCGAAGGACAGCTTTGAGAGAGGAGAGGGCTGCCCAGGCGGCACTGAGAGCTGCCGGACTGGTTGACTCACCGACTCGTATCTTTCCTGAGCCGGGACGACGGGAGGTAGATCTGTTTGGGATAGCTAAGTCAAAGACCTCCCGAGGACCGAGGAAGAGGAAGAAGAAGAGTGCTAGTTCGGGAGTGGGAACGAGTGACTAGGATTAGGTGACCGGTCATTGTATCCCTTATTGCCGACACAGACAGTCTAGACGTACTTTTAAAAGATATTATTTTTGCTAATGTTAATGAGTCAAGAGTAGACCGTGCTTGAACTCATCAATGAATGTATTAATGTGATGAAAGTTGAAATTACTTTAGAACTTAATCAAGACACATCTTGGCAATCACAAAATACCACTGTTGACAGGATTTGGTGATTTTTATGGTTTTTAGACCGAACCGTGAACGGCTGCCTACGTTTACAAAATGGACTAAGGGGCCTGTGTCTCCGTAGTTCGACCCAATTAATTAGTGTTTAAGAAAGGGATAGATAGAAGGGGGACAAGTGGTGCAACCCTGTTTTTTACCTAGACCGCCCATTTTTAGGGTTTTCAGTCTAGTTAGGTATATTCTTTAGCACCTAGCGTCCCCTTTGTTTTGCGCGGACTGCCTTTTGAGAGGTTTTCAGTCTCGTCTGGGTACATTATTTTTGCGCTTTTATTTTTTCTTTTCTCTCTTTTTTTATGTTTATTTTTCTTTTTTCTTTTTTTTAGAGAAAGGGGAGACTCGATTCAAACGTAATAGCGGCGCAGTTTGTCGCCGTTCACCAGGTGCATGAAGGGATTACCATCCAAATCTGTCAACTTCATTGCTCCACCAGAAAAGATCTCCTTCACCAAATACGGGCCCACCTGCATCGGGCGCCCACTTGCCCAAAGGATCGAATTGATTCGGCGGCTTCTCTTTAAGACCAAATCACCCACCTTAATGTCACTGGGATGCACCTTCTTGTCAAAGGCCCTAGCCATGCGCTTCGATAAGCCCGGATGTGCTCCATCGCCTTAAGCCTTCGCTCATCTAGAAGAGCTAACTCGTCGTGCCGACTCAAGCCGCCTATCTCATTGACCTCATTTTCAAGCGTAACCCGAAGAGAGGGGATCTCTAATTCAATGGGCAAAACGGCATCCATTCCATATGTCAAAGCAAACGGAGTTTCACCGGTGGCTGTTCTCACTGAAATACGATAGCCCCATAATGCCAGGTGAAGTTTTTCAGGCCAATCCCGGCCTCTTTCGGCCATTTTCCGGATGATCCTCTCTAGGTTCTTGTTTGCGGCCTCAACAGCACCATTGGTTTGAGGGCGATAAGGGGATGATTTATGTCGCTTGATCCTGAATTCTGCGAGCAGTCTGTCGGCATCTCCCTCGAAGTGTGAACCGTTGTCGGAAATAATCTCGTTTGGAACTCCGTACCGGCACAGAATGTTTTCCTTTATAAAATGGGCCACCTTTTTGGAGTTGAGGACCTTGTAAGATGCTGCTTCGACCCACTTGGTGAAATAGTCAACAGCGACCAAAACGAATTCATGCCCGTTATTACCGGCAGGAGTTATCTTTCCAATAACATCGATTCCCCACGTTGCGAACGGCCAAGGAGTGCTCATACAGTAGAGATCATGGGGAGGTATATGGTTGAGATTGGAGAACCGCTGACATTTGTCGCAAGTCCACACGAACTGAATACAATCAGTCTCCATGGAGATCCAATAATAGCCCATCCTGAGTATGCTGAACATCAAAGCTCGGGCATTCATATGTGGTCCACATGCACCACCATGGACTTCTTCCATGACCTTTCTAGCTTTAGACCTGCTGATACAGAGTAAAAGTGGTCCTCGGTGTCTTTTCTTCCACAAGTCATCTCCCAGAATGACATACTGTGCAGACAACCTCTTCAAAGCTTGCAAGCTTTTGGCGCGAATATCTTCTTTCAGCTTACCGTCCTCTTCTGTCGGGAACGAGGCTTCGCCATGCTTAAGGTACTGAAAGATCTGGCTATACCACAAGTCATCGACCTTTTCTAGTTCAATCTGACAACAGTAGGCAGGGTTCTCGCGCCTCCCAACCCTGAATGGCTTTACTGACTTTCCCTCCGGAATCTCTACCAAAGAGGCTATGCGGCTGTGGCATCCGCGAACCTGTTCTTGTCCCGAGGTAGGTAATGGAACGTGACCTCCTTGAATTGGTTGATCAGATCCTCCATGTAAGCATAGTACATTTGCAAGTACTGGTCCACGGTTTTCCACTTATTGGACACCTGATTGATGATTAGCTGGGAATCTCCATATACCTCCAACTCTTCGACATTTCGCTCCAAAGCTGCTTCGAGGCCGGCTATACAAGCTTCATATTCCGCGGCGTTGTTAGTAGCCGGGAAGTCAACTTGATAGCAATGGGGGTGTGCACATCCTTCGGATCAACCAACACCATGCCGATACCATTGCCCCTCTTATTGGCGGCACCATCAAAGAACAACTGCCAACGGTCTGTACCTTCTACCATGAAAATTCCATCGTCTGGAAAATGGGGTTCGAGTCCACGCGCCTCTGAGCTCGGGAAATCTGCCAAATGATCTGACAGAGCTTGGCCTTTGATTGCCTTGCGGGTCACAAACTTGATATCAAACTCGGCTAAGAAGAATGACCACTTCGCAAGCCTTGATGACAGAGAAGACTTATCGAATAGGCATTTGATGGGGTCCATCTTCGACACCAGGTGTATTGTATGTGCCAATAGATAATGTGTCAATTTGCTGACTACCCATACCAAAGCTGCACAGGTTTTCTCTAAAGCTGAATAGTTCAACTCGCTGCCCTGAAGTTTTCGGCTGACGAAGTAGATGGAATTCTCCACTTTTGAATCCGTCTTCTCTTGTGCCAGCATGGCTCCGATACCAGATCTCAGAATCGTCAAATATAGTAACAAAGGCTTGTCCTTATGAGGAGGACAGAGGATCGGGGGATGGACCAAGTAGGCCTTGATTGTCTCAAAGGCGATTTGGCATTGTTCGTTCCATTCGACCTCCTGATTCTTCTTGAGTAGCTTGAAAATCGGCTCGCATATAGAGGTCAACTGGTGGATGAATCGACTAATATATTGGAGACGGCCCATGAAATCCTTCACCTCCGTGAATGTCTTTGGTGGCTTCATCTCCATGATGGCTTTAATCTTTCTCGGATCGGCTTCGATTCCTCGCTCCGTGACCATATATCCCAGAACTTTTCCTCGGACTACGCCAAAAGTACATTTTGCCGGGTTCAATCTCATGTCATGCTCTCACAGCCGATTAAAGAACTTCCTCAAGTCGACCAAGTGTTGACCATCTGATCCCTTAGAGTGGATAATCATATCATCAACGTAGACCTCGATCTCCTTATGGATCATGTCGTGAAAAAGCGCGTGATCGTCGCCGATAAGTGGCGCCGGCATTCTTCGCACCAAAGGGCATAACCGTATAACAAAAGGTTCCCCAAGGGCCGGTGAAGGCGCTTTTTCCCGATCCTCCTCGGCGACTTTAATCTGATTGTAACCCGCAAATCCATCCACAAATGATTTGACTTCGTGAATCGGGCAACAGTATCTACCAACAGATCGATATTGGGCAAGGGAAAATCATCCTTCGGGCTAGCCTTGTTTAGGTCCCTGAAGTCTACACAAACCTTGACTTTGCCATTCGACTTGGTCACCGTCACTATGTTGGCCAACCACTTCGGGTACTTGACCACTCTAATAAAACCCACTCTGAGCAGCTTCTCTATTTCTTCTTTGACCTGGAGAGACCATTCTGGCTTAATTCGACGAAGCTTCGCTGACAGTGCCCGGCTTCCGGGTCCAGGGGTATTCGGTGCTCAACAGCTTGAAGTATCCAACCCGGCATGTCCTTGTAGGACCGTGCAAACACGTCCACGTATTCCTTGAGCAAATCAATGAGGGCTTCCCGCTCTTCCCGGTGAAGAAACCGCCAATCAGGTCTCTTCGGGGCTCTTCAAGTAGTTCCCAAATTCATTGTAGTCAATACCTCATCGGCAGCCTTGGGCCCGATTGTCGTCTCGCTCAAAAACCCGCTTTATATTATCATTTAAAAAGTTTTCGTCTAAAAATGTCTCGTGTCCTCTTCAAATGAATCATTATTAACCACTTTTAAGTCATTAAGATTTGTTTTAGTTAACTTATCATTTGTTAAGGTGGCAATTAAGGGATACGCAGTAGAAGGTCAACCATTTCATTCAACGCAAAAGGGAAGACAGAGTCAAAGACACGGCGATGATCATCACCGTGAGAGTATCGTACCTATCTAGAGACTCGAACTCGATAACAAGAGACTCGAGGACCGACTCAAGATTACAGGGACAGACTTAGACTCGTACACACCAGACGAGGGGTCGCCCGAGCTTTTCAATCATAACTTCCCTACTGCGATCGGTCCCTTCAAGGAAGTCCAATTCGGAGCGGCATCTCGAAGTGCCGACGAAGGTGCGCGGATCAATCTCTTTGTCCCCATCAAACTCGATCACCGATACGTAATCATTCCCGGCCAAGATCAATCGCGGTACATAATCATCCCCGGCCGAAGGTCAACCATACCAAAAGGATCCTTAGCAACATCTACCCGCCATCGGGCCGTGCCTCTTCACATAAATCAATCAACGGTGCTTCAATCGCCGGATCAGCCCGGCGGTTTCGATAAATCCGCTCCTCGAACAAGGCCGCGACATCTTTACCCATATCGAACTCAAGCAGCTTCATCGATTTCCCCAATCATAGGCTCGACCATAGACAACTTCTTGAACCGGTCAGTGAAATCAGACTTCCCTTAAATGATACCGGTTTCGAAAGTGGTCGCCCCGGAATGTTAGGCTTGTTAATGATAAACTCCTCGACAGGTTGTTTCTTCAAAGTAAGACCTTTCATCTTCTCGAGCCGACCCTCGGGCACACAAATCCATCGCCCTTTTCTTTAACAAAGTACTTTTTCAAGGAGGGGTGGTAAGGACGGAGATTAGGATTGACATAAGGCTTTCCAAAGAAGACTAGCCTTTCTCTTTCGCAGGCTTCAATCCTGTCGGCCTCTTTGTCCTTGGGGGTCTTCTCAACATATCCCAGACCTTCCCTGTCTTTCTTTGGCTTTAACTCCTCAAACTTGTGGGTACCTTGCTGACGTCTACCCAGAGCAAGCCTCGAAATGTAGTTCATACGCCTCATCATCACCATAACTGGAGGAATCTTATCAAGGGAGGTTGTTAAGTCAATTGTGCAGATCTGGGCTTTTGGGCTCTCGACCCTGAAACCGCTCAACATCAAGTTGGCTTCATCATGCTTAATTTCCATTACCGGCCTCCCCTCATCATCGGTGCCCTCGATGGTAACACTATCCCCATAAATGATGGTCAGCTCGCCGTCTTGGACGAACTTGACACATTGATGCAAGGTTGAAGCGACCCCTCCAATTTGGTGAAGCCACGGCCTTCCCAGCAAGGCAGAGAAACTGACCGAAATGTCTATCACCTGAAATTCAACTACCATGGGCTTCTTGCCGAACCACAGAGTCAATGGTATCACCCCCAAAACCTTCCTAGACGTGGAGTCGTACGCCTTTATAGTTTGATTGGATGGTTTTAAATCAGTGGCCTTGATGTCCAACAAACTCATCATTCTGGCAGGCAATACATTCATAGCTGAGCCGTTGTCTACCATCACGTGGGGAAGCCGACGTCCATCTAACTGAACGGTGATGTGCAATGACTCGTTGTGACCGGTTCCGAACTTTGCGCATCCACCTCGTAAAGGTGATTATATTTCCGTATTGGGCGGTACCTATCAATTGGCATGCCTCGTCAGGGGTGGAATTTACGGACACCATTGTCTTAGATAGGGCTTCCTCCAACTTCAACTTGTGAGGATAAGAAGAAGTCAAGAGAGACCAGAGAGAAATGTTGGCCTGGGTCCGCTTCAACTGTGCGAGAATTGGGTCGTCACCCGTCAAATCCTCTTCGATTACCCCCTTGGTGTACGGACCTTTATTAGCTCCAACTTCCGAATGTACTCGCTTCTTTGTCTTTTCCCCGAGGATCCTAGCAACATCGCTCCCAACATTTTACCTGACCTGGTAAGCAAATTTACCTCAGCTTCTTGGTCCTTGTCATGATCCGCATTAGTCGCCTTTAACTCTGACCAACTCAAAGGAGGTCCCCGCGTAGCGTATGGCCAAGCCGCTTGTCGCAGTTGATTAACAGTGATTGCCGAGCTTGAATTAGCGGCGCGCTTAATCTCTTCCCAAGTGAGGGGAGTAGATCGAGAATCGGGAGAAGTACTATTATGCTGGACATCATTCGCCGATCTTGCTGCGGCTCGGACATCATCCCAAGACAACATATAGCAGAAATAAGCGTTCATTTCATCATCAACATTGGTTACATCATTGTTCATGGGCACGATTGCCTCAAATTCATTCACAAATTCATGGAGACTAGCCTCACCTACAACAAACTTATTCTCGTCACAGACTTCCTTACCAAATTCTATGACATTGACGAAATCGTTCTTCCCAAATTCGATCATGTTAACCCTGTTATTGTTGTTGGGAAGAGGATTGGTGACGACGTTTGGTTTCTCGATCTTGCGCTGGTCGATCAAATCCTGAATGACCTTCCTGAGTGTGAAGCAATTGTTGGTAGTATGGCCCGAGTTCTGGTGGTAACGGCACTTCAAGCTACGATCCAATCCCGGGGTGTTAGGAGTAGGGTAGTTCTCCAAAGGCTTGATCATTCCTGTCCTCATCAAACCATCAAATACCTCTTCGAGTGGCATCCCCAAATCATCAAATTTCGGCCTTTGAGGCCGTCCTCCACCGCGGCCGGGTGACTGATTCTTCTCCCCTTGAATGTAGTTGACGGTGTTAGAGGCAGCAGTTTCCTTGCCTTTCGAAGCAACAGGAGCAGAGCTTGAAACTCGATAGCGGGGCGCTGGAGGATTACCAGGAACAGGAGTTGGAACGATGGAGTAGGTAGCATTCTCGCTTTCGGCCCCTGCACTCACCATTTCTCGCAGATTCGGGTAGTACCCCTACCAATGGCTTCCCCGACATGGCTTAACACATGAAAGGAAGATGGACTTCTCGTCGAGAGGGAATTGGGTGAACCAACTCATTAAGCTTCTTGTTCCACCTCTTATAAAAGTCTGTTACAGACTCATCGTGCCTCTGGATGGTGCCGATCAAGTCACTACGAGTGGTGTACCACTCGACACTTCCTTTGTATTTGTCCAAAAAGGCATCGCTGATCTGGGACCACGTAGCCCTCGCTTCCGGTTTAAGGCCTAGAAACCATCTCAAAGGAGAGTCATCGAGGGACAAGTGAAAGTAAAGGGCTAGCATCTCCTCGGTGGCCCCTTTGGCACCCATAGACATGATGTAGCTGTTCATGTGAGTTTTAGGGCATGTGGAGCCTTCAAACTTAGTTATGGGGGCATCTTGAAGTTCTTCGGGAGGGCCTTGGAGTCCTTTGAGCTCTACTGAGTTGACCACGCCGGACCCAAAAGTCATCTTGTGCAATTGTTCTTTCACATACTTCAGCTCTTCTTCTTTCAAACTTGAAACCTAAGATGGGGGTTGCCCTACGCTGAGCTACCGTCGAAGATGGCACTGAAATTCTCGCGTGGATCTCGATAGGCAAGGCAAATGAGGAAGACCAAAAGTGCCGGGCACGCTAACATTGTTGTCCACTAAGCCAACCGAGCCGGGATTCTGCTCCCGTACATGTCGTAACCATTAAATTGAACGTCGGGATTCCGGGCCCAAACCGCACCGATTGACTTCCAACCCGACCATGGGCAGGGACCTCGATACCGATGCATGGAGCCGAATACGGTGGAACCATACGTATGCCGGGTGAGAGGAGAACAAACCGCAGCCGAGGGAAGTTGCTTTGGAATTGGGACTGTGGATACTGCGGGAGCTGATCCTAACAAATCTGGCTTCCTGACAGGCGATACCCGCTCTGCTGCTGATTGGACTGATCATGAGGAGCAATAAACTGACCACCAAAGACTGGGTTGGAAGGCTGACCCGCGCTGCTATACTGACCTTGACCTTGGGACCCAAACTGATTCTGGACATACCTAAACTGCTCCTGGTTGACTCCACTAGGCCGCCGACTCGCCCAAACTGATTCTGGGGATAAAACACAAACTTGTCCTGAGCACTATTCTTTGGGAAAGAGCTTGACTCGCCTCTCAGTCCGTATTGCCCGCCATAAGTAGACACTGGGATGGGGGAAGGTCTTGACACACTCCCATGAGTCGGCATCGGAAAGTAGCTAGGCACTCCATAAGAGATTGGTGGGGGCACATTGTGAAAGCCTTGCCTTGGTGAGGACGGGGGAACAAAACCGGCTCGTGATAGTAACATCTGCTCCTCCCTAATTTCTTCATACGATCCATCGGGGCGACGGATTACGGCGATGCCTTGCATACGCATCACTTCGACATAGCGGGCCCAACCGGCCTCCTCACGGGCACGAGAGGCTTCGAGAGCAGCACGGAGAGAAGCCTCTTGGGAGAAGTTGAAACCTGGGTGGGTGTTAACAAACGGACTTCCCGGGGGTGTCATATGAGGACCCATGCCATGACCACTGCTAGGAGAGACATTCAAACCGACGTTCGGCCCCACGTTCTGACTTTGATCTAGCCCCAAACCTTGATTGGCATTCTGACTCTGAGCTGGATCAACACCCGTATTCGGACCCAAACCCGCTGAAACTTGTGAATCTGCCATCTCTGAGACTGCTGGAAACGAATCCCTAACCGGAGAGAAACTGATTAACCGACCACCCGGAACTCTGACCCAATACTTGCTCGCTGAAAGGGGGAGAGAACGGTTTTAGGTAGGGGAGAGGATAGGCTTAGGACGGACTCATGCATATGCTCTTTTTGTTTTTTGCTTTATTTTTATTTTAAAAGATTTAAGTAAAATGATTTTTATTAATCCTAAGAATGGTTGGAAAAGGGGGACACCTTCTTTTTCGCATTCTACTCTATTCCTGGATCAGTGGGTTCCATCACTACGTCTATAGACCCCCTGTATTCCACCTGTATTGCACCTCCGGGACGGACAATCCCGGCAGAGGTCCTATAGGGCACGTGGAACCCACCAATCAAAAGGGAGAACGGACCTATGGGCATACAAGTCAAAACAAGTCAAACTCGAGATTTTCAAAACCAAGTCCAAGTCAACGTCTAGACTCGGGAGGAGAGAGGGTCGAAAGTACGTTTGAATGTACGAGACCGCATTTTGCAGGTAAAATCCTGGAAAAAATTCGGCATGACCTCTCCTCTCTTCGAGTCGAAAATCCGGCATGGCCTCTCGTCGCTTCATGGCAAAATTTCGGCATAACCTCCCGTTGGTATGTGTCAAGAATTCGACATGGTTTCGCGTTAGCACATGTCGAAAACGCGTCATGACCTCTTGCGAAGTCAAGTCGAGAAATCGACATGTACTCACTTCGAGACATGTCAAAGTTTTGACATGTACTCACGTTGAGTTATGTCGTAACTTCGTCATGAAGAGGGAGAGTATGCCAAGACTTTGGAGACGAAGTATGACTCGGGCTTTGTGAGAAAATTTTGAAAACCGAGTTTGAAAAATGTTTTGAAAAGTATTTTGCCAAAAACCAACCGGTCACGGTAGAAAGTGTGTCACGGACAAGTGTTGGCTCCTACTCTAATGGCTAGGAGGACTTTAGGCGCTCAAGCGTAAGCGAAACACGTCACTGTCCGCGATGCCGTCCGTACACTCCCGGGTTCTAACTCTATGTGCGGGTAGCGTGCGAGTAGTGTGAAGGCATTTTCTAGGAAAAAAAAAAAAAAAAAAAAAATATATATATATATATATATATATATATATATATATATATATATATATATATATATATATATATATATTGTTTTGTTTTTGAAATGCAAATTTTTTTTATGAATATGCAAAAGAAAAAACAAGAGAAGAGTCCAAAGCACGACAAAAGGAGACTGCCCCAAATGTCAAGAGATCATCGCAAGCCGTATATTAGAACCATCCCGCCCGTTCACTCGGTCAACCGAACTCGCTTCGCACTGCATTCCTATGTCGTCCGACACAGGACTTCCCAGGAAGGGGATGTCGTCCGACATAGGGATGCTCACCAACAGGGCCAAGCAAACTGCAAAGGGGGAAACCCCACCATCCCAAAATACCACATACCAAGGCATATAAAGCATATAGGCACAGAATCATGGCAAGGCACATAGGAGCACACATAATGACACAAATCGCACACAAGGAGAATGAAGAAATTGTCCAAGTTGATTTAAAGAAAGTTAGACCCTCTTAAGAAAAAAACTTTTCCCTTTTCAAAAAAAGAAGAATGATACCGGTACGTGGGATTGTTAGACCACAATTTATCCCAAGCCCCGGGTTAGGGAGCGATACAGGAAGGTTAACGGTTTCCACCTATATACCAAGTATCATTTTCATTTTTTTTCAAAAACAAAAGGTTTTTCAATGTTGGTCCCCAGCGGAGTCGCCACTGAATGAACGCCCTCCGAAAACAACATTTTGGTGTAAATCTGTTTTGGTTGTTTATCTTTTGAAATTTTGAGTTTTGGGAGTCGCCACGCCGTTTTTAAAGGAAAACATTGAAAAACCTTTTTTTAAAGAGAATTTGGGTTCGGGAGTCAGGTTACGTGTTGGGAAGAACTTGGGAGTTCACCCAACACGCCTCTTTCGAGACTTTCAATCAAGCAATGGACAATTATGATCATTCAAAGTGTGTCTGATTTGTGTCAATAAACAAGGCATGCAAACTTGTATTTCATTGATGGTATTCAGAATGGGTACAACTTGTGAGCCATGACAAGGGGCCACACCCTTTACAAACGATGACTTGCATTACAAGGCAAGAGCTGAGACAGTCTGCTCAGGAAGCTCTGATGTCGTCCGACACATGACTTCCTCGGAAAGGGATGTCGGACGACATGAAGCCTCCTGGTCAGATTGTCTCTTACAACACCAAAGCTACTCTGGAACTGGAACAAGATTATTTTAACTAAAGGGAGACACTAAGATTAATTTGGGGTTGATTGGAGTGAGCAAAGCCGAGATTGGCTTTTAATAATACGGATGTCATATGACATAGGACACCTGAGAATGTCCATGTCATATGACAAACCACCTCCATTGATTTATTGCACCCAAAGAGATCTTAGGTTCCCCAAATAGTGTTAAATGAACTAAAACTACTATTTAATCATAGCTTTGAGTCACAAAGGGAACCGATCTCGAGTGGATTCGAAGTCCTTGAAAGCCGATGGCTTTCGAACTCGTATGTCGTATGACACAGATCCTTTGAGGGGTCCCTGTCGTTCGACACAAGAGGCCTGTTTCAGTTGCCCTTCGCCCAAATTGATCCCACCTTGTTCTCAATGCAAGACTAAGCTATATTATTAACTGAAAGCAGTAAAATAGTAACATTACGTGAGTATTATGGGAGGATCACATGGCTTTAATGGCCAAATGTGATAAATCACATGTCTATGGCCATTATTATGTAGCCATCTCCTCCTAACTCAAAGAAAGCTAACCAAGATGCAAACTTTAATGGTGCTAAGGCCACCAAATGTTCAGATCTGAGGTGGGGAGAAGTGAATATAGAAGATTCACCTCTCCACCACCTTTATCATGCAAAATCCCAAATATTTCACATAATATCAAGACAAGTAAGCATGCAAGATGATATAGATGGATGTGCAAGAGTTAATCAGAGAGAGAGAGAGAGGGTTTAGTGGCTACCTATTGTAGTCCACAAGGTAAAGGCACCAATAGTATGGTGTTTACCCCTTCAAAACACCAACAAAGGAAGTGTCTCTTTGAATCTTGGCTTGGATGTGTGTATGTATAAGGAGGGAGGTGAGTGTGTGTGTGAGAGAGAGAGGGTGAGCCTCTATTTTGACAGAGTTTCCTTGCTTGCTAAGAGTCCTCCATTGAAATGATCAGCCATGCCCTTTATTTATAGGCATGCTGATGGGAGGTCCCATGTCGGACGACAGAAAGTTTCCACCGCCTTGGGGTCATCCTGTGTCGGACGACAGCGTACAGCTCTGTGACAACTTGGGCCACAGGAAGGCAGGCCCAATGGATCAAGGAATGAATGGATTATTTTGGGTTCGAAATGCTTTTTTAGCAAATAATATGAGCCCAAAATTAATGCCAATCATGGAGAGCGGACCCAAAACACAAGTTCGGGTCGGGGTACTCACATCAACCGCCCTTCTTCTAGACTTTGATCACCTAGAAGACATTAGAAAGAAGAATCCTGAATTGATGATAGACTTTGGGACTGAAGAATCCCTTGGATTTTTGGTGTGCCACAACTTCAGGTATGCCAATGGAGATGCCTTATACAAATCTCTCTATGATGCAGATACCTATCCAAAAAGAGAAGATTATGTTCCAATGAACCCTGAAACCGCAACTCAAGCGGTCAGGAAGGCTGTGAAGAGAACCAGAAAGCCAAAGGGTCAAGCTGAACTGCCTGCCAAGAGGACCAAGACCGCTCCCTATTCTCAACCGCCTACTGATGATGGAGCTGGCACCAGTAAACCTAAGAAGCAGAGAAAGCAAATGACCTTAGTTGATGAAGATGATGATGAGGAGGAGACTGAAGATCCTTCTATACCAGATTTGGTTGCTAGAGCCAAAAAGGCTAAGGATGTGACAAAGGACTTGACTCCTGAAGAACAGATATGGTTCTATCAGGACAAGATTGAGAGATTGCAGAAGGAACAAGAAGAGAGGCGTAATGCCAAAGGTAAATCAGCTGCAGAGGAAACCGCTCCCTAACCTCAACCGTAACCTGAAAACCAACCGCCTCCATCCTCAAATCCTTCCCCAGTCCAATCCCCTGTTCAATCTCCAATCCAGTCCCCCATCCACTCTCCTTCCAAATCTAAATCCAAATCTCCTTCTCCTCCACCTCAAAAAGATGCACCTATTCAGGTGGAGACTCCAAAGAGGAGAAAGAAAATGCCTGCTAAGAAAAATTCCAAGAAAGGCAAACCTGTTGAACCCTCACCTTCACCCAAACCGCTTTCCCCTCTATCCTCCCAATCCATATCTCACTCCCCTCAACATTCTAACTCAATAAATTCCCAACACTCCAACCAAACCCCACCTCACTCAAATGCTTACCAGCCTTGGACCTCCAAACCCTCTGCTGGCCAAGCCACTTTCAGATCCGTTAGAGAAGATCTAACTCCTTCCCATTCCCCTAACTCAAACCGCTCCAAGTCCCATTCACCTGCCAAATATCCAACTCCTCAAAACTCACCCCTAAGACAAAAAAAACCCCTCCTATTTCCATTCATTCTACTCCTTCCAAATCCCCTCCTCCAAACATTCCTCCTCAAACCCAAACTGCCCCTGATAATACCCAATTCCAACCACCTCCATTCCAAGCCGCCTCCACCTCAACTGCCCCTCCATCTGAATACTCCCAAATTCTTTCAACCCTTAACCTAATCCAAAGCCAGCTCATAATAAACCAATGCCATGTCATAAAGCTAACTGCTTCAAACGCCTCCCTCCAAGCCTCCAACTCCTCTCTCATTGAATCCAACCGCACCCTCCTTGCCAAGGTGGATTCTCAAACCCTTGAGATGGCCAATCTAAAATCCTCTTTGCTTGATGCCATTAAGGGGGAGAGACCTACTGCAATTGCATCCACCTCTGCTGATCAAACCGCTTTTGTGGTCAAAACCGCTGCTGAGAACTGCTTCAATCCATTCCAGCAATCTCTTGAAGATGGCATGATCAAAGCCTTGGGTGATAAAGCCTCTCTTGCTGAGCTCAAAAAATTCTCAAGGAACTTGGTGAGGACATCTGCAAAGCCATTGAGAAAGATCTCACTTTGCTGAAGAATGAATTCATTGACTGTCTTAACTCCAGACCACAATCAGAAGCCAACCTCAGATCTGTCCTTGATTCCATGCAAACAAGTATTCTGGAAGAAATGGATTTGCATAAGGGAGAGCTGGAAATCAAGATGAACATCATGAGTGATAGCCTTAAAGCTAAAATCAATGCACTCAATGATGAGGTTAACGACCGCTTGGACAACCTCAAGACTGGATTCAATTCAAAACTTGATTCTACAATCCATGATATGAAATCCTCCTTGAAGGTATCTGTGGATCTTGAACCCATGCAAGAAGCCATCCAAGCCCAAACCACAGCTGTACAAGAGGAAATCCATACAATTTTTAACTCTCTCTACTCCTCCATACATGTGCAACTGGATGAGATCAAAGAAAACCTGGTTGAAAATACCAAAGCGGTTGGTGCCAACAATTCTACAACTGCCCATTGTGTCAATGCCTTGAAAGCTGTGGAAACCACCCTCACCCTTACCGTTGAAGAAGTTAGAAGAATGAGGAAAGCAATGGCTCCAGATCAATCTGCTGCTGGACCGCGTGGAGCTGAGCATGAAGTGAACAAGCCGCGTCGACACTGAACCGCTTCCATCCTTGTAACTTCTTTTGCTTAACTTTATCTTTTGCCTTTTTAGACCACACTCTCATTGTATTTCTTTTGGTCTATATTTTTTGCTATTGCAACCATGTAATTTCCTTTCATACCTTGTACCTGTAACCGCTTAAGGTATTAATGAAAATTGCATCATGATTCCAAAACCTTGTTCATATCAAACTACTTGTTTGTAGAAAAATGAAAACGCTTATAGTTTTAAACCTCATTCAAATATTTTTTCAACTTAAAATCATTCTTTTGAAATGAAGTTTAAACATTCAGTTTAAACCGCACTTTAAACTTAATCTCATATTTTCAAGTGCACTGAATGCATTTCTATACTTTTCAAATTGTAAGTTTTCATTCTTTAAATAGTATAGAAATCTATAGCTTAAGCTAGTGTGTGCATTGACTTGGGACATGACTTACCATGTTAATTCTTATGGACATGTTTTTACCAAGTACAATGTTTGCTTTTGCTGTAGTAGGTAATGATATCATAACCTCCTCTCTATTTTAAGGACTTTAGGACCCTATGTAATGAAGCTTAGACTTCAATTTTTTTAGCTAAGTCCATTTTATAGAACAGGTTAAATTAGGCTTGAAGACTGGCACAAAAGTCATTGGAAATGAGGATGCAGTTCAATGTTTCAGACCGCTTTGTCAAACCGCCTAGCAGAACTGCTCCAAGCAACTACTTTGTGGGATCCTTGTTGAAACTACCTTTAAACTCCAGTGCAAAATTCAAAGTAGTGAACCGCTCCAATGCAAACCGCATTGTAGTTCCAACATCTTGACTGCACTGATGGAACCTCCTCTTAGTGAACCGCCCTTCACCAAACCGCTCCAATAATTGAAGACTTGAAGTGAATCACATTTGACCGTTGGGAATTCACGTCAGCAAATATCAAATGTCAACCACCATATCTTGTCACGTGACTCAATATCAGAGAAGATCTGCAAGGATCTTGAAAAGGTGACAGATGTCCTAACTATCTTATTTGCAAACTGAGCCCCGATCGCCTTTTTTTCTCAGAATCGCTATACCAAGGACAAAAGTGGTTATTGTGGACCAATGGGAAAGCACCAGTACAGTCCTTGCAACAGCTGTGTCCAACGGTTATATCCTTGGTGCTTGGGTATAAATACCCCCAATCTTCACCATTTGAAGATTGCTTGAGAAATTGATTTGCTGTGAGTTCATACGAAGTTGAAGTTCTCGCCTTTAAAATTTCCAAATTTTTGAATCTTCATCTTCCACTTCAAGAAAAATATCCCAGCCCAGAAATCAAGCCTTATACACATCAAGATTCATTGAGCTCTACATCTCTTAGATTCAAAGAGCCTTGATCTTGCTCACACACACACCTCACTTGTTTAATCGCATAGATTATTATTTGAGATGCACTGGTTATAGTCTAGGATTCGATCTTCATAGAATAGATTTTAGATCTGAGTTTGAATACTTTGTAACTTGTAATCTCTCTCATACTCAATATAAAATCTAACTCTTAGAAAATCCAAGACTAACCATCTTGGTAGTGGACGTAGATCGTTTATCGATTGAACCACTCCAAATATTGTGTTCTTACATTTCTGCATTTATTATTTCTTGTGCTTATTAATTATCTATCTTTTTCTCTGTTTGATCTTATTTGTAGTTATCCATTTTTGAGAATAGTGTTTGGAGTTAACTTTTGTCAAACCTCACTTTCAGTTTTATAACTGCTCACAAAACCGCACTACAAACCGCTTTGCAAACCGCACCTCCAAAATCGCTTTGTAACTCAAATATTTCGCTGTGTATTTTACAACTCTACTAGCAGTTTCTAACACACTGCAAGCGGTTTTGTGAGTTTAGAGGTTTAGTTTTAAAAGAGGGCGAAAAATTTGTAACAGCTATTCACCCCCCTCTAGCTATTTTTTCACCCTTGTTGTCACCTTTGGGACCAACACAATGCAAAGGTGTCCAGCAGTTTTTTTCTTTATTTTTCTCTCTTTCCTTGCTACCGTTTTTTTTTTTTATTATTTTTCTCTCTTTCCTTGCTGCTCATGTCCGTCACTTCTTTCCACACCCTTTTGCTTACAAAACACGTCATTTTTTCTCCTAAATACCCTGTACTTATAAAACACTACAAAGCATATTAAAATACCAAATTACTCAAGAATTAAGCATAAAACAAGTCCAAAAATACCTAATTTAAATGTGTAGAAACATATCCATCAGTAAGCAATGTTTTTTTTTTCGGAATATAGAATATATGAACTTTATGAAAACATGATTGTCCAAAACACTGTTAATACTTCCTCATTTAAATTAAGAATAAAACAACTAAAAACCTGAATCTGAAATAGACCAAAAAGAAAAATAAGAACCTTAATCTGGAAAGAGGGGAGTAGCATTTATCACAATTTCTCTTTCTATTAACTAAAAGAAGAAATTTCTACAGTTGCAGTCAAACTACAAGTTTATTCTAATAGGTAATACAAAATTCCAAGAAATCATTCTCAATATTGGATAATAATGGCAGTAAATCAATTTGGCGCCCTGCATGCAGACTTCGTCGAGCACCAATTCAACAGGCAAACGCCATATCTCAGCCGCTTTTACGCCTATCAAGCATGCCCGCATTGGGTTTACAAAAATGAACAGGTGAGGAGGCAATTACGTACTACCTAAAGCTCAACTTGCTTCTACCTTTTTCCTCACAATTCTCTTTCTTCTAGCCTTGGGAGGTGGAGCACCTTGTCCCTCGGTAGAAGAATCACTTTGTCCCTGCTTGATGCCAAGAAGACCCAGCCCTGAAATTATGGTGTTCTTGGATATGAACCAATTTGAAGAAGAGCTATCATCAATGGTCTTGGCTGGCCTCTGGTAAGCTTTCAAGACTTCTTCTGAGTGAGCTAGTGGGTCCACCTCCACTCCGAGCCATGCCAGCCTGGAAGTTTCTCCTAATTGAGTATTTAACACCCTGCATATGTAAGAAAACGACATTTACAGGGAGAAGTACAAATTTTAGTGCAAGTATTAGAGTATTAACTAATGAAAGAGTGCTGAGAGTATCAAGATCTCTCCCAAGTTGCAGATATATTAACCTCAGATTTTCACGGAATGAACAGGAGATTCCTGCCTAGGTTCCAGAAAATGGAGTCCACAGCCATCATACTTGCATGTCAGATACAAACAAGGTAATTAACTTCTTTTAACAGATTAAGAGAATATGACTCATCTTTGCTCTCATCTGGTCCTTCGTGGTGTTTCCAAGGTAACATAATGCAAGTCGAATGCAAAAATGAGGTTTTTTCTCCCTTAGGAAGAGATGGATTATCGATGCTGCTTTAAACTCTGGTCTTCCTTGTGGCTTCTGGTAACAAGTAATCAAAATAAAATCCCAAGAACAAATGGAAATGGATGTCTTTTTTTTCACCTTATAGAGGAAATGACTAATTGTTGCTGTAAACTTTGGTCCTTTTTGAGGCTTTCCATCAAATCTAAAGGAAATGCCTACACCACACTCTTCACATTAGCTTCTGTTGACTTCTTATGTTTGATCTAGATTTCTAGAAGCAGTGGCGGTGGTGGTCAGCGGCATGAGCAAGGAGGAGGAGGTATGGGCAAGTCCTTTCATAAAAGTTTTGACTGTCATTTCCAAGTCAGCAACCAAATAACCAAATGACTGCCTAAGAGTAGCATGTCATCATTTATGACTTCTAATTGGAAAACCAATGAGGGACCAAAAATAAATTTACTCCCTCCGTCCCAAAATAATGTCAAATTTGACTTGTCAACAATTTTAAGGAAAGTGCTTTATTGGTTTGTACATTGCTTGTAGAGTGACAACATTGTACTAAGTTTCTTTCTTTATTTAGAAACGCAACATTTATTTTGGGACAAACCAAAAAAGCAGAGGCTGCTGAATTAATTTATTTCATGCTTATATACTCCCTCCGTCCAAAAATGAATGTCTAAAAAATTTCAATGTTTGCTCTTCATCAAGTGTACCATTTATTATGAGACGGAGGGAGTAAAACAAGACTACAAGTAAATACCTATCCTTATTTTTGGTAAGTCTAAGGAAGATAGGATAATATTTGCATCTAAACCAGCAGCAGGTATACATTGGTAACTAAAGAACATAAAAAAAATAAGAGGAAAAAGCAAAACAGACCTCAAAGTTGTGCCTAAAAGCAGAGCCATCCCAATAACATCGAAATGGTTGATCACCGCTCTATCAAATCCACATAACAGTTGATAACGTAGGTTTGCATAAATACCAAGAAAAGCTCCATAACCAAGTGCGTTCGAACTCACAGTCGGAATGGTCACTGACAATCTGCCATAACAATGTTGTCACATACAGAATGAGAAGATTTGATTGGCCAAAGGCACGCATGCATATTAAATGGGAAAGATTAAAAAACAAGTACATAAGGGTATAAATAAAGCATGCAAAAGAGACACATATTAAAGATTGACTACCTTCCCTCCTTTCTACTGGCAGCAAGATTTGAAAGAGCACCTTGGGCTGCTCCAGCGGTCAAACCAACCATACACAATTCTGCGGCCTTGTAAAAAAAGGACTGGATTCTCTTTTGCATATCAAATTCCCTAAGTGGATAGCTTTTTTCAAATATGTTGTTTGGAAGCTTCTGTAATGTATTTTGCAAATCAAACCGAAAGGTGTTTCCATACGAACGACAAGGAGCAAGCGACCAAACAACAATAGAATTGCATGCCGTCACAGTGAGCACATTAATAAGTGCAAGATCCCACTCCTGCTTTATCCTAAAGTTGGCAAGAAAAAGAGAAGGAAAGACGTAAGTTGAAATATACACGTCATAAAGATAGGAGAGCTTCATAAATGAGCTAATATTTCATGAAGGACATTTCTTTAAAATTGTACCTCTCCTTGCGAGTTTTCACCTCCCACCAAACAGAGCAACCAATTGTAGCTGCTTGCTCCAAAAGAAGCCGGTAC
Organism: Adenophora triphylla var. japonica; assembly: GCA_022495995.1. NCBI lineage: Eukaryota > Viridiplantae > Streptophyta > Magnoliopsida > Asterales > Campanulaceae > Adenophora > Adenophora triphylla. The sequence goes on from JAFEMH010002757.1 coordinate 115,106, forward strand.
AAGAATGAAGGATCTGCAATCATCCTGTTCAAACGAATACAACTGCTAAAAGAATACTTGGTTCTCATACTTAATCAATCACTTTGCCCATGATATGCACAATAAATCAAACGAAGATTATACATACTCCCTCCATCCCATAATAAATGTCGCACTTTCCGTTTTCATCCTCCCCGAAAAAATAATGACACAGTTGTGTTCAAACGAATACAACTGCTAAAAGAATACTCGGTTCCCAATACTTAATCAATCCTTAATTGCCCATGATACGCACAATAAATCAAACGAAGATAAGACATACTCCCTCCGTCCCATAAAAAATGTCGCACTTTCCTTTTTCATCCTCCCCGAAAAAATAATGACGCATCTCTAAAAAGGAATTAGTGTCGTTCTACATCCCAGATGCTGAATTGAAGAAAAAGAACATGAGGAAAAGACTCCAGAGATGTTTAAAACCATAGAGTATCTCTAGCAAACTAATTAATATAGTTTTTTTTTTTTAAGATGAAATTAAAATTGATATCCATGTCTTTAGGAAGATCTTAAAATTAGATTATGTAGCTGAGTTAACCAAGATAACTGCAAAACTATTTATTTAAACTGCATGCATGTGCTAATGAGCCTTTGCTCAGATGGCACAGTCCCTTGACTTCCCTTGAGAAGATCAAGGGTTTGATCCCCCTCCCTTACGTTGTATTTGGAAATATTATGTTGGCCAAAAAAAAAAATCATGTGCTTTAACAAGGGGCGGTATATTACCTGCCAATGAATGCCCTGGACAATCCTTCGGGAAGCATTCGAGAAATAAATCTAGCAGTGGTTGGCCTTGCGTTGATAGCTATATATTTTACAATTTGAGCTGAACTCAGCAAACCCTGGATGCAACATAATCATGAAAATGGGGAGCTCATTATCACAAGAAGTTACAAATTTGGAGAAACAGTTACCATTTCATAAGCTTGCCGAAGTCCAGTTGGAAGGTCCATCATAGTTTTCTGCCACTCATTCAGTACCGCCTCTAGAAACTTCCGATCAAACAGCTGAACACACACAATCATATTATTTACAATGAAAATCCTATGAAAGAGAATGGAGAATCAAATAAAACTTTTCATTGTTAAAAGTCCATTTGTTTCTGAAAGTTATATGAGCTTTCTAACCTCTGGAAGAATCATCCTTCTCCTAAACAGTCCCCCATCATCTCCCTCGTCACCGTCATCAAAGTCATCAAAGTAATCGTCATCATCCCCATCGTCGTCACCTCCATCACCGCCACCAAAATTAACGAAGTTTCCAATATCACCGCCACCTCCACCAGTTTCAAGCTGAAATAGAAGAAGTTTCAGCTATTGGCCCATGAATTGAAATAGTTTAAATGAAAGATATTGGAAGATACAACGTAAAATATGGTAGAGACAGAGATAAAACAGAGGAGCTTGTAAATCTTCAAATCCTATAAGCATCAAATGTTTGCACAAGAAGCAGATAAGCTTTCAACCAAAAGCCACAAATCATTTAAGAAACCAACAGATTATGGTTTTTAGTTGTTTACAACCACAACCATCATGCTTAAGGAGCTATAAGGGTTCCTGTATATTTTCTGTTATTTATTTCTTTCTTCTTACAGCGCAATCTCTGGCAATTTCTTTCTACAAGTATAGCTACTGGGAAGATTATACTTATCAAAAAACCCTAGAACATGGTCCAAACAAGAAATTTGCTAGGGTATCTCTGTATTTATGATTGTCACTGAACTTTCTCATCACATTTGTCATTTGATTACTTTAAAGAGTTCATGTTTTGGTCTTCTCCACATTGTGTACATTGCTCTAACCTGCAGATTTCTTTAAATATACCATCTACATGATTTATTGCACTCATTTTTCAATTGCCATTGGCATCTGATATTACATTATCTAGGCATAGAACGATGAGGTCCATGCAATGGATAGTATAAGGACCTCAATATTTACATAAAAAGCACATTGTTTCAAATGACTAGACTTACTTTCATATCATTTAATTAGGCGCATGTGCATATGGCTTTTCCCCTTTTAGAAGAAGGTTTAGTTTACAAGAACCTAAGACCTAAGGCAGATTATTGAAGAGTCACTTCACTTGCTTTCGGGGATATGGGTACACACCTGGTTTTGACTACCACCTATTACTTGTGCCTTCAGCAACCAATAAATCTGCCATTTTGAGGGTATTTCTACACATACCAACTCAAAACAGCACCAACAAAAACAATAAAAAAAAAAAAAAGGAAAATGAAAAATAGAGATGAAGAAGATGTTACTCGTATCCCAACAATATTCTAGACACAGGCCAAAATGTGATAGAAAAGGAATCAAAATATCCTCCTTTCCATTTCGAGATGATCCCAACAATGAGAATCATTTACAAACTTAACCTTGCAATTCCCATGATATTTCTAAAATGTTGCCTCTATTTGAATAAACAAGTTGGCTAAAATAAAATACATTGTAAGATAATTATAAAGGTTTCCAAGAGTACTAATATTTAATTTATCAAATTATCATGCAGATTTCATTAATTGAAACTAAAATCTAAGACATGATAGATTAACATTGACACAAGAGTCACATGACAACCCTCATTTTGACTTCTGACTATGAATCACAATCTGTTGTTTTGGGGGGAGTCTAAGCAGACATAATTACAGTGAGCCAATCAACAAGCCTCCCATCCTAAAGCACCTTCTGTGTTCAACCTAATGCTTCAGATTGGGCACAAAGTAACAATAACACCGAATACCAACAAATGATTTCCAATGCAATATTCACCTATAAATTAAATGGGGGAAAAAAAGTAAATCGGAAAGAAAAAACACTTCACACTCCTCTGAACAAAGAAGGAAGAGAACGTAAAGCCAACCATACAATTCAAATCCTAATAATATCAACTCAGGTAAGTGAATTTAGTGCACAAATGAAATTTATAAGCCAAACATACATAATTGTCCTTAAAACTACCAACATCTAAACCCTAAAGTAAGTGAGGTAAGTAACTAAACAGAAGTCAAGGATGTGCTAACAAATTCCTAAATATTCAAGAAACTAGCAAAATAACAAACCAAAAATAGAAGCGAAATTTGAAGCACAAACCCCAGGGTTGCTAGACTTCTCTCGGGCAACCGGCTTAGGAAGAGTCATGGTAGGCATCCCTTTCTCTAACACAACCGGTTTAACTGAACCATATTGTGAACCCTTTTCTCCCTTCATAACAATCGGACCAAGCGACGAGGAAGAAGACGACGAACTCAAATCCGAGGGCGGAACCACAGCAGTTATACTGAAACAGCGTTCTAAACTAGCTATGGCGTCTCCATCAACTACCGCCGATGAAGCTCTAATTTTAAGAGATTTCCGGACTTTAGCGGTGGCCGAAGGGAGGCGGTATCCGGAGTGAGAGTAGTTGGGCAAGAAAGAAGTTGCCGGAGAAGATGATGATAAGGTTTTGGTGGTGGTTGGGATGGATTGGTGGTGGTTGATTGGCATGATTTGTGCTGTTCGGAAAACAGTGTGAGACATTTTTGTGGGGATTTTTTGGATAGAGGGATTAAAATTTCATGATTTGGAGAAGTGGAAAATTGGGGAAAATGGGATTTTCGATTAGGGTTTATCTCTAGAAAGAGAGAAAGAGGGAGAAAGAGATTAATGGAGAGGGGTTTTGATGGAGATGGTGGAGGATGGCTGGGTAACCCAATCCTCAAATGGTGATTGACTAGGTGAGTTCACTCGGTACCAGGCGCGGTTATGAGTGAGTCAACTCGACGTTTGTGTATTTTTTGGGGAGTTATTAGTAGGGGTGTCAGCGGTTCGGTTCAAACCGCGGTTTGAGACCGAACCGAATCAAACTATGTGGTTTGGTTTGGATTTTAACAATCAACGGTTCAGTTCGATTCCAAAAATTTATAAATCATGCGGTTCAGTTTGGTTTGCGGTCTGACTACTCCAAACTGAACCAAATCGAACCAAACCGAGCTGAACCGCCAAACCGAACCACCGAGCTGAACCGTCGAGCTGAACCACCGAGCTGAACCGCCAAACCGTTGTTTTTTAACCTTTGATTATATTTAATTTATTTTCCACCGTTAGATTTTTCAAATCCTAATCTAAATACCCTATCCCCTTTCCTTTTTCATTTTTTCATTTCATATTTTCATATTGTAATTTATAGTATTCTGCAGTTCATTAAGAAATTTATCATATGCACTGGACTATGCAATTTTCCTAATGAATTTTGAATAATAATATGTGTAGATGTGCAACCTGTTGGATTGAATAAGGATGTGTTTGGTAGTGCTCATAGGAGTGCAGTTGCTTTTGGCCAGAATAAAGCTCACATTCAACTTCAAGGTACTTTACATTTTGTTTGGTCTTATTTAATAGAGTAACTTGTTATAACCCAGAAGAAATCTATATATGCTTTCGGCTTCCTGACTTGTTCTGACTGTTTGACATGCTATGAATCCAGGCCAGGTGGTTGGGTGGATTATTATTTGATATTCTCTTCTTTCTGCAAACTTTAATCTGACCTTATATATGCAGAAAGCAGATAGAGAATTCACAACCGCTCTTCTCTCTCTGATTCACAATCTCCAAAATGCAATGTCTTATCAAGACTTGTCTGCAAGTAAGCACAATCAAGAGGAATTATTGACAGGAAGATTTGATGGAATTAAGGTGATAAAATTAATCTATTTGTTTCCTTTATCAAGTTGGATTATTTTCTGATTTTAGAACCTGTAATGACAGTGCTTGTGTTCGTGTTTGTGGTCTAGACCGCAGTTCGGACTGCGATTTGAACCGCTTAATGAAATCGCGGTTTGAGACCGAATCGAACCAAACCGAGGTAGTTTGGTTCGGTTCGATTTGAAATTTTTCATGGTTCGATTTGGTTTGGATCGATTTGGTTTGGAATTTCTCCAAACCAAGTACGAGCGGTTTGATCTCCAAATTTGTCCAAATCGAACCAAATCGAACCATTTACATCACTAGTTATTAGTGGCAATTGCCCCTTTGGATAACTTACTTTGGGCTTTTTAATTTTTTAATTATGTACTTTGCATAATTTTCAGTTTTAATTATTAATCTATTATTTATAAATTTTAACTATTATACATTAGGCACTTACTCGTTTTTTTCAAAAATAAGGATAATTAAAATATTTTAATCAATTTTAATTATCATACTTCAATTCAGATTGTTTGGGGTTATTTGGCTTACGATTTGATCGGGTTGAGAAATCATCAGATCAATAAAAACATAAAAAAATAAGTGCGTATATAAAATATGATGGTTAAAACTGATAAAAGAAATATATAAGAATGGTTAAAATCGAAACAAAATACTATGGTTGAAAATGTCGATAGACCTTTTATTTTAGGGACTATGCCCGATAAGTTCTAAAAAAGTTTCATAATGTCCGATAAGTTCCTTCCCCATGTTGTATTATGATGTTGTATTATGTTTCGAAAATACAACATCAATTAAGGCCATAATACTGCATTCCGGCGGCCGCCGGTGACCGGAGTCCGAAGCCCATGGACCGGCGACCAGATTCCGACCTCCGGCGACCAGATTCCGACCTCCGGCGATCGGATTCCGGCGATCAGCGACCGGATTCCGGCCAAAATTGCCGGATTTCGGTGAAAATTGACCGGATTCCGGCGAAAATTGACCGGAATCCGGCATGCGGCGATAGCACGGCGGCGCGAGCCGGGCCGCGGAGGCGGTGGTGCAGATGCAGTATTATGATTTTAAACTACTGCATAACTAAATGTTGTATTACACATAATACAACATGAGAACTTATGGGGCATTTTAATACAATGAGAAACTTAGTGGGAAGTGATTTGTTCCAAATGGAATTTATGGGGCAAATTCCCTATATTTTTACAGCATAATAAAATTCTACTAAAAACTCAATTTATTTATTTAGAAACAAAACACTTAATTTTATAAAACAACAAAAAGGACAAAAAAAAAAAATTGCACAATATAGAAAAACAGTTGACACATAATTGATCTTCAAAAACTAAACATTTTGCCTAATTTGTACTCATTCTTAACTTAGTGGTGCATCAAATATGTTTTGATGAAGAAATCCAGTTGTCAAAGCCACCATTTTTACAAGCCATCCCTTTCCCTCTATACCCTCTTTACAATGCTTGCACTTGCACCTATAAAAGATCTCCCATTGCATTTTCCTCTTCTCCCCCACTTCAATCTTCCATTCTTTCCTATCCTTACTCTCCCAACAACAATGTCTTTAATCCCTCGCCCTCGAGTAATAGTTAACGGAACCCAAAGAACACGAACGTACCATTTCTATTGGTGTCGCCATTGCCAACGCACCATTAGATCCACATCAACTACCCCTTCAGAAATCATTTGCCCGCGTTGTTTCATCCATTTTAGCCACGAGCTTGATGTGTCAAGGCCTGGGAGGTCAACCCCAAGCATGGCTAGGCGGCTAGAGCCTTCTTTAGCCTCACAATTACTAGAAGGGTTGACTCTCTTGCTTGAACCACCACCTACAGTAAGACAACAAAATCTTTACGCTGAAATTGAACACGATATCAATTCCAACTTCATGTTCCCCGTGGGCGTTAATCAACAAAATTTCGCACCAGAAGAGGTTAATAATGGGGTCCACGGGTTGATCCAAGGATTGACTGAACCAGATAGGCCAGGGCCACCTCCTGCATCATTTTCAGCCATTGAAGCGTTGCCAATGGTGATTCTAACACAATCCCATTTGGTAAATGACTCACATTGTCCTGTTTGTAAAGACGAATTTATGCTTGGGGAACAAGTTAAAGAGTTGCCATGCAAACATTTTTATCATTCTGATTGTATCGTTCCTTGGCTACAACTTCATAATACTTGTCCAGTATGTCGATATGAGATACAAGGCTTGTCCAACAACGACGATCCAATAAATTATTCTGATGAGCATCGAGAAGAGGATATTCAAGACTCTAGGAACGGAAGGTGGTGGACAATCGCTCAAATTCTCTCGTCGTGGCCTTTTAGCCTTATGTCAAATTTGACACCACAGAATCTTAGCGGTGAGATTTGATTTAAAACTTTGAATTTCATTTAATTCTCAAAACTGAAGCGTCATATTCTGACATGATTTTTTCGCAGACAGTTCTGTTGGCGTTCTCGGCTCGTTTTATAGCTTTTTATCTACTCTGGCTGCACCTTTGAGGAACAATTCTTATTAACTTTAGGTAACTTTTCAAACAATTCAAATGCAAAATACACAGAAATTGTATGAGATTACCAGGTATGTGAACCTTATCATCAAGTTCATCATTTTTACTAGTTGTGGAAGTTAAATTTTGTGATGATTCAAAGAAAATGCGATATAGATCGTACTCGCTCCGTTTCAAAATAAACATTCATTTTGTTCTAGCTGGAAAAACAAAAATGGACGTTTATTTTGAAACGACGTACTAACTATTTTTGAGATGTTGCAGAAAGAAGTAGGATTTAAAAGTGTTGGCTTTGTCCCTAAAAATGGTTGTTGCAGTTGTACCATCAAGGAAGGCACTGGATTAACAGCTTTGTTGCAAAACTACAACAACTTTGGAAAGAACAATACAAGCCAATTGCATCTTTGCATTCGTCTTTAATTTAGTTATTCATTTTTTTTTATTTATGAAACTTGACATTTGTATATATTTTCTCAACTAATTACACTCAAAGTTACTAGAAAATTATATTAACAAATAATTTTTAATTTTACTATACTGTATTTGAAAGTCTTTAACTTAAGATCAAATTTCATTTTGGGCCTCAAAGTTTAGGGGATGTTCACAGGCTCTATTCTTTCACTATTATCAATTTAGACCTCAAACTTATCATCATTGTCATGTTAGGGTTTTTAATGAATTTTGTTAGAAAATCTCGTTAAATGATCATATGTGTTAGAATAAGTATATATTCTGTAATTATATTTGATTAGAGTTTCCATGTATCTCTACATGAGCAAGTTTTGGGAGAAACCAGTTTCTCCATAAATTATAAAAAGTCTAATTTTTTTCAACTTGGAAGTATTTGACGAATATAGGAACAGTTTAAAAAAACAGGACTTTTTATAACTTAGGGAGAAACTAGTTTCCCCCAAAATATTGTGTCTCTACAATATTCTAAATACATGGAAACTCTAATCAAATATAATTACAGAATATATACTTATTCTAACAGTTATTAACCAGTTTTGTTAGAAAAGTCTGTTAAATAATCATGTGCAAGTCATGTGTTATTTAACAGAGAATGTTTTTGAACAAGAATTCATTCATTGTTGTTTTAATGCAAATTAACTGAAAATAAATAGACAAAATAGAAAATATTAATATCCCTAAATATAAAAAACAAATGATATTTTATTATATTAACATTTAAAATGCAAAAAAAAAAAAAATTTTTTTTGAAAAAATAATTCTACTACAATTTATATTAATCTTTTTTTTTCTTTTTAAAAATAATAATAATCTATTTAAAAAACTAATATTTATATTAAAAATTAGTTATATATGATTATGTTAAAAATTATTTATATGTGATGGTGTTTAACAATTAACATGTATTTTTTTTCTTCTCTTGAAACACAAATAAAAAATATTGTACAACACTATTATACACAATTATTGTATTTGATTTAAATGTACAAACTAACAACCATTTTCTCTTTAAAACTCAAACCCATCACCTCCATTTACCATCGCTAATCACTACTTCTAACCACCAATCACCGCCGTTCATAATCACCATTCCAACATCAGTAGTCTGACACCACCATTCCGACGCCATTGCCAATTGTAGCCACCAAACTCCCACACTAACCACCTAAGTCGCCACAATCACTACATAAACACACCTAGATCTGCACACAAACACACACAGACGCTCATACACACTCACTCATCACAAACATAATCTGCAATTGGGTTTCAAAAAAAAAAAAAAAACGGGGGGGATGGGCGGAGAAACAAATTCGAGAAATAAGGGGTGTCGAGCTTGGGGGGGGAAGAGAATGGTCGAAATTTGAGGGAAGAGGATGGTCGAAGGGTGGGTAGGGGAGGCGTCACCAAACGAGAGGATGGTGAGGGGTGACCGGAGATGGGGATGAGAGAGAAAGAGAGAGAAAAAGTGTGTGTGTGTCTTTGCGTATGCGTATTATGTGAATAATATGGGAGGGAGAATAATCTGGGGAGAAGGAGGGAGGGTTTGGCCGGTGAGGAGGGGAGGGAGTTTGCCAATGAGAGGGGGTTCACATAGGCTAGGAGAGAGAGAGAGAGAGAGAGAGAGAGAGATTGACGTTTTCTATTTTGCCTATTAATTGTCATTCAATTTGCATTAAAACAATAATGAAAGAGTTCTTGTTCAAAAACATCATACGTTAAATGACACGTGACTTGCATATTGTTAGAATAAGTATATATTCTGTAATTATATTTGATTAGAGTTTCCATGTATTTAGAATATTGTAGAGATAAATTAGTGCCAAGATTGTAGGGATGGATATCCCATAACTTTAGGGAATAGTTATAGCTGATTAGGAAATGCTTTGTATATATATTGGCAAAGGATGAATAACAAGACTCACGGAGTTAATTTCTATCATGGTATCAGATTAAATTACGATCTCTCTCGCTTCCGCATTGCATCGTAATACCTTCGTCGTTATTTTTTTTCTTTTCTTTCTGTGTGTCCGCCTCTCTTCTATAAGGCCGTCACAATGTCTTCTTCCTCCAAACCTGGTTTCCATCCCGCGTTCGTCGTGTCCAATGTCAAGAACGATGTTCTAGTCATTCTGGAGTTAGAAAACGTGCAATATTCCACTTGGGCGGAGCTTTTCCGCAACCATGCCAAGTCATGTAGAGTTTTGCACCACATCATTAAATCAGACAAAGTAAAGGCTCCTACTACCGATGAGGAACAGGATTTGTGGGATACCTTGGACGCGATTGTGTTGAAGTGGGTTTATTCGACTATATCGAATGATCTCCTTCAAACCATCCTCGTTCCGGGGGCTACGGCGATGGAAGCTTGGGAAAGACTACGAGATATTTTTGAGGACAACAAAAATTCTCGCCTTCTCTTCGAAAGCAGAATTTTCATCCACAACAATGGAGGATTTCACTAATGCTTCGAACTATTGCCAGCGTTTGAAGTCTTTGGGTGATCAACTAAAGAATGTGGAGGCTCCTATTTCTGGACAATCGAATGGTTCTTCAGCTATGGGCCGGTCTCACCGAAGCCTACAATGGCGTAGGTACTCTTATTCGACAACGAGATCCCCTGCCCACTTTCTCTCAGGCACGCTCCATGCTTATCCTGGAGGAATCAGGCCTTGCAAAGAAGGCTGCCATCTCTACTCATTCAGCCATGGTTGCCTCTCAACCAAAACCACTTGAAGCTCCTGTCCACTTCTCTGACTTCATTGGGACTAGCCGAGGGTCAAGTGGAAATAGGAAAGGAAATGGGAAAGGCAATAAGAAGAATGGAGGAGGCAGTAAGGGTGGTCGGGAGGAGCAACATTCTGGGAGTCGAAATAATGGTAATGGTGGTGGCAGAAACAACTTGGGCAAGTTTCAGCAGCAGCCAACTCCAATTCTTTTATTACTAGGATTTGATTTCTTGTTTCCTATAAATACATGTGATAGCCTAGAGACAAATTGTAACATCTGAAAATATTAGAGAGAATATTTTGACTTGGTAGCGCCCCCGGACGTAGTTGTTGTTGCAACGAACCGGGTTAACAATTCTTGTGTGTTTCTCAGTGTGTGATTTATTTTTCGTGTGTGTTGCTCTTATTATTACTTCAAAGCTTGGGCCATTCCGCTGCGTGAATTCACAACAAAAAATGACGATTTTTTTTGACAACTTTGAAACGTAAATTGATAATAGTGAAAGACTAAGGCCAATATTGTGAACATCCCCTAAATTTTGGAATCCGAAATGCAATTTTTCCTTAACATAAAGTACTTAGATTTGGAGTTTTAATCAGTAGTACAGTACAGTGATTACTTTCACTAGACCAATGTACGTTTTATTTTATTCGGCCAGGATAGAAAAAATGTCACCATATTTTGTGACAAATTTTAATGTGGTCACTAATTTAAAAACATTTTTGATGTTTTATTTATTCCCAATACAATAGTTGCATTTTCATTGATAGCAATTATGAAGGAAGAAACTACAAAATGCTCTTTCCAGTGGTCAAGTCCGAAGATTATTTATTTATTTATTTATTTTATTAAAAGAAGGATATTCTAACTACACAACAATAATTTAATATATTAGTTGTTTAATAAATTAATGAGTGAAGCTAGTCCACGATTCTGGATATATGTAATTCAACTATACCATTGTTGGATTTTTATAGTACATGATTGAACTTGTATTCTTATCAATTTAATCATAATTAACGAATCAACTACTGCATTTGTCTCAATATAGTATGAAATAGATGAACAAACAAATAAACTAAGTCAGGATTTCATTGAGGAATGTCCTTCTGCGTTAAAGTAAAAATTGGCTTAGAGAATAAGAATAAAACTCAAAGAGAAAAAGATTAGGAAATAAAATCGACTTTATTTTGGAGTCATGATCTTTTATTTATAGTTAGGCGGTAGAGTAATTCTCAATAATATGAATTTTGTAAATGAGTTGGATTAGGAAAGTAAATCTTGGTTATGATTAAACACGAAAAGAACTTGAATCCTTATTGGAGCACGATCGTCCAAATAGAATCATGTTGGGTCAAATAAATAGAGCTTAGCTCGGCTTTGTACAAGTAGCAAGGTTCCCCTTGGCCTCCAAATCCTCGATAAAGATAGATGCAAAGGCTCCTTTCATGGTATGAGCTCATGCTCGATTAAATCGATAAGCTTAGAGTTGTGGGGAAATGGGCTTAATCTGTCACGCATTCGTAGGGAAAGATGGAATGCAGCCGAGCTCACGCTCGATATGAATTGGGTTTTGGGCTCCCATATGGTATAATTCAACTAAATACTTGGATTATTCCGTTCAGTACACAAGTCATATCTTATGATAATATAAATTATATATTATATTATATTTTGATTGATTGATGTGCAGTTCACCGGGATCAAAACAATTATTCTACAAATTAAAAAATTAAATTAGATGGTGACGTTAAATCTATTGCCTTGTCGTCATGACGATACACACACATTAATTTTATGGATAAAATTTATGTCGACAGACTTGGAATGTGAAGTGCACGGTTAAAAATTAAAATCAAATAAAAATGACACTTCACTTGTGTGAAAAAAAAGTCTCGTCACTATTTTTATATTTAGTTATACCAATATTTAAGCTCCCATTTAATATACAATCAAGGTCCATATAATATATATACTCCCTCTTTCTCGCTACAAACTGCACACTTTCTATTTTGGGCGTCCCATTATAAACTGCACACTTCTTAAAATGACAAAGAATCTTTACTATTCCCTCCACTCATTCTCTCTCCTACATTATTTTAATACTCACAACACCATTATAATTTACTATTCCCTCCACTCATTCTCTCTTCTATTTTACTTTTACACTCACAACATTTATATCATTATTTTTTTTCTTAATTCTCGCGCAAACAGTAACAGTGCGGTTACTAGCGGGACGGAGGGAGTATATTCACGCATTTTGTCTTTCATGATAACTATTATTACAGTTAACTTGTTAATTAAGTTCAAAATTAATTATATTTTTAGATGTTTGTATATTTTTGTACATATATAAAATTGAATTAAAACTAGTTTTTCAATTTTAGAACGCAAAAAATTATTAATGAAAAAAAATATTTTTTTTCATTATGGAACGAATGAGTTTTCGCTTAAGAAAAATAAATATGTGTAGGGGGAGAAGGGGCATATTGTAAACATTCTTTACTTGTTGCGAGTAGAGTTGGCCAAAAATTGAACCGGACCGGCTAATCGGTCAGTTTTCAATTGTTCAAAATCGCTTAAAATCGGTCAACGCGGTTAAACCGGAACCGAATTTTTGGAGGTTCGATTACGTTTGGGAGGTTTATGAAACCGGTAAACCGTCGATTTGACCGACAATTAACCGGCGTTTGAAATTCATTTCAAACGGTCATATGACCATTGGGAGATGAACGTTGCCTTGCCCGTTGGGCCGGCTGGGCGCCTGGCTGTTGCCTGTCAAGTGTCAACTGTCCGTCTGTCGATCTGTCCCCCCCCCCTTGGTCGGTATGAGGTATTGGTTGGCTGGCCCTTTGGCTGGCTGGCCCTTTCCAGTTAGCAACGATTGATTTAACCAAAAAAAAAGTATTAAAACTAAGTATAAATATCACCTCCCTCCTCTCATTTTATTTTCACATTATTTCTCTCTACTCTTTATCTTTTACTCTCAAATATTCACATATTCTCTTACTCTCATCCAATTTTCAGTTAAATATTACCTCATTTTCAGTTAGTTTTCTAATGAAATTAGTGTTTTTCTTCATTTTCATCCATTTTTAAGCTCCATTTTATTTCCAAACTTTATTTTATCTTACACAAATGGCTGGAAATCAAAGAAGAAGCAATTTAGGCAAGTCACATGTTGGTTCTTCCTCCCCCAACGATGATTTTAATTATCAAAATCTAAATATCCAACAAAGTGAGAAAGAAGAAGTTGTTGAAATTGACAGTGATGGTACTAGGAGGGGTAGGGGGTCGAGCTACTAGGGGAGGTGGTCGGGGTCGGGGACAACCTAGAGAAAGAGAGTCTACATCCGATACTTTCGCCATCCATTTCACGAAAAGAAAAATTACTCCTGATAATGATTATAATCTTCGAGCATTTTGCAACTATTGTTTCACGTTTTACTCATTCAAAAGAGGCGGAGGGCATGGGACGCTCAACGGACATACGGCGTCAAAACATCCCGAGAAACTTGGCATTTTCACTACCCAAACTCAATTACATTATCAACATAGTTCGGGTTCGGGTGCACAAGGTTCGTCTTCCGTCCTTTTTAAATTTAATAAGTGGATTTATAGGGATGAATTAGCCAAATTAGTTTGCGTTAAAGGTCTTCCTTATAATTTTGGGGATGACGATTTTTATGGAAATTTTGTTCGACTTTCTTTAAATCCCGCCGCCACGAGAGTACCACGTACGAATCTCGTACGTGATATTACTAGAGTGGTGAAAAAATATAAAAAATATTTAATTGGTGTTTTATCAAATTTAAAAAATAAAGTTTCAATTTGTGCTGATGGTTGGAGTGATCATTGGCAAAGAAATACTTATTTGGGCGTTACTTGCCATTGGGTAGATAATTCATGGACTATCCAAAAAAGATTAATTGCTTACAAAGATTTTGAGCCACCGCATTTCGCGAAAAATATTTGTGCAAAATTACTTGAGATTTTTGTTGAGTATGGTATTTTAAATAAAATATTTACTATTTCATTTGACAACGCAAGTGTTAATACGGTTAGTTTACTCGACTTAATTACCGTTTGTCAACCCTCACTTGGGGGTAAGTTTTTTCATATTAGATGTTTATGTCATATTATTAACTTATGTGTTAGAGTTGGTTTGGATGCATTAGATGTTTATGTTAAGTCAATTAGACAATGTATTCAATTTATTTCTAAAAAAAATCTAATACAAAAAAATGGATAAGATTTTTAAGAAGTAAAGGTGTGGCGGACAAATATTTTACTTACGTTGTTTCAACTAGGTGGAATTCCACCTATAAAATGTTAACCGATGATTTTGCTTATAAAGATCTCCTAATGCAATTTTTTATGTCAATTGGCTATAATGAACGTCTACTTGCTTATCAATGGAATGCATGCACTAATTTATGTGAATTGTTAAAGATTTTCAATACTACTACTTTGGCTTTTTCGGGAGTTTATTATCCAGCTTCTATTTTGGTGCTTAAGCATTGTGTTGCAATTGTTACTTGTTTTGACAATTTAAGGCAATACCCTATTTTAAAAGAATGCATTGTTTTCATGAGACAAAAGTGGCTTAAATATTTTGACACTATTCCGTCTCTCTTCTTGGTTACAAAATTATTAGATCACCGAGTTAAATTAGATGATTTAGAGTGCATTGTAGATTATTATTATATGAAGCTATATCCCGATGGTGACGGTGGTAATGAACTTCCGTCAATTATATTATTCAAAATACAAAAAATGATTTGATTAACCTTTTTAATGAGTATAAAGGCTTATATGAAAACACTTCTCAAACCCAACAACATGAATATGCTTCCTCTACTTCTCAACAAAATTTTACTAGTGGAGATACATATAGTTTTTTTTTGCAAATTTGTATAGTAAAAAATGTGGTCCTTCTTGAGGTTCATCTTCATCATCATCAAACATTCTCGTGGAGTTAGAAACATACTTCACTACCAACTTTGAATTAAATCAAGACCCAAATTAAAATTCAAATGAATTTGATGTTTTACAATGGTGGTCAAGAAGGAAAGAAATTTATCATATTCTTTCAATAGTTGCGAAAGAAGTCGTAGCCTCTCCCACTTCAACAGTGCCGGTTGAATCGAAATTTAGCATTGGAGGAAATGTTTTGGATGAAAGACGTTCTCAATTAACTAGTGAAAACTTGGAACATCAACTCTTACTTGGCGATTGAGTTAGAGCGGAAAAAAGACAACAAGACTTGTCTTATGAAGATGATATTTTATTATTGGATTCAAAAGATCAATACGATGTCGAGGACTCTGTAACGACCCTAACCCTAGGCACTAAATTTTAATATTATATTGTGTGCTTTTATTATTATTATTATTATTATGTGCCCATTTTTATATACTTGATTTATTATATTAGGATAAATGATAATAAAATAAATTGTGTTCTAAGAAAAATATAAGAATAGCAAATAAATAAATAATGGGAGGAAGATAAATTGGGTAGATAAATAAATTGGGGGATGATAATTTAATTGGTGAAAGTAATTGGTTTGAGTAGGGAGAAGGGGGGGGCCATTTCCCTTCCCCTTATTCCCTCAACCTAGGTGGCCTAAAGTCAAAACTTTCCCTCACCTCCCATGCCTCTCTTACATCTCCCACACACTTCTCCCTCCTCCATCATTTCTTCATCTTTTCTCCTACAATATCCATGGAAGAGTTCTTGAAAGCCTCCCTCTCCTACACTTCTACCAAGACCCATTTCTTGTCCATTTGAAAATCTAAGTGTCCTTTGTGAGTAGAACACCTCAAGGAGTTGATCAAGCCAAGAAAAGCTCCATTTCATCTTGTATTGCCAAAAGTGAGTTGTTATGACCTTTTCTTTCCTTGAATGATCATGAATATAGATGTTATCGTGTTTGCTTTCTCTTGAATGTGTTGATTTAGAACCTTGTTGGGTTTGTAGAAAGATTGTGAGTTATGGAAGTGGAATGGATCTAGGTTTAAGACTTGATTTCATGGAGTTAAAGGAGTAGATTAAAGTTACCCTAAGTTGGAAATGCCCTTTAGGTTCATAACTTAGGATGCATTTGGTTGGAATCTTGGGATTTTGGAGGCATTGTTGTTGTTACTGCTGTTTGTACAAATTCTGGGCTGAGGGACGAGTCGTCCCTTGGACGAAGGGAAGTCGTGACCTAAGGGGGGGACGCCAGGTTCAGTGGGGGTAAATTGGGGACGAAGTCGTGCCCCTGGGCACGAGTCGTCCCCGGTCGATTTTCTCACCTCAACTTTATAGCTATTCAAACCTAATCAAACTCGAACCAAAATGAAATCTTTTTAACCTAGATTAAAGTAGAATACTTTGGCCTCACAATGACGTTCTAAGTGATCAAAATGGAATAGTGGAAGTACCTTAAATATTGCTTGGAAAACGTTAGATAAACTAGTTTAGTAACTAAACAATTATGATCCCAACTTGGTAGATTCCCCTTAGACCTTTCAAGAGGCTATGTATTATTGTATAATGACTTTGTAGGATGGATTTATGCTACTTCGTTGCCTTACATTGAGTTCATATACATTGTTTCTATTGCATAGTGTATTGAATAAATATTGCACTATGATATTGGTTGGACATGAGTATAGTTTACCATGTTGATATATTGTTATCCCTTTTGTGGATTTTATTCAAGTATCTATTATGTGCTTGATATGTGTGAGTCACCGACGTTGGGGTATAATGTAATACGATCAATTATGGAAGTGTGACCTAATGTGATCGGATTATGTTATATTCGTGACCGTCCCTCCCCGTGGCCACAGTTGGGGTTATAGCGTCTCGTATTGAGCCAAAAGCCTTACGTAGTTGCTACTGCCTTATTTGGTTCCCCGAAAAACGGTCTTATAAGACGTGAGTATTGCTTAAGCACCACCGTAAGATTGGAGTATTATTATACCCAATGTTGTACGACTACTGTTCAGACGGGAAAAGGTAAACTAAGGTAATGGAATGTGTTTATAGCTTTCCCAATGTGTTATGTGCGACTTGTGATATGTTGCATTTATTTGGCATATTGCTGCATTCATAATAGCTTGCTGAGATTTATTCTCACCCCTCTCCCTTTACTCGTTTTAGATCCCGAGACAGGAGGACCTGCTAAGTAAGGACGGGAAGGAGTTTGGGCCGTGAGCATTTTGGGGTATTGTCGGGGTACGTTAGGTTGGCGTAGAAATTATTTTGTTATAATTCCTTTTTGGGAGCTTGTAATTATAAACTTTATTTTTCTACGTTAAACCAATATCTTTTGTAACTAAACAGGTCAATGTTTCAAAGTTGGTCAACTCCTCCTCCCAAGTGGAGAGGAGTGGAGTTATTTTGAAATGGAATGTTATTGATGTTTTATTTGGGAGTTTAATTAAAAGTTTTAAAAGTTAGTGATATTTGGGTTAGTTTGAGGACGCTCCAACCTCGGGACACGTGTAGGTTCCGGCCTGGGGTCCTCACAATGGTATCAGAGCCTCTGCTAGAATTCTCGGGTAGAGTCTAGCCGAGTGAGAGTGTGCGATAACCGACGTCGAGTGTTTAATGCAGAGTTTGTTGTAATGGCGGAAAATGAAGGTGATCGTAACTGGCCTTTGGGTGGTGTCGGTAATCCGAATGCCGAGATGATGGATATGTTCCGAGGGTTTCTTCAAGATACGGCAACTCGTAATTTGAATCAGGGTAGGCAACAAAGAAGAAGGCGTACAAGGGCAACATGGTTTGGAGAAGTTCGTGAAGATGTCTCCTCCTAGCTTCAACGGAGATCCTGATCCGCGAAGGCCGAGAGGCGGCTTCGAGGCTATGAATAAGATTTTTGCAGCTATGGAGAGTACGGATGCGGAGAAGGCGAGATGCGCCGTTTTTCAAGTTGGAAGGACCCGCGAGCACCGGTGGCAAGTAGTGAAGGATGGTTGGGACCGGGATTTGACACCGCAGACTTGGGAGAACTTCACGCTCAAGTTCCGGATCACTTTGTGCCGATGGTTACTAGAGACAAGAAAGAAGGCGAGTTTCAAACCGGAGCAAGGAACCATGACAAGAGCTCAAGATTCAAGCAAAGTTCACGTAATTGGCCCGATATTGCCCTCATTTGGTGCCGACGAGGAGAGGCGAGTCTATCGGTTTGTGAAAGGTTTAAGGGTTGAGTTCCTAAGCAAACTGCTGACGCACAACTTCGCCAACTTCCAAGCAAAGCAATGAACATGGCGTATCGGATTGAGAATGACATAGAGGAGCACCGTGGTAAGAATGAAGGCGGAAGGTGAATAAGTTCCAAGGTCAAGGTTCAGATGCAATAGAGGGCACCGAGGACTTTTACTCCGGAGCGAATCGAGGAGGTCATGTGGCGGCTCCGGCAAATCGTTCGACTTCCGGCCGCTTGGGGTAACATGTGGGTTTTGCAAGAAGCTAGGGCATTCGGAGGACAAGTGTTGGAGCAAACAAGGTAAGTGTTTGGAGTGTGGGTCGCTGTGCCATTTCAGAGAAATTGTCCCAAGTTACGTATAAGCAAGCTTCTGGGTACCTGATTTGGAGGACAAGGTAGTGGTGTGAAGAGAGATGTTGATGGGAAACCTAAGGATAGAGTCCAAGGTCGCGTGTTTGCTTTGGGTCGAGGAGAGGTCGATCCTAATGCCGTCATTAGAGGTATAGTTCCCTGCCTCAGAGTTAAGGCCCGCATTCTTATAGATCCCGGTCTTCCCATTCATTTGTGGCATCGCATTTTGCATTTTCATTGCATATTTTGCCCGAATCTATGCCTTATGTGTTGGAGGTCTCTACTCCTATGGGAGAGTGCCTTGCATCTTCTCGTGATATATCGTGGTTGTGATGTGACTATATGTGGGCATGTATTGCCGGTAGATTTGGTCGAGTTACCAATCCGTGATTTTGATGTGATCCTTGGGACGGATTGGTTGAGCCGCTACGCTTGCAGACTGTCGTAGGAAGCGAGTCTCATTTGCTATGCCTAATGTGCCTACTTTTATATTTGATGCCGATAAATCTATGTTCGGTTTACATGTTATTTCCGCCTTAAAAGCTAGAAAGATGCTATCTAAGGGCGTGCGCGGTTACTTAGCTTATGTGGTAGATTCCAATAAGAAGTCTTCCGAGTTAGCTCATGTTCCGGTTGTGAATGAGTTTAGTGATGTGTTCTCTAGTGAGTACTCTATGCCTCCGGATCGTGAGGTCGAGTTTTCAGATTGACTTAGTGCCCGGCACCGCCCTATCTCTAAAGCACCCTATAGAATGGCTCCTACGAGTTAAAAGAGTCAAGGTCCAATTGCAAGAATTGTTAGACCGAGGTTTTATTCGCCCCAATGTTCCTCCGGGAGCACCTGCCTTATTTGTTAGGAAGAAGGATGGTACCTTACGATTGTGTATTGACTATCGTTTGTTGAACCAAGCCACCATTAAGAATAAATATCCTCTTCCGCATATAGATGATTTGTTTGACCAACTCCAAGGTTCCGTTATCTACTCGAAGCTTGATTTGAGAAGTTCGGATACCATCAAGCTGAAGATTAGACCTGATGATATTGCTAAGACATTTTTCCTGACTAGATATGGTCACATGAGTTTGTTGTGATGCCGTTTGGGCCGACTAATGCTCCACCGTGTTTATGGATATGATGAACCGTGTCTTCAAGCCTTATCTTGATAGCTTCGCGGTGGTCTTCATCGATGATATCCTTGTGTATTCTAAGTCCCGGAAGAGCACGAAAATCATTTGAGGATTGTTTTGTCGCTCTTCGTGAGAAGCTAGCTTGTACGCCAAGTTCAAGCAAGTGTGAGTTTTTGGCTTGAGGTGTTTCTTTCTTGGGGCATGTGCGTCGAGTTCTGGATTTCCGTGGATCCTTCAAAGATTGAAGCCGTGAGTTAATCGGAAGCAACCTTCGATCGTGACCGAGGTCCGTAGTTTTCTTGGTTCTGGCGGGGTATTATAGAAGGTTCATCGAGGGGTTTTCTCGGATTGCTACTCCGTTGACTAGGTTGACTCGGAAGGATGTTTCGTTTGTATGGGATTCCAAATGTGAAGAAAGTTTTAATGAATTGAAGAAGAGATTGACGACGGCTCCCGTTCTTACCCTTCCTGATGGTCATGGAGAATTTCGTGATCTATAGTGATGCCTCGAAGGCGGGCCTGGGTCGTGTCCTCATGCACATGGGAAAGTTATTGCGTATGCCTCAGGAAGTTATCACCGGCGGAACAGACTATCCTACTCATGATATGGAATTGGCGGCGATTGTTTTTGCGTCGTATAAGTGGAAGCACTACCTTTATGGGGCGAAGTTTGAGATTTTCACCGATCATAAGAGTTTGAAGTATCTATTTACCCAAAAGGAGTCAACAACCGACAAAGGAGATGGCTTCGAGTTCTTGAAGGATTTTGATTGTATCATTTCCTATCATCCGGAAGGCCAATGTGGTGGCCGATGCGATTAGCCGAAAGGCGTATATGACAGCCTTTGAAGTTCTCGAGAATTGAAGAGGAAGTAATCGTTGCGCAATGTTCGAGCCGCTCCGACTTTGTATGGAGATTTGAAGGAAGCTCAACTAGGTGATCCTGAGTTGAAGAAGATTTTAGATCAAGTGCAAGATGGGAAACCGTGAGTTTGCTTACAACAACAGCTATCGGGCCTAGTATCGAGATGGCTCCGTATGAAGCATTGTATGGTAGGAAGCGCCGATCTCCGACGTGTTGGGACGAGGTTGGTGAAGCGAGACTTTGGGGCCCGGATTTGGTTCAAGATTCTACTGAGAAGATCAAGGTGATTCGGGATAGATTGAAGACGGCTCGAGTAGACGTAAAAGCTACGCCGACAAGAGAAGACGGGATTTATCTTTTCAGTTGGTGACTTTGTGTTTTTGAAGGTCTCTCCGAGGACGGGAATTAAGAGGTTTGGTAATAAGGGTAAATTGTCTCCGAGGTTCGTTGGACCGTTTGAGATTCTAGAGAAGGTTGGGGATTTGGCTTATCGTTTGGCGTTGTCTCCGTCTCTTTCCTTACTCCATGATGTTTTCCATGTCTCGATGTTGAGGAAGTATTGTCATGATCCTTCCCACATCTGAAGTTCTCCTCCCGATGATGTCCAAGCGGACATGTCTTATGTCGAGGAACCCTCGAGAGTCCTAGAGTTCCAAGTTAAGGAGTTGAGGTCTAAGAGTATTCCTATAGCGAAGGTCCTTTCTCGGGAAGAACCACACCGTTGAGGAAGCGACGTGGGAGCGAGAGTCTGAGATGAGAGCAAAATACCCGTGGTTGTTTGAAATTTCAAGTAAGTTTTCTTTTAAAATTCGGGACTAATTTTCTTTAAGGGGAGCGAGTGTAACTAATTCTAACCCTAGGCACTAAATTTTAATATTATATTGTGTGCTTTTATTATTATTATTATTATTATGTGCCCATTTTTATATACTTGATTTATTATATTAGGATAAATGATAATAAAATAAATTGTGTTCTAAGAAAAATATAAGAATAGCAAATAAATAAATAATGGGAGGAAGATAAATTGGGTAGATAAATAAATTGGGGGATGATAATTTAATTGGTGAAAGTAATTGGTTTGAGTAGGGAGAAGGGGGGGGCCATTTCCTTCCCCTTATTCCCTCAACCTAGGTGGCCTAAAGTCAAAACTTTCCCTCACCTCCCATGCCTCTCTTACATCTCCCACACACTTCTCCCTCCTCCATCATTTCTTCATCTTTTCTCCTACAATATCCATGGAAGAGTTCTTGAAAGCCTCCCTCTCCTACACTTCTACCAAGACCCATTTCTTGTCCATTTGAAAATCTAAGTGTCCTTTTGTGAGTAGAACACCTCAAGGAGTTTGATCAAGCCAAGAAAAGCTCCATTTCATCTTGTATTGCCAAAAGTGAGTTGTTATGACCTTTTCTTTCCTTGAATGATCATGAATATAGATGCTATTGTGTTTGTTTCTCTTGAATGTGTTGATTTAGAACCTTGTTGGGTTTGTAGAAATATTGTGAGTTATGGAAGTTGAATGGATCTAGGTTTAAGACTTGATTTCATGGAGTTAAAGGAGTAGATTAAAGTTACCCAAGTTGGAAATGCCCTTTAGGTTCATAACTTAGGATGCATTTGGTTGGAATCTTGGGATTTTGGAGGCATTGTTGTTGTTACTGCTGTTTGTACAAATTCTGGGCTGAGGGACGAGTCGTCCCTTGGACGAAGGGAAGTCGTGACCTAAGGGGGACGCCAGGTTCAGTGGGGGTAAATTGGGGACGAGTCGTGCCCTGGGGCACGAGTCGTCCCCTGGTCAGATTTTCTCACCTCAACTTTATAGCTATTCAAACCTAATCAAACTCGAACCAAAATGAAATCTTTTTAACCTAGATTAAAGTAGAATACTTTGGCTTCACAATGACGTTCTAAGTGATCAAAATGGAATAGTGGAAGTACCTTAAATATTGCTTGGGAAAAGTTAGATAAACTAGTTTAGTAACTAAACAATTATGATCCCAACTTGGTAGATTCCCCTTAGACCTTTCAAGAGGCTATGTATTATTGTATAATGACTTTGTAGGATGGATTTATGCTACTTCCTTGCCTTACATTGAGTTCATATACATTGTTTATATTGCATAGTGTATTGAATAAATGTTGCACTATGATATTGGTTGGACATGAGTATAGTTTACCATGTTGATATGTTGTTATCCCTTTTTGTGGATTTTATTCAAGTATCTATTATGTGCTTGATTGTGTGTGAGTCACCGACGTTGGGGTATAATGTATCACGATCAATTATGGAAGTGTGACCTAATGTGATCGGATTATGTTATATTCGTGACCGTCCCCTCCCGCGCCACGTGTTGGGGTTATAGCATCAGATTGAGCCAAAAGCCTTACAGAGTCAAGCTACTGTCTTATTTGGTTCCCCGAAAACGGGTCTTATAAGACGTGAGTATTGCTTAAGCTACCACCGTAAGATTGGAGTATTATTATACCCAATGTTGTACGACTACTGTTCAGACGGGAAAAGGTAAAATAAGGTAATGGAATGTGTTTATAGCTTTCCCAATGTGTTATGTGCGACTTGTGATATGTTGCATTTATTTGGCATATTGCTGCATTCATAATAGCTTGCTGAGATTTATTCTCACCCCTCTCCCTTTACTGTTTTAGATCCCGAGACAGGAGGACCGGCTAAGTAAGGACGGGAAGGAGTTTGGCTGTGAGCATTTTGGGGTATTGTCGGGGTACGTTAGGTTGGCGTAGAAATTATTTTGTTATAATTCCTTTTTGGGAGCTTGTAATTATAAACTTTATTTTTCTACGTTAAACCAATATCTTTTGTAACTAAACAGGTCAATGTTTCAAAGTTGGTCAACTCCTCCTCCCAAGTGGAGAGGAGTGGAGTTATTTTGAAATGGAATGTTATTGATGTTTTATTTGGGAGTTTAATTAAAAGTTTTAAAAGTTAGTGATATTTGGGTTAGTTTGAGGACGCTCCAACTCGGGACACGTGTAGGTTCCGGGTCGGGGTCCTCACAGACTCCATGAAAAGTAGTGATGAATGAATGATGTTTTAGATTAGTTTAGACTTTAGATTAATTTTATTTTTATTTAATTGTAATAGTTAGGTTGAGGTAAAGGTTCTAAATGTCCCCCCTTATTTATAAAAGGGTAAGGTTGGTTGTCTCCCTCTTTGTAATTTTATTTTAATTAATAAAATTTAAGGGTACCGTCCCTTTTTTCTTTTATATACTTTCGTTTCTTTTTAAAAAGTTAAGTTTTATTTCTTTCAAAATTCATAACTTTTTTTATATAACTTTTTGCAAAAAATGTATGTAGTAAACAAAAGTCTAAAATAGTCTTCTTTATCCAAAAAAAAAATGAAAAAAAAAGTTAAAAAACAGTATAAAACTTAACAGAAACTATTAAAAAGTTAATTGTTTTTTCAAAAAACTGTTAAAAAGTTAACTTTTTTATTCAAAAACTGTTAGAAATTTAACCTTTTTCGTATCGGTTTTTAATTCTGTTAAAAAATTCTTTTAAAAACCTAATTTGAAAAAAAAAAAAGTTAAGTTTTATTTCTTTCAAAATTCATAACTTTTTTATATAACTTTTTACAAAAAAATGTATGTAGTAAACAAAAGTCTAAAATAGTCTTCTTTATCAAAAAAAAAATTGAAAAAAAAAGTTAAAAAACAGTATAAAAATTAACAGAAAATTTTAAAAAGTTAACTATTTTTTTCAAAAAACTGTTAAAAAGATAACTTTTTTTATTCAAAAACTATTAGAAAATTAATTTTTTTCGTAATTGTTTTTAATTCTGTTAAAAATTTCTTTTAAAAACCTAATTTGAAAAAGAAAAAAAAATAAAAATAAAAACGGTTAACCAGTATAACCGGTAAACCGTAAAACCATGACCGGCTAAAACGGTTAACCGGTTCGGTTTCGATTGGAAATTTTGAAGGTTGAAACCGCCGATTTGTTAACCGTAAACTGCCGGTTAATCGAACCGACCACGTCTGGTTGCAAGGAAGCATATGGCTCAACAAATCCAGCAAAACATTTGCATATTAGGCTCCGTTTGTTTTGCGTAAAACTAGTCGCGTAAAATGATTTTTCTTAAAATATTTTTCGAAAAATGAAAATGTTTTTCGAAAAATAAAATAAACATGTTTTCGGATGTTTGATAAGGAAAATATTTTCATGTGTTTAATAAATTAAAGTAAAATATTTTTCGATAAAAACACAATTTGAGATATGTTGAAAGAGATAGGGTGAGCTAAGATGACAGAGGTGGGGTGGTAGGTTAGGAGGTGGGGATTAGTAGAGGTGTGGTGTGTGGGTGTGGGGTAGGGTAGGGTAGGGTAGGGGTAAGGCAGGGTGGTGGGGAAAATCTAAAGGGTAAGATGATGATATACTAGGGTAGTGATAGGGTAGGGTGTGGGGTTGGGGTATGTGTGGGCTAGGGTGGATAGTCGAGTTTGGGGGGGTAGAGTGGGTAGCCGAGAGTAGGGGAGTGGGGTTGGGTGGGGATTGTTAAAAAATAAATTAAATTAATTATTAATAAAAAAAGCTTGACCATGGGAGGGGGTTGGGGGTTGGTGGGTGGGTTGGTGGGGGTGAGGGTGGTGTGGGTGGTGATGGTTGTTAAAAAATAATTTTAATATGAATAAAATAAAAATTGTTTGGGAGTGGGGGAGTTGTTAAAGCATAATTTTAAAATGAATAAAAAAAATATTTTTTGACCTTGAGGTGGTGGTAATGGTGGTGGGAGTGGGCAGTTGTTAAAAATAAATTTAAAATAATTAATTTTTTTTGACCCCACGAGGGGGGGTGTTGTTGTTGGTGGTGGTGGTGAGGAGGGAGGAGAATTTTAAAAAATTATTTTAATATAAATAATTTTTTTATAAGGGGATGGGGTAGGGGGTGGTTAATGTGGGGTGGGTAACGTTGGGGGTGTATGAAAAATTAAGTGTACATATGCGTGTGAGGGTGTTATCATTTTTTCGAAAAATATTTTAATTATGAAAAATTCGTAAGTCATTAAAAAAGTGGGAAAACATTTTTCGAAAAAAAAAATTCTCCATTTTCCAATGCTTACTAATCACCGAAAAATGAGATTTTTTTTTTTTCAGAAAACAGTTTTTCCAAACAAACGATTACTTTCAATCAAACTCTTTGGTGGTTGCCTCCTTTCTTATGCTTTTGGTTCAAATATGATATAAAGTTGCCTTCTGAAGAAGAAAAATTGTTGTCATCCTCATTGATTAGTTGAGTGATAAACTTTGTTGGAGCCCTCGTGGTGCTATCGAGCAATCATATTAATCCATACTAGTAGGGTGTAACCCGTGCTTCGCACGGGGGAGAGAGTTTTTTTTTTCTTCTTCAAATTGTATGTAAAATTCAGGCGTCTGTAGAAGTGTGAAGGTGTTTTGAAAATTTAGCAGGTGTTTTGTCCGTCAAAAGGAGTTTTTGCAAGTAGTTGGAATTGGTATGAAGAAGATTTATGCATGGAGTTCTAGTTTAATTGTGAAGTCATTATCAGTCCTTTTTTTTTTCTTTTTTCTTTTTTTTTCCCTTAAGATGCATGTTAAGCTCCTGCACTTTTTTTCTTCTTTTTTTTTCTTGTGGGTTTCTATGGATCACCTGATAATGTAATGGAAACTGGAAAGTATGAAATTTATTAGAAATTTCATAATAATAAAAAAATGTAAAGTAACATAAAATGTTAAACAACTTTGGATCCTTTTGTTGCTCCTATCTTCTCTATTGCTAAGAAAGAGCATATATTTCAATTCTTGGATCTCTATGAATCTTCTTATTTCATTTTCCTGCAGTTGATAAAATAAAAATAATAATAATAATGACATAATATACAACATAGAGACCAAGAAATAAACAAAATCAAAAATTATAAACAAAAGTTAAAATACATTGAATTATATTAACAGTAGTAATCACATAAGATCATAAATATTATCATAGTTAATTTTTGTACATATAAATAAATAATATTTTGAATTTTTGTAAATATGGAAAATTAAATGAATATTATTAATAAAGATAAAAATAAAATTGATATATAAATGTATAAATAAAAATCTTAATATCTTGAATAAAAATTGAGACTATAGTTAATTTTATTTAATTAGGCAACTAATATACTTTCTGAATTATTTTGATTATGTCAATAATTAAAAAAAAATTAATAGGATTCATTCATGAACGTGATTAAAGTAGAAAGAAAAAAAAAACGAAAACAAAAAAATTTAAATAAAAACAAAAAGTTTCTAAAGAAAATCAAAAGTAAAACTAAATTAAATATCGAAAAAAAAAACATAAATATACATAAAAGTAAATGAAAATAAGAATGTTAATATTAATAAATAGAAAAACAATAGAAAATGTAATTCAAAAATATAATGAAAATGAGAATAGAAAGATATGCAAATAAATAACAAAATATTCTAAACTTAAGAAGGAAAAAGTAAATTAATATAAAAAACAAAAAAAGAAATATAAAACAATTACATAGAATATGGAATTCGTATCTTAAAAAAAAGAAAAGAAAAAAGTGCATTAACAAAAACAATCAAACTACACAAAAGCAAAATCTATTATTTTTTCTAATTTACCAAAAAAATTCAATATAAAAACAAAATTTAAATAGAATTATGAACACGAAATAATTCAAAATTTAATATAATAAAAAAGAGATGAAAAAAATCTTTAAAAACTGGAACAAAGAGATAATATAAAAAATCAAAGCGAAAAAATAAATATTACAAATAAATATGAAGTAAAACTAAAATCAATTTTAAAATAACAAATATACAAAATACCAAAAGAACACATAAATTTATGAAATCAAATCTTATTCAAAATAAATAACATGAAAAAAATGTCAAAACTAAGTGCTTACCTTAAACAAAGCCATCAATGTCTTAAAAATTAGCAAAAACAAAACAAAAATCTTGATAAAATATAATAAAAAGAAGTATTTACAAACACATCAAACTATATAAAAGCAAAAAGCAAAATCTATTTTTTTTAATTTACCAATGAAATTCAAATTCAAATCAAAACAAAATATAATAGAAATAAGATATATGAAATACAAAAACTCAAAATTTAATAGAAACAAAAGGCAATGAATAAATTACTCACTCATGGGAACAAAATGATATAATATCAAAAAATAATATCAAAGGAAAAAAATAAATATTACAAAAGAAAGAAGAATTAAAACTAAAATCAAGTTTGAAATAACAAACATAAGAAAATCAAGAGTACAACAAAATGTATAAAATCGAATTATAATCAAAAGGAAAAAATGAAAAAAAAATAATAAAGATTTTCCTTAAACGAAGTTGTAATTTCACTTTAAAAAATTTAGCAAAAGCAAATTAAAAGTTAATGAATACTTATGAAATATAAAATATAATTCACCAAAAACAATGAAAAAATACATTCACAAATAAATGAAATAGAAAAGGACAATAAATAAAATCAATATAAATATCAAGAATTACAAAATAAAATTGAGGCTAAAATTAAAATCAATAACAAACATAAATAAAGAATTGAATCTTAATCGAAAGAAGTTAAAAGATATTAAGTCTTCTATATCACTTGAGTGCAAATTTCACACACAAAGAAAAAAGAGTGAGATTGTGGAATACTTACGAATATCAATCTTTTAAATTTCACACATTTTCCTTTTCGCCCAAATTTTCTCTACAAAAAGTGATTGAAAGCAAACATTGATAAAATGACAAATTCTCCATGCATATTTGCTTTGAGAAAAATTAATGACCCTTCAATAATCGAGGTCCTTTAGGCTTTCCACACCTCCCACTTTTATTAGTCATAATATCACAAACTTTTGGCATTCGTAAACGGCTAAACTAATCATATTATATATTAACTGCTTAACTATTCATATTACACATTTATAAATTAATGCTCAATAACCTAATAAAGATACAATGATCACTATATATATGTTCACATCTTCCTAAAGTATTCTCCTACTTATATTTTTCCAATCCATAACTCTTTCATTCTTCTAATCACTAATGGATGTTAAATTCATCCATTTGAATACCTAATCAAAATACCTAATATTGTAACCTAGTACGCAAAAATCCTAGTCAGCATGAGAATCCAAAAGTCCCGTTGACGTGGAAGCCCGAGAGATTACAATTCACCCTAATAAGCTGATGTGTCACTACCAAAATTGTTTTGGCCTACTTTAATATATTTATAATATAGATTTAATTTGGTGATTCATATCAAAATAAATAAAATAAATAGAAATTAGTTAAGTGTCATTTTTTTATTTAATTTTTAACTAGTTATCATTTAGGACTAAATTTAATTGTATTATGATTTTTTATGTGTGAGTCTGAAACAATTTTAAGTTCGAACAAGTTATTTGAATTAAAAAAATATCAATATAATTTTGTTTTAAAAATTTTTTTTGAACGATATAAACCTAAGTACGAATATGGGCTAGTCTGGGCAAGACCCAAGAGGATTGGGCCCTAAACATAATCCATCAAGAGCCAGTGACGACGAGAAAAAACCTGGGCTTCCTCATACTCTCTAGCTCGGCATTACATTGGCCGATCAAGGCCTTAGCAGGTGCAATGATCAAGGCCTAAATCAAAGGCCGAAGAGACTCCCCTCCAAGGCCGAGATAACCTCCCTTGACGAGGAGGCCTCCTCGGCTATCCAATCAAGCTCTTCAGCTCTTATTCCATCCCCGGCTCATCGTATGCCAGTCAGGCTGAATATGACGAGAAAAGGAATATCTGTATCTCGGCACACCGGCATGATAACTTGTCCAGTCCTATTTCAACAAGGACAATAAGCAGTTATAATCTAATCAAGATTGTAACCTCCTGTACCAATTCAAGTCAATCAAGGACTCCTTAACAGATATAATCCTCCTAGAATTATATCTTATCTCTTCACAGTTCAAGTTCAACATGGATTCTACCTATTCATCACTATAAATACAAGCCATTATTTCTATATTTTGGTACGTTATCTCTTTGACTCAAATCTCTGTCAATTTGATTTCTCTCTATGCAAACCGTGAACTTACTCTCACGCCGGAGGGCCTTCGCTGGTGAAGCCCCGGCTTAGTTTACGTTTTCTGTCTTATTTTCAGGCTACTCAATCGCCGGAGTACAACCTATCGCTTGGATTTTGGCTGATTCGACTTTTTGGCATCATCAGTTTGGTTCCATTGCCGAGAATCGAGTCAAACGCCCATTGTTTAGCCTGAAAATCCGTTCGCCCGAGCCCTATTTTCCACTAAATAATTCTAATTTTGGCCGAAAAATCGTTGTCCGTTTTGCTCTGTTTTGCTTTCGGCCGGATTCTGCCAATTCGCCCGAAAAATTCGTTTGGCCGGAAATTCGTTGTTTTGGCCGGAATCATTGTTCTGTCGAATTCTGATTGACTGGAAAATTGTTCCCTTGAAAATTTGGCCATTTGCAGAATTACTGGAAAAATTTTGGCAAACTTTTGGCAAGAAATTAATTTGATCCCAAAATTATGTTGCAATGGAAGACGGACAAACCATCAATATTACCAATGAGGAGAACCGAGGTCAGGGAGACGAGATCCCTCCTACTAACGAGATGCTTCCACCTCCTCCTCCTCTGAATGACGGGATACCACCCCTCGGCATGACTCTCCGCTCTATGGGACAACCAGCTGCCGAAGAGGCAGGTACCAACCTTCCTCGTCATATTCGTTCACGAGGAAGACGAGCTACAAGCAAGAAAACGACGAGGAACGCCGACATAGATGCTTGTTGCATCGACAAATCGACAAATGGAGACATTGCAACGTATCTACGAGACTCAGGTTGCTTTATTGCAATTGGATCCAAAAAACTCAATGGCCGAGTTCATTAGGCCTTCGAGGTCAGGCAACTCTCGTGGAAGGGAAACTCAGGGTGAGGGACAAGATAGCCAGAGGAGTCCTCCTCGTGGCCGAGATCCTCCTCCCCGTGAGCCTGCTGTACCACCTAAGTAGAACCTCCGAGATGCCCCTCGTCCTAGGCATAACAATCATGAGAACGAAAAGACCGTGATCGACCTGAGAAGCCACATAAATTCGAAGAAGCAGGAGGTAAATTCCGTCGACTTGCGAGCAAGGCTCAATCTGGCACGGCGTTTATCCCTTCCTCTTCTTAACCTATCATATCATCACCGTCATCCCCCTCGTCATAACTCCCCTTGTCCCAGAAATTGTGCAAGGCCGAGAAGTCCTCAACCATAATGGATGTTCCTCGGTCACCGAGAAATGGAGTAGAGAAGGGATCAGGCACCTCCCAGACGAGGAGATAACCACCGAGATGATGGGGAACATGTAGGGTGAATGGTCACCCAACAGAAAGGTCCCAGCGTAGTTCCCATCGAAGCACTCATTCCAGCACCGAGAGGGGGATTGATGCTAAAGAATTACAACTCTTAAAAAAGGAATCGACGATATGGAGCTGAAGAAAGAGGACGAGGAAGATAATGACAACTGGTCCACTCATCCCTTCTCGCAAAGAATAACAGATATACCACCTAATCATACCTTCAAGGTCCCAAATTTCAAAAAATATGCGGGAACCACTGACGCACGGGACCATGTGCAAAGCTTCGAGTCTACTATGGCCCTCCTCACTAAGGCTGATGACATGCTCTGTAAAGCTTTCGCGAGCACCTTCTCCGGAACGGCCCTGACCTGGTTCCGTGAGCTTAAAAAAGGATGCATCGATAGCTGGAGAGGCATGAGGAGGATGTTCCTAGACCACTTTGCCACGACAGGAAGGAGGAAAAAGAGATTGACTGACCTTGCTAACATCGAGCAAGGGAAGAATGAAACTACTCTGAACTACTACACCAGGTTCAGAGCTATGGCAGACCAAGTGGAAGAGAGCCTAACAGACAGGGAGGTGATCGTCTGCTTCAACTCCGGACTCAGATCCGGACAGCTAATATACGAACTCTCCGCCAGAGAGCCCAAGTCTAAGGCTGATTTATTTAACGTAGCTTATGCCATTGCCATGGCGGAGGAAAAAAGCAAGAAAAAGTCTGATAAAACAGAGATAGAGACAACTGGTATCAACCAGGTTTCAAATGGAAGCAGATACAAGGGCAAAAACAAGATGCGGGGAACTAAAAAGACTGAGATCTTCACTCTCCTTACCAAGCCTATCACTGAAATTATGCAATTGGTGAATCTTTCGAACCCCCGTCCGCTCAGTGACCAACCAAAGTACCCACGTGACCCATCTAAGCACTGTGATTTTCATAAAGACTATGGTCACAACAGTGAGAACTGTTTTGCCCTCAAGAAGATGATCCAGAAATGGGTTGATGAAGGCAAGATTGATCGCTATGTCTTGAAGAAGGATGGCAAGCGAAAAAGGCAAGAAGCCAGCGAAAATAAGGATACGGATGAAGAAGAAGACAGGCCTCCTAGGACCAAAATCCATTAGAATCTCCTAGACACAGTTCTGTCCGTCTTAGATATAGCCCCTCATCTCGTCAAAATGGCCAGAACTCGGGGACCAGCTATGACTTGAGACAAGGAGTGCTACAGGACGTAGACGAACCAGTTGTAAGTGAGATACTAGATGGTCACAGAGAACAATGAAGTTCAAATTCAAAAAATAACAAGAGTAGAGTACATTCATTAAGTCTAGTTTAAGTCTATTTATATGTAATAGATTAGTTAGTTTTACTTTTCTAGCAAGTTAGGATTGCAATTTGATGTAATCGCTTCAATCAATGAAATTTACTTCGTCAACGTGCAAGTCAACTACCAAGACTTAAACATTTGAAGACGAGGAACCCTCCTCGGCTTTTGAAGGGGTAAGCTCCCTCCATTTAGTCATCCAAGACCCATGACTGAGCTAGCTTTCTCCTCGTCACGGATGGGTGAGACCATAACCATCTACGACCTATGTATGAGTCATCTTCCTCGTCATAGAAAGATGAAAAAGAAGAAAGACCAACGTCTTTAACGACTAATGCGGCAAAACCATCTACGACCTATGCACGAGTCATTTTCCTCGTCATAGAAAGATGAAAAAGAAGAAAGCCCAATGTCTCTAACGACTAACGCGGCAAAACCATCTATGACCTATGTACGAGTCACCTTCCTCGTCATAGAAAGATGAAAAAGAAGAAAGTCCAACGTCACGATGAGAAAAACCCCTCGGCTCTAAATGACTAAAGCGGCACATCGGTCAAGACCAAGGAATCCTCCTCGGCACTACTGACTTAAAATGGGCAAAATCTCCTAACATCTTGGACCGAGCTAGCTCCCTCGGTCTAAATGACCAAAGGTACGAGGAGACCTTTCCCGGCTACCATAAATCTTGCACATTGATGCAAGTCACCTTCAAACAATTCGTATACAAAACGTGAAAGACGACGTGAATTAGAAGAAAGGGACATTTCGTTAAACAATCATAATAAATTACAAAGTTCCCTATTCTATTAAATCAAAAGCAAAGTTCCTAGGTAGTCTTATCTACAAAAGTTTCTTCCAAAAAAGCATGAGTGGCTTCATCCTCGGCATCAGTAGTTGGAAGGGTGACTTGCTGAGTTTGAGCATCAACTCGAGTCTCCTCGTTGATCGGCTCCTCGGCATGAACATCTCCCTCTTCCTCGGCACTAAGATCCTTATCCTCATCCCTAGCAAGGATAACATTAAGGTTTTGGGGATCGACGGGAGGAGGAACCCAGACAAGATGGATAGCCTCCTCATCAGCTTCAGCAATCAAGCCCAAGGCATACTCTGAATACGTGGCAAGGTAATGGAGTGCCCTGGCAGCCTCATCGTAGGAATCCTGAGTTATAAGTCGGGCAAGCGTCTCCAGATCCAAGCCAAGAGAAGTGACGGCCATGATCCTTCGGGCTAGATATAAATAGCCGTCGGAAAATATGGTAGTCGTATCCTCGGCTATGGTATCTCGGAAGGCCGGGCTAGCCTTATAATCTGAAAGTGAGTCCTCGATTTGTAAAGGTATGCCGCCCTCCACCTTATTAAGCCGGGCTCCAGCCTCCTCGGCCTCTTTAGACTTGGCTTTGAGCTCAGCCTGGTGCCCCTCAATAATGACTTGCCTGGCCCTGGCATCCTCCTCGACCTTGGATCGTGCCTCCTTTTCAGCTTTGGCCTTGGCCGCCTGCGCCGCTTCAAGCTCTTCCATCAACGCCTTTACCAAGCTTGCTGCCTTAGCTTGCTCGGAATCGTTCTTCCTCACTTGGCCCTCAAGCTCCTTCATCTTGGCATCCACGACCTTATTCAGAACGGCCTCATAGGCAGTGATGGTGCAAAGCTACAACAAAAAGTAAAAAATGTTAATAATACGACAAGACTTATGAAAATAAGGTACAAGTTACGAGGAAACATACCTCGATAGCAAGAAGGCCCTTCCTATTAGCAATATTCTCCTTGTTCGGCTGAGTGGCAATCATCTGATCAAGGGCGTCCTCATCCATAGCTCGATGGACCACAACCCGGCCAAATCTAAGCTTGGGCCTAGTACGGGCTAGCAAATCTAGCCCCCTCATCGTGGGATAAAGAGCCAGCTTCCTCACCACCTTATTGGCATCAGAATTGGTCTTCACCGTATAGGCAGTGAGCTCTGAAGAGGCCACGTCGGCAACCCTCTTGGAAGGAGGCTCCTCGGAGGACGGTTCGAGGACGGGGAACTTTTGGCCTGCTCTCCTGACCAAATTGGTCTCTTCGGCTGAGGTTTGGCGGGCCTCCATACCTCTCTCCTCGACATCGGCAGTTTGAACTTAGAGGCTATGCCCCTCTTCAATCTGGCTTTGTTGCTACCCGGAATGAGTCTCCTCGTCCCCTCCCCCCAATGGATCAATG
This sequence comes from Adenophora triphylla var. japonica, assembly GCA_022495995.1. NCBI lineage: Eukaryota > Viridiplantae > Streptophyta > Magnoliopsida > Asterales > Campanulaceae > Adenophora > Adenophora triphylla. The sequence goes on from JAFEMH010002757.1 coordinate 150,005, forward strand.
GGTAGTGCAGAGGCTCCTTTATCGAAGAGGTACCTGGCGCCCGGTAGCCTCCTCTTGCCTCTTTGAAATGGTCGAGGAACGAGAGACCTTCCTCCTCTGCTTCAACAAAGCCATAGGGTCAAGCTTTCTCTGAGACATCTCTCTCTCCTGCTCAGCGGTCAGATCTGCAACATGATGAGGAGGAGTTAGCACATGCATACGAAGAAAAGAAAGAACCCAAAGTAAGACAAGTAACAAGGACGGGTAGCATTACAGTCGACAACGCCATCCTCGGTCAAACACTGGTTATCATTCTGTTTGCAAAAGCCACAGTCAACATAAAACACAAAGTCGGGATGTACCCTCCAGTCAGGAAACCGATTGCCCCTAGTGACGGGGACGAGAGGGACTATATTGCCAATAGGCCCTGGCATGATGTCGGCCTGGGCGTAGTATCGAAAATCACTCTCCAAGGACGACCAGCTCAATGTGCCCACCTCGGCAAATTGGGTCAACCTCTCTATGAGCTGGTTGCTCCACTCAGCTCTCCATGTAACTTTGGGCAGACGGGGATCCTCAGAAGGAGTTGGAAACTCCCAGCCTTGTCGGCTTTCGACTCGAATAACGTGGTGGTTCCACCCGACCACCTTGCTCGACATTGTAGAAATAAGTTTGGGACGATTGGGGTCACCTCGGATCATGATCAATCGGGTGTCAGACTTATAGCTAATGGTGAAGAAATGATGAAAGGCTTCTTGTCAAGGTTTGAATCCTAGACTACGGCACAGGATGACAACCTACGAGAAACCTCACGGCATTAGCACCTAGCATGGCCTGGACAGCCTGCATATCTTCCAAAAACTCATTCATGAAGGGATATAGGGGAAGACGAAGTCCCTGTTGGAATTGTTTGTAGAAGAAATTAACATGGTTAAGGTTGTAGTAAAAGTCCAGGGCTTCTGCTTCAGTCACAATTGGGGTCCAATGGGAATAATTTAAGCGATACTCGTCCCTCGGCACTCCATACTTGGTATAAATTTCCTCAATCATTGGCTCACCGGCCTTAGCTGGTCTCGGCCTAGGAGTTGAGGCCCTCCCTCGGCCTGCTCCACCTCGGCTGACTCTCCCTCGGCCTTCAACTTGTTCGCCCGCAACGAACGCGTCTACAATATTGGTCGAGGACGAGGGACCACTTGTGCTGGCTTCGCTTCCTCTTCCCGTCATATCTGCACAAACCAAGGAAAATAAATCAACATAATTTCCCAAGGCATTAGGACGGGAATAGGAAGATCGCCCCTCCTCATCGTTCACAATAAGGCCGAGGAGGGAGCCTTACCCGTCAACCGAGGACGACTAAGATGATCTGACTTCAAGTAGAAGAGGACGATATGGTCCATCGTCTCGGCCCAGTCATCGAAGATAACTATATTGGGGGACATAGAATCAACTCGATCTATTCTTATCTTGCCCGGATAGCGTACATCTTCCCTCGAGCAACCATATCTCGTCAACATTTTCCCTATCTCCATCAAGGTCAGCATCAACCATGGCCCCCTCTCCCTTTGGTAAACCCTAAGGTTTCCTTTATGATAGTCATGGATGAAATGAGGACTATGGTCCCAAGAACGAGTCATTGCTAAAAAGGAACGAAGGGGCAGAGGGAAGTTCATGCAATTATTCAAGTACAAAACTCAAGAAAAGCTTCATGGACTCAATAATGGCAGTTTTGAAGAAAAATTCAAGCAAAACCCTAGAAAGTGCAAATTGAAGACAAAAATCAGTAAAAGGAAAGAGCTTATACATGTTTCCGTTGAAGGTTGATGAAATCAAACGGTAAATCAAACTCTTTCTGGCAAATCTGGGCGCGAACCATCAAGAACACAAAGTAGCTTTTGAATCTCCAAGGTTGGCTCTCAAATGTTCAAAGTGATAAAAGTTGAAATTGAAGAGGAAAATTATTTTTATACTCCCCCAAATGGGTCAAACCCGGAACGAAACGGGCTAAAATGGGTATGGCGCCTCCAACATTTAATGCTTTGGTGGGTTCCCAAGAGACATGTCAGATGTCGTGCACCGTGCCCCATCATTGTACGAAGTAACCGATGGATAACTGAAGCGACACACTGCCACGTTGACGCCTTTTCATATTTGTATAGGCCGAGGTAGAGCATCACTTCCTACTCGACATAGCCGAGCTAGGAAGTCTGGGGCCACTAAACGGTATAAACCTAAGTACGAATATGGGCTAGTCCGGGCAAGGCCCAAGTGGATTGGACCCTAAACATAATCCATCAAGACCCAGTGACGAGGGAAGACCTGGGCTTCTTCATACTCTCTAGCTCGGCATTACATAGGCCGACCAAGGCCTTAGCAGGTGCAATGACCAAGGCCTAAATCAAAGGCCGAGGAGACTCCCCTCCAAGGCCGAGATAACCTTGGCGACGAGGAGGCCTCCTCGGCTATCCCATCAAGCTCTTCAGCTCTTATTCCTTCCCCGGCTCATCGTATGCCGGCCAGGCTGAATATGACAAGGAAAGAAATATCTGTATCTCGGCACACCGACATGACAGCTTGTGCAGTCTTATTCCAACAAGGACAATAAGCAGTTATAATCTAATCAGGATTGTAACCTCCTGTACCAATTCAAGTCAATCAAGGATTCCTTAACAGATATAATCCTCATAGGATTATATCTTATCTCTTCACAATCCAAGTTCAACATGGATTCTACCTATTCATCACTATAAATACAAGTCATTATTTCCATATTTTGGTACGTTATCTCTTTGACTCAAAGCTCTGTCAATTTGATTTTTCTCTATACAAACCGTGAAATTACTCTCACGCCGGAGGGTCTTCGCCGGTGAAGCCCCGGCTTAGTTTACGTTTTCTGTCTTATTTTCAGGCTATTCAATCGCCGGAGTACAACCTATCACTTGGATTTGGGCTGATTCGACTTTTAGGCATCATCATTTCTTTACGCTTAAAATTGGTAAAATATTTGTTAGCTAAATATGTTAGGAGTATACGAGTATTATAATATGTCAAATAACTTCAGCACAAATGGGGCAGCTCAAAGGGCTTTTGACCCTAAGACCCTTTAGCCAAATAAATAAAACATAAAAGATCAGCGGATTTTTAATATTCCAAATAAACATTTCGCTTGTAGAAAGACTAGATTAATCTCGCTCTCATTTTTTGCCATATATTTGTCCTCTCTTATACCTTACGTATAAAACTAGTTCGCCTCTTATATAAAAGGTTTAAGAGTAATTTAATCACTTTTTTTCTCAGTTTTTAAGAAAATAAATAAAAAAACTCTGATATTTTATTAAAATAGACTCTTATACTTTGAGTATAAGACTAAATAAAATCTTATGACAAAAGTATTAGAGTCATTTTTTAAAGTATTTTTTCTCTGTTTTTTAAGAAAAAAACATTATGATATTTTATGAAAGCGGGCCCTTATACTTTAAGTATAAGACTAAATAAAATCTTATATCAAAAGTATAAAAGTCATATTTTCACTTTTTTTTTCAATTTTAAGAAAATAAATATAAAAATTATGATATTTTATTAAAAATGACTCATTCTTCTTATAAGACTTATTTTACTTCTGATATTTCAAATATAAGACCCATCTTTTAACTAAACTCAATCAAAATTTAAAGAACAAATGAATTTAACATAAAGTTAAAAGACAGACAATTGTGAAATATAGTGTAACACATAAGAGTTTTTGTACTATCAAGACAAACGAAAATCTCACCCTCACGAAAACTAAAACTCTGTTCATAAAACAACTTTCAAATTTTCCCTATGAATTGCAGAAAATCCTTGGTAATCACTGCATAACAAATCTTCAGTTCTTTAACACACACACACAAACACACATTCCATATGCTACATTAATGGCTTCTCTTTCTCCATTTTTTCTTCTAACTTTACAATTAACCCTAACTTCTTCCACCTTTTCAAACTTCAATTATTCTGCAAATGAAACTCATAATTCTAACTCCACAAAGCCAATTCACAAGTGGATTGAACCTTTCATACATAGCCTTATAGTTGTTGACATCAATAGATTTGGAGCTTTCCGACTAGATTATGACATCAACGGATCTGGAGCATCATAAAGAACGATGTTCACATGGTATTGTCGTCGAAACTGCAAGGCTATGACATTCTTGTGGTGTGAGTAGGCCGTATCTGGAGCATTTCAGCCAGATCTAGACAGACGAGGAAGAGATCGAGGCTAGTTAGAGTTTGGCAACGTTGAGGGAGAAAGAGGAGGCGATGGGGGTCTGGTGAAGCCGAAAAAGACGAATGAGAAGGTGCAAAACCTAATTTGATGTAGGGAGAGAAGGTTGGGGCACCGACGAGGTAAGGAGACGATGCCGGAGGATTGGCCAGAAGTCGGCGTTAGGAGAAAACGCCGAGCAGAGAACTCGCCAGATCTGGAGAGGGGAAGTGTCGATGGTGGACTAGATTTTCAGATCTGGACAGATCGACGCGAAATAACAGCGCTAGGAGAGCCGCCGGTGCCCGAATAGAAGGGGGATTGGATGATCGTTGTCATGGAGTAGCCGTTAGGTTAGTTAAGGTAGTTACATACAAGGAGGGTAGCATTGTCTTTTCTCAATCGGTAAGGACATTTTGGTCATTTGTTGAAGGGAGCACATGCCAGGCACGAGAGCATGTGAGTGAGCATGTGGATTGAGAGAGCCGTTGTAACGTTGTCCTCTATTTAGTGGCTAGAAGGGAATATTGTTGTGCCGTAATTCAAGGGGGAGTGGCATGAGAATCAGCAAGGATATAGTCCAGGTTTACCTAAATAGAGAAGGCTTGGATTGACATATTACTTTCTATTTTTAGATGATTTCTTAGCTAGCTTGAGTAGTGAGTAGTAGTAGATTTCTTCCAGCTTGACTGTACTCTTGTTCAAATATCTTGGTGTTAATCAATTGGAGTGGCGTAGATTATATTTTCATTGTTTATTGATCCAATCTGTGACAAATTGGTATCAGAGCGGTACTTCCACGGATTGCTTCTGATGGTGTTGATCTATAATGGCGGATGGAACACGTTGGAAGGAGGTGGATAAGAGGTTTAAAGGTGTTGAAAGGAGGATTGATAGTATCGCTGACAGAGCCGATCAAAGGATAGAGGGATTCGAGAAGGCATTTTGTTCCAGCTTAGATAGTATAAAGATGGAGATGAAGGCTATGTTTGAGGGGTTAAGCTCGAAGTTCGATAATGGGAAGAGGACCACAGAGGAATCGATTACAGAAGCAGCAGGCAACTTCAACAAATGCCAGAGTTCCTTTGGCACTAACATAGAGCAGGAGCTCAGACCACAGGTGAATCCTAATTTAGTTTCACTCCTTCTATACAAATATCAGCACCTTCATCTTCCCAACCACAATTTAATTCATAATCAACACACAACCCAAATCAAAACAACCCATACCACTCTTATGGTCATCAACAGTACCCTGCACCCACTAACACCTTGGGCCAAAATCCTCACCAGAACAATTCCCAAACCAAACCATTCCACCACTTGGTCCGTTCCAAGCTAACCCTAATGTTCAGTTTCCACAACAACCTAATCAACCACAATTTCTAGCCTTACTATACACCACCCAACTGGAATGGCCCATGGAATGCATAACCACCTAAAATGGATTTTCCAAAGTTTGATGGGTTAGACCTTAGGGGTTTGGCTATAAGGTGTGATCAATTTTATGAGTTTAACCCTATGGAAGATTTGAGGAAGGCTAAATTAAATATGCTTCCACCTACTTTGAGGGAAGAGCCAGTTGGTACCAGTATTATCAGGTTGAGAAAAGTATTTGTAAATGATGTCACCAACAAGTTTGCTACAAGGGAGCATAAGCACCCACATGCAGAATTCAATAAGCTAACACATAGCTCATCTATTGATGCTTACATTGATGAGTTTGAAAAGCTAAGGGCCTTAATATCTGGTAAATAGAGGGGACTCACAGATGAGTATTACATGACAAGTTTCCGGAGTGGCCTCAAGGAATAAATTAAAGGGGTGGTTATCATGTCTAAGCATGCATCATTGGAAGAAGCAATTGATTTGGCAAGGTAAATAGAGCGTAATCAAAGGCAACAGATGAAGAACAAAACTTATTCACAGAATCAAAGAAGTTTTCCAACCCCAACTTACCTAAAACCTTACACCAAGCCACCAGTTACTCAACCTTCCACTAAAGCAACCAATTCCAATAAAATACTCACTAGCTTTGAGATCAATGAAAGGAGAAAGAATGTCTTATGCTTCCATTGTGATGAAAATTTTACAAGGGGGCATGTTTGCAAAACCAAATTGTATTGTTTGTATGGGGAGGAACAAGAAGAGCTGGAAATGGAAGGAGAGTCAGAAGAAGAATTGTCAGAACAAGAAAGAGAGGAAGCTCAGATATCAGTCCTTGCATTGAATGGTATTTTTAACCACAATATCATCAAGGTAAAAGGAAGGGTCAAGAAGAGAGAGAGAGATAACTATACTAATCGATAGTGGGCTACCCATAGTTTCATTGGTCCAAATACTGTAGATGCCCTGAATAGTCTAGCAGTACATACACTACCTCTGAGTTTAGTGGTTGTTGATGGCAACAGACTGGCTAGTGATGCCCTATGTAGTGAATTTCAATGGGAAATGCAAGGAAAAACCTTCCAAGTTGATCTGAGGGTCTTACCTTTAGGAGGCTGTGATGTGATCTTGGGAGGTGAATGGTTAAAAAGGCATAGTCCAGTCACCTTGGACTATAATAACATGAACATCACCTTACATGTGGGAAAAAGGAAGGTAGTTATCAAGAGCAATAGGGAGGAGGGTTCCTTAAAATTAATAACTGGAAAGGGTTTGAGTAGATGATTAGAAAGACCAAGGAAGGATTGGTAGGCTACCTGTTCTACATGAATGGTAGTAAGGGTAGTCAACTTGACACCAGTCCAGTCAAGGTTATGCTGCAGAAGTATAGGGAGGTATTCCAGGAGCCAATTGGGTTACCACAAAAAAGGATACAAGATCATACTATTCCCTTAAAGGAAGGAAGTACACCAGTCAGTCAGAGGCCATATAGAACACCTCATTTCCAAAAAAATGAGATTGAGAGGCAAGTCAAGGAGATGTTGGACAATGGAATTATACAGCATAGTAACAGTCCCTTTGATTCCTCTGTGCTACTAGTTTTGAAGAAGGATGGTACATGGAGACTATGTGTTGACTACAGGAGACTCAATTATCTAACTGTGAAAAACAAGTTTCCCATACCAAAGATTGAAGAACTACTAGATGAGTTATATGGAGCACAATGATACTCTAAGCTGGATTTAAGGTCAGGCTACCATCAGATAAGGGTAGCAAATGAAGACATTCCAAAAACAGCTTTTAGAACTCACCATGGACACTTTGAATTCAAGGTCATGCCATTTGGGCTTACCAATGCTCCATCATCTTTCCAGGCCCTAATGAATGAAGTGTTTGAACCCTTGTTGATGAAGGGGGTCTTGGTATTTTTTTGATGACATCTTGGTTTATAGTGCTACAAAAGAGGAGCATATGAAGTTACTGGAACAAGTTATCAGCCTTATGAAGCAACACCATCTCTTTGCCAAAGGGAGTAAGTGTTCCTTTTTACAACAACAATTTGAATATCTTGGGCATGTTATTTCTGGAGATGGGGTAGCTGCAGACCCACATAAGGTGCAGGTGATGAAGGAATGGCCTACCCCTACCACAGTTAAACAACTAAGAGGGTTTTTGGGCTTAACTGGATATTACAGGAAGTATGTAAAAGGGTATGGCCTTATTAGTAGGCCACTTACACAATTGCTGAAGAAGAACTCATTCGTATGGAGTGAGGAAGCTCAAAGAGCATTTGAGATACTCAAGGAAGCTATGTCAACTACACCTGTGCTTGCCATACCCAATTTTGAATTGTCATTCATTATTGAAACTGATGCTAGTAATGTGGGGTTAGGAGTAGTGTTGATGCAAGAAGGTAGGCCCATTGCTTATTTAAGCAAAGGGTTATCTGCAAGAACTCAGTCACTGTCTACATATGAGAAAGAGTTGTTAGCAGTTATTATGGGGGTGACTAAATGGAGGCAGTACATATAAGGAAAACACTTCATTATTAGGACTGACCAACAGAGTATCAAATACTTTATGGAACAGAGGATGACTACACTGTTGCAGCAAAAATGGTTAGCCAAACTCATGGGGTTAGATTATGAAATAGTATACAAGAAAGGTAGTGAAAATAGAGTAGTTGATGCTTTATCAAGATTGGGACAGGAAGAAGGACATCTTAGTGAAGTTACAGTTGTTATTTCTACTTGGTTAGATGAAGTCATGAAAAGCTATGAATGGGATGGAGAGGTTCAGAACTTGATTGTTCAGGCTAGAGGCACACAAAGTCAGGGATGGAGTTTTTATGGAGGATTGTTAAAGTAGCAGGATAAGTTATACATTGGTAGCCAACATGGTTTAAGAGAAAAGATTATGAAAGAATTACATGAAGGATGTTATGGGGGTCATTCTGGGAGGGAGGCCACTATTAACAGAATCAAACAATATTTCTTTTGTCCAAACCTTAGGGAAGATGTCAAAATATGGGTAAGGAAGTGTGAATTATGTCAAAGAAACAAGGGTGAAAACATACCTTATCCTGGGTTACTACAACCCTTGACACCACCTAACCAGATTTGGGAGGACATTTCCATGGATTTCATTGAAGGCTTACCTAAGTCAGGGGGAAAGGATACTATATGGGTCATCGTGGACAAGATTACAAAATATAGTCATTTCATTGCATTGGGACATCCGTTCACTGCTACTCAGTTGGCTAAACTTTTTGTGGAGAATATTTATAAGTTGCATGGCTTGCCAAGATCTATTGCCAGTGATAGGGACAGGTTATTCTTAAGCCAGTTCTGGCAGGAGTTGTTCAGGCTACTGGATAGTCAGATACATCACAACACTGCATATCACCCTCAGAGTGATGGCCAAACAGAGAGGGTCAATCAGTGTTTGGAAGCCTACTTGCGAATCATGATTGGAAACAAGCCAAAGGATTGGGCCAAGTGGCTTGCTTGGGCTGAATGGTGGGATAACACCTCTAACCACACATCTATTGGTATGAGTCCTTATCAGGCATTATATGGCAGTAATCCTAGGCACATGCTGATACCAAATGGGAATGCTCCCACAGTTGCTGCAGTGGGAGAAATTTTCAAAGGACGAAACACCCTAAATGGTATATTGAAAGATAGCTTAACTAAAGCCATGAACAGATACAAGGTGTATGCTGATAGACATCAGACTGAGAGGGAATTTATTGTGGGGGATTGGGTATTTCTCAAGCTACAAGCCTACAGACAAAGCACAATGGCAACAAGGACTAATCACAAGCTATCACCTAAGTTTTATGGTCCATTCAAGGTTATTGAGAAGATTAGAAAGGTCGCTTACAAGCTGGAATTACCACCCAATGCACAGGTCAACCCCGTTTTCCATGTGTCCCTGTTAAAAAAGAAACTGGGAAACAAGGTCAGTACATCCTCTATATTACCAGACATCTGTGAAGATGGAAATATCCATATTCAACCTCTAGCTTTGAAGGCAAGAAGAATGATCAAGCGAAATAACAAGGTAGTTCCACAAGTGTTGATACATTGGATGGGAATGGCTGAAGAGGATGCTACCACTATTGATACTCAATTTCCTAGTTTCTTACCTTGAGGAAAAGGTTGGTGTAAGGAGGGTGGAATGTCATGGAATAGTCGTTAGGTTAGTTAAGGTAGTTACATACAAGGAGGGTAGCATTGTCTTTTTTTAATCAATAAGGGCACTTTGGTCATTTGTTGAAGGGAGCACGTGCTAGGCACTTGAGCATGTGAGTGAGCATGTGGGTTGAGAGAGTCGTTGTAATGTTGTCCTCTGTTTAGTGGCTAAAAGGGAATATTGTTGCGTCGTAATTCAAGGGGGGAGCGACATGAGAATCAACAAGGATATAGTCAGGTTCACCTAACAGAGAGGGTGTGGATTGACATATTACTTTATGTTTTTAGATAATTGAGTAATGAGTAGTAGTAGATTTCTTCCAGCTTGACTATACTCTTGTTCAAATATCTTGGTGTTAATCAATTGGAGTGCCGTAGATTCTATTTCCATTGTTTATTGATCCAATCTGTGACAATCGTCCGTAAGAGAAGGAGAGAGAGATAAAGTGTGTATAAGTGTGTGTTTGAATAGAGGATATGAGGGGAGGTTAAGGTTTTGTTTGAGTGGATAAGGCATTTTGGGTATTTTGAAATTATATTTGACTAAGTCAAGGAGGTGAGGGGTATATTTGAAATTTAGATTTAGATTAAAAGTCATATACTCCATCCGTCCCGCTACAAGCTGCACATTTTTTTTCATTGGGCATCCCATTATAAACTGCATACTTTCTAAAATGATAAAAAATCTTTACTATTCCACCCACTAATTCCCTCTCATACTTTACTTTTATACTCACAACACCAATCAACTCACTATTTCCTACCCCCACTTTCTCTTTTCAACCTCACTTTTCATACTCACAACACTTACTCCACTAATTTTTTTCTTAATTCACGTGCAAACAGTAACTGTGCGGGTTGTAATGGGACGGAGGGAGTATATGATAAAGGATATTTCATGGTCTTATATGTCTTTGGGTTTCGTAAAAGAAGCCTTTTTGAAATTAATCCGGGATTCAATCCTCACTTCTTAGGATAAAATAAAACATTCATTAATAAAAAAATCATTTACAAGTATAATGTTTCGAATTTGTATAAGAAAAATCTCATAAAATAAAAAGATGTTATTAAACACGGACCGTTATTTTGTTATATGAATTGAAGAAATAGAACTAAGTCCCATATGTATATTGATTAAGATAAAAATAATTGCATGATCCATCATTAGAGAATAAAACGTGTATGATATTTAACATTAAATTCTTAATTTAAAAATTTAATATTTATTTATGTTGTTATAAGTTAAATAAAATAAAAAGTGCGACATTATTATAAAAACGAGGGCATGTCATAATGTCTTTTCATGCAGTTAACATTTTATCTTGCCTACTTTCTCTTTCACCTTTGCTTCTCCTCAACGTTCGGTAGCCAAATCATTACCACTTTTCACATTTCATTTCCTCTTTATATGGGATGAATTCCTACATCCCCTTCAACTACCTAGTATTTATAATGTGACCCCCAATATTTCAATACACTGCCTAATTCACAAGAGATGCACTAATATTTCCGTTTGTTTGTAGGAAAATGTTTTTCGAAAAATATTTTTCTCAATTTTCGATTATTTGGGTAAGCACAAAAAAATTGAAAAAATATTTTTCCCACTTTTTTAAGTAAAATGACTTACGAATTTTTCCTCCATATTTCATTTTTCGAAAAATGTTAACATCACTCACACACCTAACTTTTCATACACCCCCCACATTACTCACCTCATATCAACCACCCCTACCCCACCCCACGTAAAAAAATATTACTTATATTAAGATTATTTTTTTACAATTCTCCACACCCCCGTCAACTTTGCTCAAGCTCATGAGAGGACTTGCTTGTGTTAACATTCTATGATCTCCTCAATCATGCTAATAATTGATATAATTCTTACACTTGCCATCGAGAGCTTGAGCTTGAGCTTGAGCTAGCAACTCGCGAACTAGTTTGCCAATTCGAGCTCCTTCTTAAGTTTAGATCACGGTAAAAAAAAAAACTTAAGCAAACCTAGGTCAGATAACGGAATACTTGAACAAGACCCAAGATCGAGTTGGGATATTGTTGAAACCAATAGTCAAGGGGTAAATTCAAAACTGTTGTAGAGTGTAAGGGGGCAAAACATATACTCACATAGACGTGTCCAAGGTTAAGCGTTAACCGGCTAACCGTAAGGTTAATAACCGGATTTTAACCGCCTAAACCGTTAACCGTCTAACCGCCTTAACCGCCTAACCGATAACCGTGTAACCGAGGTTAACAAAGGTTAAGAAATTTTTACTCCGGTTAACCGCCGGTTAACCGCCGGTTAATTAACCGGTTAACTTAACCGTTAATTAACCGTCGGTTATTCAAAAAAGTTAAGTTTTCTCTTTATATACTTCCGTTTCTTTTAAATCCGTTAAGTTTTCATTTCTTTAAAAATTCATACCTATTTTTCTATAACTTTTTGCAAAAAATATTAGTCTTAACAACTATTTAAAATAGTTTTATTTATCCAAAAAAAAAAAAAAAAAAACAGTTCATATACAGTTACATATTTAACAGAAACTGTTAAATATTTAACTGTTTTTTCAAAAAAAGTGTTAAAAACTTAACTTTTTATTCAAAAAACTATTAAAAAGTTATTTTTTTTTAACTTTAGATAAAAATCTGACATTCTTGAAAAAAAAAAAAAATAATAATTAACCGTTTATTAACCGGGTTAACCGGGTTAACCGGATTAACCGTTAACCGGTTAACCGTAACCGTGACTTAACGGTTAACGGTTAAGTCCGGTTAATGATTTTAACCTTCGTTAACCGCCGGTTATTAACCGGTTAACCGCGATTAATTAACCGTGGTCACGTCTATACTCACATAATCTCATTGCACAATTTTTATCGATATTATTTCAAAAATAAAATAATATAAATAAAATTACAGTTTCACGTAAAGTTAAAACAAGAAAAGGAAAGTTGCTCGAATACAGTTGTGCGACTGTGTGCGTTTCACTGCGTGTGCGGTCTGTGAGAGAGAGAGAGAGAAAGGGGGAAGAATGTGCACCATGAACCCTTGTCTTCCGTCGTGATTTCCACTTCTCAGTGTTGATTCGAGAGAGCTCAGTTTTAGAGAGAGAGAGAGAGAGAAAGAGAGAGAGAGAAATCCCTCTCTTTCATTTTAGAGAGAGAAAGAGTAGAGTGTACAGATGCTTTGTAAATGGGTAAATTCGAAACGAACCTACCTGTGCAGCAGCAACAGCAACAACAACAGCAGCAGAATCATGGCCTCTGTCAGGGATATTCAATGGGTCTTTCAAGAATCGGCCGATTGTTCAGTTTCAAATGCATCTTTGTTTTGCTTCTCAGTTTTGCCGTATTCCTTTCTGCAGTTTTCTTGATCCTTCCTTCTCGCTCTAGACAAACTGGGTTCGATGCCAGAGATTCAGTCAAGCTTAGTGGTATGTGTGTTGCTGTAATTAGGGGTTTTGTTTGATGATTTTAGGTTATGGTTTGTGTATTGCTTGATTTGGTTTTGGCTTGTTGCTTTGTGATTAGGTTTATTATGATGATAATTTTGTGAATTGGGCATTTGAGAATTTCAGGTGTTGGCCTATGCTTCAATTTGAAATTCAAATTGGTTGTACTTATGGGGTTGTGGTAGATCAGCTTGATGTGTGATTAGGGTTTTCTCCTTAGTTTGAATTGGACAAAATTGGGGCTTCTAATGCTTTCAGAAGAAGGCACATAGCACCACTTAACCGAAGCTTCTTCTGTATTTCTGTGAGTTCTCTCTGTGTGTGCGTGGGGGGGGGGGGTGTAGGGCTTTATGTGGCTTAGATAATTTTCCTCAAAAACTTTGTATATTAGTGAGTGTCAGTGGTCTTTGAATATGGATATTTCGAATTCGAAGGATATAGATTCCGACCTTGTTTAACCTTGTTCAGATTGGAATAGGTACTTATACTTGAATATTTATGAGATGACCATCTCCAGATATTGCACTTTCTACTCTTGATGTCAAGGATGAAAATGCTAGCAAATTGATGCCAAGGATGAAATGTTAGCAAATATTAATCGCTTTTCTTTAGCAAATCAGAAGAATATTTGGTAAATTAGTAAAAAGGTTTGCTTATTAAATTTTTCTGAGATAATAGTCCAATTCACGCTTTACTGATGGCTGGTGAAAGAACTGATGTCATGCGACATGGATCTCATGTGATGCAGATCAACCAGGTGCCCTTGCAACTGATGCCCAGGCGGCCGCCCCAATCCAGCCCAGGCGCACGCTTCAGCAAGGACCAACGAAGCAGCGGGCCTCTGTCTTCCAGGCGGCCGCATGAAGCTTGGCCAGGCGCCCGCCTCAATGACGGGAATTCCAGTTTCCTTATTCTGTGTTGTTTCTGTTTGCTAATGTTTTGGTTTAATTAAGCTAGGGTATTTTGGTACATTCTATTGCAATTCGTTTTAGGGTTTTGGAGAGTATTTAAACACGTTTAGGGCTTTGATTAATGAAATTTTTGATTATGAATTGAATTAAAGAAAAGAACGGCTGCGACTTTCTTGTCTATCGAATCTTGTTGATTCTTGTTCGGTTCCATCTCTAGCCTCATTCTACATCATTTGGTATCAGTTGTCTGGACGAATTGATGGCCGAACGAGGGCGTGGAGTTCGTGGAGGAAGAGGTGGTCGTGGAAGGGGCCGTGCAGCGGATCCTCCGGAAGACGATCATCACCGCGAGCGTGATCTACGCGATATCGAGATAGACGATCTGAGAAGACACATTCAGGTACTTCAACTCCAAGTTCAGAATCGCAAAAATCGTGGGGGGACGCCGCCGATTATGGTTTCTGATTCGGATAATTCTTCTGAGGGTGAGGAGTATCACGAGGGAGTCAATCCCTTTGCCAGAAATCGTGGACATCAATATATGTATGAGGAAGACTCTTTGAAGGATATCAGTGTCAAGATCGAAATTCCGGAATTCGAAGGTAAGACTCATCCTGACGAGTTCATTGATTGGTTAAATACTGTTGAACGTATTTTTGATTTAAAACCTATGAAAGATGCTACTAAGGTGAAAGTGGTAGCAATCAAATTGAAGAAACATGCTTCGATTTGGTGGGAACATGTTAAGAAACAAAGGGTTAGAGAAGGTAAATCCAAGGTTCAATCTTGGGATAAGATGAAGAAATTGTTACGGCAAAAATTTCTTCCTGAACACTATAGATATGATTCTTTTATTGCTTATCATAGTTTGAGGCAGGGGGATATGTCTGTAGAGGAGTTTATCAATGCGTTCGACCATTTGTGGATGAAGTGTGATGTTGCAGAAGAGGACGAGCAAACAGCAGCCCGTTTTCTTGGGGGATTGCGTACTGATATTTCAGATGTGATCCACCTGCAGCAATACTGGACTTATGATGATGATTGTAGGCTAGCTTTGAAGGTTGAAAAACAGTTGCAAGGAAAGAAGAGTGTGAATGTTTGGCAGCACAAGAATTTTTCTGATAATCATAGTAGTGGAAGTCCTAGCAAGGTTGAGGGGGTTACACCAACAGTTCCAGTAACACCAGCAGACAAATCTGGTGCAGTTCCTGAAGCTTCAAGGGGTAACAAGCCCACTCGGTGCTTCAAATGTCATGGGATTGGTCATCTAAGGGCCGAGTGTCCCAACCGACATGTTGTTGCTTTAATGGAGGATGGTCCATCAGTTTATGATGAAGCACCTGATGATTCAGGAGGTGAGACTGAAGAAGTGTATGCATATCAAGGAGTGGCTTAGGTGGTTCAACGGGTGTTGAATGTGACTGATATGGAAGACGAAGAGTGGCTTCGTCATAATATTTTTCGGACTAAGTGCACTGCCAAGGGGAAAGTGTGCAACGTAATCGTTGATGGTGGTAGCTGTGAAAACATCGTTTCTACTGAGATGGTTGAGAAATTAAGCTTGAAGACGGAAGAACACCCACAACCGTACAAGTTGTCTTGGTTGAGCGAGGGGAGTGCATTGAAGGTAAACATGCGGTGTTTGGTGCAATTTTCCATTGGCAAACGTTACTCGGATGATGTATGGTGTGATGTAGTGCCAATGGTTGCGTGTCACTTGTTTCTTGGTCATCCGTGGTTGTTTGATCGGAGGGTTAAGCATGATGGATACAAGAACACTTATACCTTTAAGAAAGATGGGGTGACTGTTACGTTGTACCTTACACACTTCCGACAGAAACTTGATCCCGGTATGGCTTCTGTTCCCGTTAGTCATCAAACTTCTCAGCTGGCTATAGCTGGTCTATTGTTGATGTCACATCAAAGCGAAACAGTATGCCCAAGCAGCAAGTTAGTACACTTCGAAAGAGAATTGTTTTTCAGGCGGGAGGATTACTTTGGGTTTACTTGCGCAAGATGGGGTTTGGTTGAAGTGTCTTGTTGGTATCGACTCGTGGTCGAGTCTTTTTCAAGAAGGGGAGGATGATGCAGATCAACCAGGTGCCCTTGCAACTGATGCCCAAGCGGCCGCCCCAATCCAGCCCAGGCACACGCTTCAGCAATGACCAACGGAGCAGCGGGCCTCAGTCTTCCAGGTGGCCGCATGAAGCTTGGCCAGGCGCCCACCTCAATGACGGGAATTCCAGTTTCCTTATTCTGTTCCATTTCTGTTTGCTGATGTTTTGGTTTAATTAAGCTAGGGTATTTTGGTACTATCTATTGCAATTCGTTTTAGGGTTTTGAAGAGTATTTAAACTCGTTTAGGGCTTTGATTAATGCAGTTTTTGATTATGAATTGAATTAAAGAAAAGAACGGCTGCGGCTTTCTTGTCTATCGAATCTTGTTGATTCTTGTTCGGTTCCATCTCTAGCCTCAGATTGGAATAGGTACTTATACTTGAATATTTATGAGATGACCATCTCCAGACATTGCACTTTCTACTCTTGATGCCAAGGATGAAAATGCTAGCAAATTGATGCCAAGGATGAAATGCTAGCAAATATTAATCGCTTTTCTTTAGCAAAACAAAAGAATATTTGGTAAATTAGTAAAAAGGTTTGCTTATTAAATTTTTCTTGAGATAAAAGTCCAATTCACGCTTTACTGATGGCTGGTGAAAGAACTGATGTCATGCGACATGGACCTCATGGCCTTGCTAACTTTGTCACCTCTCGGGTACACCATGGAGTGGAGGGTTGAGATGCTACAACTTTGTAAAACTAGCTTATCTTTCCCTCCACAAACCCTTAAATCCTACTCATTTTCAAACGTCCTATGTAGTTCTAAATTAAATGTCTGTACCACCCTTTTATCCCTTCAGTTTTTTTTTTAATTATTAGCTATCTAAAAGCTTTTACAGCCGCTGTTGGCACACGATGGCACAAACTATTTATTGTTTGTTTGTTTGTTTTTTTTTTTTTCATCCGGGTCTGTCATGGTTTCCTTGGGAAAACCTATATACAGTTGGAATTTTAAAATGCACTGAACTAGGATCAGAGGTTTTCATTAAACTTCAAACAGTTAGACCTGTAAAGGATTTATTCTCAAATTATAGTGATTCTAAATAGGGACATTTCTTGAATTGAACTCACTTCTACGAGGTCACGCAGCAAAGGAAAGGGCCAGAGGTGGAAGTACTTGTATGGCCGTTTATTCTACTACATGATCGTTGATTGTTCTTAACAAAGATTAGAGAGGAGGAAAATGTAGCCTTAAGGTTATGTGTGTGTGTGTGTGAGAGAGAGAGAGAGAGAGAAACCAGAAACTAGGGGCATGATTTTTTTCCTCCTCAAATAGGATTCATACTGCAAACATCCCAACATTTTATTAGTATGAGGCAGTCCACATTCTTAATCTAGAGTTACTGTTCTAGGCAGGGATAAGACCAATTTCAGTTATTACATTAACTGGGATTTTTTTTGTTGATTACTGCTCAATGGTCATTTCCTGTTAATTGTTGACCTCCTTATTTGCTTTCAATTAGGAAATTAATGAACAGACTTGGTTGATACAGCCATTTTGATTACTGGGTGTAGTTGATGGAATCATGGAACCATTTGATTAAAAAATGTTCAGGGTACATTTTTATACACTGAGTTGCTAATAATACATATCTATACCTTTATAAAGTCCTATTGTTGTGCTTTTCTCCTTTTGTTCTAGACAAATGATTATCCATCAAACGCGTTAATCCAGACCCCTAGTAAGAGGGTGACTTCATAGGTGGGTAACTTTGGGATTGTTTGTCTTTTCCTACCCTTAATGTTACATCTCTTAGTAATGCAATAGATGTTACAGAAAAGTTGAGGAACACTTTTTTGAATCTTATTCCTTGTGGTTTGTTATATGTGAAGTCTATTTGCTTGAGAAATCAAGAAAAAAAGATATGCTTTAAAGAATGATGAACCACACTAATATGTAAAAAAGCGGACTAAAATATGTTAATCTTGTTTCGTCTATCGTTTTGGCAGATAAATTTTGTTGATCTTCTTAGTGTCACATACTCTTTGTCTCTTTCAAAGTCCAAACTGATCTTTGTTGTTGTTTTCTGCAGCAACTGTACAGGCATCATTCAAACTCCAAAAGCCCATTTCGCTGCTTGTTCCCCAGATTCTAAGACTAGAGTATGATATAACCGGAGAAATAGGTGTTCCTTATACAAAGGTTCGTTAATCATTACAATATGCTTTTCCGACTGTATCATCTGTATCTGACTTTACACAATTCAAAATGATTGTAAGTGGGGATATCAGTCTGAGTTTTATTTGTTTTCTTCAGGTTGCGATCCTATCCATTCACCAAGCTGGTGCATCTAACTGGACTTATATCGTGTTTGGTGTTCTTTCTGATCCCATTGATAGTTCGATTAATGCAGTGTCTTTGAGTGTACTGCGATCGTCTTTAATAGAGCTGTTTCTTCAACAAACAAACTTGACACTGACAACATCAATTTTCGGGCAGCCATCCTCATTCGAGATTCTGAGGTTTCCAGGTGGTATCACCGTGATTCCTGAGCCATCTGCCATTTGGTCGTTACCACAGATCCTCTTCAATTTTACTCTTCCAAATTCTATAAAGGAAATCAAAGAAAATTGTGTTGAGCTGAAGAATCAACTAAAGTTGGGGTTGCGTCTAAAGGCTTCAGAGGTAAACAGAAATTGCTATGCTTTCTTGTGTGTTTGGGGTTACCTGTTGGTGTGGAAAAAACTTACTGATTTCTATCCTTTGTGGAAACAGGACTTAAGTTCGAGGGCCATTCTTGTCCATTAATTAATCTATCCCTATTTTAATAGAACAATTTATCATCATATCCTGAAGCAAAACACCTCAACCTTGTTTTCTCTTACATACCTGATAATAAAAGTAAAACAAAATAGAAATGCCAAAAAGCAGAACTGTCTAGATCTCACTCTTAGATCCTATAAAGTGTGCGTATCTAGTAGTTGGAGGAAGCAGTTAAACCTTGGTTATTGCTTAATCCCATTTCGGGGATAGCCCATATAGACGAGAGCAAAACTTTTGGTAGTGTGGTCATATTTTCCCCATTAAAAAGCTTCTCGCCATCCCAAATTAAACGTCCTCTTTTGTTTGGACACGGTGTAAAAAAATTCATTGGTTTGCAAAATTTCCCTTCTATTAAACAAAGGTGTAATTACCTTCACTATCTAAAAGTATACCTATTATAGGATTTTAGCCCAGTGGTAGGCACTCCTCGCTTGAGACCATAGGTCCCGAGTTCGAGTCAGGGAAATATGAGAACATGTTAGATCCTTAAAAAAAAAAGAAAAAAAAAGTCATTGTTGTTCTTTTCTTAACAAACATAAGTAAAGAGAGAAATAGATGTGTTCAGAGAAAGAGAGAATTAATTGCTGGACCATGCACTTAGAGTTTGAGCTGGATGGTGATGAAAAGCTAAGCGTGTAAACTAGAAAAGTAGGGTAACGTTTGTTTAATATAGGAAGAGGAATTTATTTTGGGACGTCCTAAAAAGAAAATGAATACATTTTGTTTAGGACGGGGAGTATAAAATTAGTTTATTTCCTTTTGGGTTCTGGAAATACAATAAATCAATTTTTGGCAGATATTCCTCATTGAAACATCAAGTTGGACCTGAGTAACTGTAGCAGATCTTTAGTAGTTTTACAGTCGCTATATTTGTTCTTCATCATTCCCAGCCATCGCTCGAGTTTATACTAAATCTCATACTGTATGACTGAACTTTATTTTTCTTGCATGCAGAATGTATATGTGCAGATGACAAACAAATATGGCTCTTCAAAAGATTCCCCAGTGACAGTCCAGGCATCTGTTTTATCAGATCTAAGGGTACTTGTTCCTCAAAGATTGAAACAATTGGCCCAAACAATAACTGGGTCTCCTCCTGCAAAGAATCTTGGCCTCAGTAATTCTGTTTTTGGGAAGGTGAAAGAAATCAGGTTGTCTTCCTATCTGAACAGTACATTGCACGCAACCCCGCCTACTCCATCTCCCGCTCCATCCCCTGAGCAAAATGATTATGCTTGTCCCTCTATTTCTCACTCCCCATATATATCTCCGTCTTATTTACCATCTCCAGCACCAAGTCCGAACAATATGCTGCACCACTCATTACCTCCCGTTTCAAATTCTCCTCCCCCTTCAGTAGTCGATTCTCAGCCTCCTAGCCCTGATCCACATTGTGGTTCGGAAACTTCTCCAAGCCCCTCACCAGTGCCTCCCGATAATAAAAAGTCTCCCGCTTTGCCTCCTCATGCCTCTACTCCTATTCCATCGCCCACTGGTTCAAGATCAGAATTGTCACCAAGTCTTTCTCCATTACCATCAGTATCCTATGGATCCCGTCCAGTCCAAGATAAGGGCAATGGGAAGGGTCCAGTGCTTCCACCAGTTGCCTCGCCTTCAGCATTACCATCCTCATCTTGTAAGTTATGATTGCCATTTTGTGTATTCTCTCTATATCATTGCTTAAGAGTCAAAGTTTCTTTCTAAGCATTTAGTTCAAAAAGTCTTGTTTCAATTATGAACCTTATAAAGTGTTTGTTTGTCTGCAAAATCAGAATAATTCTTAGAATGAAGTGAATTCATGAATATTTCATTTCATCCATAAAATGATTTGACCATCATACATGAATTCTTTGACCGGATATAATGATCATCTTTGCCATTGTTATTTTCATTATTACTTTATATTATTATTATTATTGTTGGCATTATTAGAATTATTAGTATTACTATTATTTTTTTGTCGTCTTGTGAAGGATTTCTGATTCATATGTTTTTTTCCATTCCTAACAAATTGTGCAATGCATGCAAATTTCATGCTACCACATCAGCGAGCTACAATGCATATTGTGAAGTTGAAAATACGAAAAATTCATGGATAGGGCCCTTTTTTGATTAAACATTTTAGTTCGAAAATGATTTTATGCAAGTAGTTTGGGTGTCTAGAATTGGCTTAAGAGTGCTGGCTGGATGAGCAGGCATGTAGTACACCCAAATATGATAATACTATCGGTGTTTATTGTTCCATTAAGTGTATGTTGTTGTGGCGGATGGCCCCTAAACTGCGGATCTAACTAGCGTACTTTGTTACTGATATCTAGTTGACAAAATCTTTTGTGTCTTTGCAGCTTCCACAAGAAGTCCTCAACCGAAGCAGTTCTGGTTCTTGGGTTTTTTGCTGCTCACAACATTACATATTTTAGGGTTTTGGTCAAAGTGACAACCGTTTTAACACCCCGAACACAGATTCTCACATACAAATGTGGGCAACATACAGTTTTGTTGTGGCTAGGAAATGGTAGAAGAAGCCAAGTGAAGAAGACCCTTTTTATATACTGTACATGAATCGGAAAAAAAAAATTGTAGGTCAAAGCCAAGAAAGTGGCAGGCCTCTTTCTGTTCATCCCATATAAGCACGGGATGATGATTTTCCCAAAGGGAATTAATCCTTCCGAAGATGGTTAATGATCGAGAAGTTTATATGAACGTTCCCCATGCAGTATTTCAAGGAGATCCGAGCGTAAAACATGCTATAAGTGTAAAATATAGAGGTTCTTTTTGAGCATCTGCATTGCATCTGTTGTAAAAAATCTATCAAAAGATAGGCTTATTATTATATTTTACAATATGAAATGAGTATAATCATTGTATTTATAGCCTTGAATGTGCTTATGGTAATCTACATATGCCATTCCAATCTTTTATCTACTTTCAGCTTGTTATAACATTGAGTTCTTTCATTTCCCAACTGTAATTAGGAACCCTAAATGTTCATGGAAAACCCAGCAAACATGTACTCCCTCCGTCCCAAGATGATTTTCTTACTTTTTTTAGTTGTTAACATGAAGGTATTTTAAACAATAATTTTAAGTTAATTTAATCATCAACTAATTCTTAGAATTAGTTGATGATTAAAGACGTTTGTGCCCTTGAGCTTGTGAAAAGATAAGGGGCAATGTTGTGTTTCGTTAAATATTAAACGTCACATTAGGTTGAGGACCTTATATGCACCAAAATATTAGTTGTAGACTTCATATGGAATGTATTATAGTTTAGGACCCTAAAGTAAAATTCTAATGATAACTTTCAACACTAAAATGCATTTTGACCTATATATATATCCCCCAATCGCATACTGTACTTGTAATTTATAAAGCGCTGGATTGGGGCCATTGCCCTTTAACTATCTAGCGACAAGATTAGTAGTCATAGAATTTCGTACGGGTAAAATCATTTTTTTCGCACTTGTTGATGTAACAGACAAAACAAATGAGTCTAGATGACATATACCACTTTTTTATACTCCCTCCTGTAAGTACCCAAATCCGGATTGTCCAA
This sequence comes from Adenophora triphylla var. japonica, assembly GCA_022495995.1. NCBI lineage: Eukaryota > Viridiplantae > Streptophyta > Magnoliopsida > Asterales > Campanulaceae > Adenophora > Adenophora triphylla. The sequence goes on from JAFEMH010002757.1 coordinate 172,602, forward strand.
ATTCGTCAGAAAGTTAATCAAAATCCGTTAACTGGCCCGCTCCAGGTTAATCGGAACTCGTTAAACTCTCCGTTGCTGTGCCAACGAGACGTCCCGGGACTGCCCCGTGCATCCCGACGTCGAACCGTACTTAACACGTGTCATCTCACGTAAAAGTATGGCTTTCCCTGAAAAACGCATTTTCCGGCACTTTTCGGGGGCGTTTCAGACATTTTCCGGTTTGTTATTTTAAAAAACGGACAAAACCGGGACCGGGAGACAAAATCCCACATGGCTGGTGACTCAGAGGGGCACGTGGCAGCCATGTCACCTCCCTCTAGTCACCCTTCAATCAAATTCAAAGGGAAAAGACCAAAATACCCCTGATTTGCAAGCCTAGTCCGTAGGACTCCCTGCACTTTTCCCTGAAATTGCCAGCAAGTCCCCCAGATTTCCAAAATACCCAAAAACCCCCTGGATTCAGTCCAAGTCCGTCCGGACTCCTACTGCAATTTTCACCCTATAAATAGAAGTTGCTGTCAAAGGCAAAGGGACAAAAAAAAATTACTCCAAAAATTCATCACCCCCTCGGCCCAACTGATTTTCACCTCTTCCGAGCTTCCGTTCTGTCTCGATTCGCGTGAAACCTTCGTATTTCGATCAAATACGCACCCTACTACTTCGAAACAACCTTTCGAATCACTTTCCGTGTCCCGTACACACCTCCCGAGCCAAAGGAGTCGACCCTAGCCATAGGTATAACTCCCTCTCTCTAAATCTTTCGTTCCGTCTCGGTTTACGCGCCAGTCGCTATAACCGTTTCGAACGTCGTTATCGAAATGTAGACGCCTCCGTCTAACGGGGTCCGATACGTTTTAGCCCCTCGATCCTCTTCTCTTTCCGTAAGAGAAGTAATCACGGGTTAAAACGGCGTTTCGACCCCGTTCCGTTTACTTTTATTGTCATTTACCAATTCCGGATCGATCGATCCGTTGATCGTCATTTAATTTCTGTCATTTACAAATCCGAGCCGTTTGGCCTCGTTGATCGTCATTTACAATTCCGAGCCGATTGGCCTCGTCGATCGTCATTTACGATTCCGGATCGTTTGATTCCGTTGACACTGCTTTAAATACTGTCATTTACAAGTCCGACCCGTTTGGATCGTGATAGTATTTACTTTTCAAAGTCCGAGTCGCAACCCGATTCGTTGATCGCATATCATTTAATACGCATTTTTCCCGTAAAAATCGTTAACAATGTAATGTCCGGTTCAAAATCGGAGTTCGTCCGTCGAACTCTCTTTCAAAACGCGCGAAATGACGTTCGGCCTCCGAATGCTCATCTTCAAACTAAAAGCCGCCATTTGACACTTAAAATCATTTAATACGTTTTTTCCCGTAAAAATCGTTAACAATGACTCGCAAGGTTCAAAATCGACGTTTGCCACGCAAACGCTCATTTCAACTCAAAATCGACGTTTGCCACGCAAACGCTCATTTCAAACTCAAAATCGACGTTTGCCACGCAAACGCTCATTTCAACTTAAAATCGACGTTTGCCACGCAAACGCTCATTTCAAACTCAAAACCGACGTTTGTCATTCAAACGCTCGTCTTTTCAAAAGTCACCTAATCAACGTTTGTCATTCAAACCAAGATTAAGCTTGTCATTCAAGCCCCCATTTCAAAACACACACACACACACGATTTCGAGAAAGGTAGAAAGACTCGTCATGCGAGGCGTTTCGGGCGATCTCGTAATACTCTACCCGAAACGTAACTTGACCTCCGAACCTAACAATCTCTGGTACTAAAAGCTTTTTACTCGTTTTTGCTGCCAATAAAAATGATCCCCCTTTTTAAAGTCTTTTCCTAAGTTTTTGCTACCAATAAAAATGACACCTTTTCACAATAGCCGTTTCTCAACGTTTGGGCTCAAAATACAAAAACCGCGTGGCGACTCCTCATTTTTTCCTTCCCATGAAGCGAGGTCTCAGACACCAACCCCCCGCGAAAGACAACCGCGTTTCGCGCCCCGTCCGCGCGAAATCCCGGGTAATTTCACCTCCGTCTCAAAATGTTTGTCCCATTTGAGTTTTTTGTTGAACATTGACCACAAATTTATGAAACGTGAAATTCTAAAAGTTGTTGTTGATAATATTATTAACGGTGAATCAATAGGAATTTTTAGAATTTCATGAACATAATTAAATTGTCATATATTTGTGGTCAAAGTTCAACAAAAAAGTCAAATGGGACAAACATTTTGGGACGGAGGGAGTATTATATTGTGTATCGCATGTGATCCAACGGTTTTTGAGTTATTAGGGCTGACATTGTCATTGGTGCATAACCATTGGATCACTTGTGGCTATCAATGTGATGCATGTAATCTCGGCCCAAGACAAACAATAGTTTTTATTAAAAACTGTGTCAAAAAGATGCAATTTACAAAAAAATATGTAAGTTATGATTTACAAAAAATTACTTTTTAAAATTTTATTTTTTGAATGTACAAAAATTTTGTATTTATTACTGAACTAATAATGCATTAATCAGTTAAATAACTGATGATCAGTTGTTTAACACCGTTTTGTCTTTTACTTTGTCATACCATTTCGACGCCGAGGCGGATGACCTGTAATAAGTTTCGCTGAATGATCAAACTGACGATATACAATGGTATAAGTATCCGTAGTTTATAGTTGTCTTAAAATGAAATTAACAAAAGCAATGTCTGCTTGCCTAATATGGATTCCAAACATTCATAAGGTGACTAAATAACAAGCACAAATCTCTTTAAAAAATTGATAAATAAATTTATCAGTTATAAACAATCGATAAATGCATTTATCAATCATAAACAACTAATAAATGTAACTTAAAAAAATAATAAAAAAGGGTTTTTTTAATAATTAAGGAGTTTTTTTTGTAATATTTAATGAGTTTTTTGTAATGTCAAACTTGTGTGATTTTTATTGTAATATTCATCATTCAAAAGTAGTTTTTGATAAATGAACCAACAAACAACTACCTCCATTTTATTATAATAGTGCTATTTGATTATTCAAACATTTTAACAATTTATTTTCATTTTCATCACAATTTAATGAGGTTTACTTATTACTTCGTAACTTCCTCTCCTTCCTTTTTCGGTTGTCATTCTTTTCTCTTTTTCATTGGTTGGCGATTTAAGAGGTTCACTAATTTTAACTTAATAATTTTTATAATTAGACTTCTTCTTCTTCTTTTTTTTTTTTTTGAGAAAAACAAATAATTACGAACATTTTTGATATTTCGGTAAGTGACATCATTTGCGTTAGCCAAAATCTTACAAAAAACGCGTTTTTCCTTAAAATTAGAAAAACGTGTTTTGTTTCCCCCGCTATGCCAGTGTTAGTGTAAAAAGTGCCAGTGTAAACAAGTATCAGTGTTAGTGTAACAAAGTGCCAGTGTAAAAAAGTGCCAGTGTTAGTGTAATAAAGTGTCATTGTAACAAAGTGCCAGTGCATGTATATCAAGTGCCAGCGTTAGTGTAACAAAGTGCTAGTGTTAGTGTAAAAAAGTGCCAGTGCATGTATATTAAGTGCCAGTGTTAGTATAACAAAGTGCCAGTACTGTTAGTGTAACAAAGTGCCAGTGTAAAAAAGTGTCAGTGCATGTATATTAAGTGCCAGTGTAAAAAAGTGACAGTGTTAGTGTAACAAAGTGCAAGTATAAAAAAAGTGTCAGTGTTAGTGTTATTAAGTGCCAGTGTAAAAATAATTTTTTCTAAGCTTAAAAAAAAAAATATTTTTTGTAAGACCAACTCTTTGCATTAAAGCAAAATTAAAAATTATATATTTAATCCGTTCCAGTTTTAATGGGTTTGAGCGAAATTTTTCCCAATTAGACTTTATATTTTAGAATGGGTCAAATGGAGTGCATAATTATTAGTGAAAACCACCATGAATATACAATATATATATATATACTTCCTCCGTTCGCTTAGAAGATTCACAGTTACTGTTTACACGTTAATTAAGGAGGGAGTATTATATTGAAAGTGTTGTGAGTGTGAAATAAAATAGGAGAGAGAATGAGTGGAGGGAATAGTAAATTATAATGGTGTTGTGAGTATTAAAATAATGTAGGAGAGAGAATGAGTGGAGAGAATAGTGATTTAAGGTTTCCTTTTTAGGAAAGAAATAAAGTGTGAACCATGTAAGCGGACGTTCAAAATAGAAAGTGTGAACCATGTAAGCGGACGGAGGGAGTATATTCTCTCCGTCCCATTTAAATTACAAAAATTATCATTTTAGTTATCTCACTTAAAATTACAAAGGCTCAAATGAAAATATTTTAATATAATTTTTTTTATCAATGAAACACTCTTATTATCGTAATCACATCAACTAATAATTAACTATTCTCTACCCCACTAATAATTACTACTTAAAAGTAGGAAGTTTCTAATACTTACTCTAATTGCAAAGTTCAAAAGTAGGAAGTTTCTAATACTTAGGGCCCATTTGATTTAGCTTATTGATATGTGCTAATAACTTATTATTTATGACTGATAACTTATGACTGATGATTTATGACTGATAAACTAATGAATGATGCTGTTTGATTTAATTTTTTTGAAGTGCTGATGAGCTGTCATAAGTAAGTATGACTGTTTGATTAATAAGCTGAAAAAATGCTAATAAAATAATAAAGCCTAAAATAATAATAATAATAATAATTATTATTATTATTATTTTATTATTATTATTATTTATTATTATTTTTTTATTATTAGTATTATTATTATTATTATTATTATTATTATTATTATTATTATTATTATTATTATTATTATTATTATTATTATTATTATTTTATTATTTTTCTTATTTTTATTTTCTTATTTTATTAGTACTATTATTATTACTATTATTATTATTATTATTTTATTATTTTTATTTTTATTTTTATTTTTATTTTTATTTTTATTTTTATTTTTATTTTTATTTTTATTTTTATTTTTATTTTTATTATTTTTTATTATTATTTTTTATTATTATTTTTTATTATTATTTATTTATTATTATTATTATTATTTTATTTATTATTATTATTATTTATTTATTATTTATTTATTTTATTACTATTATTATTAATATTATTTTATTATTTTATTATTATTATTATTATTATTATTATTATTATTATTATTATTATTATTATTATTATTATTATTATTATTATTATTCATACGTGTTTTTTGATTCAGCACTTGACTTAAGCACTTGGCTTAATGCTTATGACTTATAAGGGGAATTGTGATAGGCTTGTCATGACTTATAACTTATTTTACCCAAAATGAAATCAAACGGTTCAAAAATGACTTATGGAGAGTCATAAGTCATAAACACTCCCTCGTAAGTCAAATCAAACAGGGCCTTACTCTATCTGATTCAAAATAAATATCGTTTTAGAGGCTTGCAAAATTCTTCAAAAATGCAATTAATACAACAACTTTACTAACTAAAATATCAAAGATACCCTTATAATTTGTTTCTCTCTCATACATTACCTCACACAATGGGTATAATTACTGAAATGTAACAAGTTTCAATATTGGGGTAACAAAACGAAATCTATTTTGAATTGAACGGAGTAATAAATAATGAGACCCGTTTATTATACTCACAACATTACTCATTTATTATTTTATATCTCACTTTCTCTCTCATACTCTCTTATCAACTAAAAATGTTTTTCGAATTTTTTTTTATTTGTTTAATGAAAATATATTTCAATAAAAACACAATCTGAGATAATTTGAAGGGGGGGGGGGGCAGTGGTGGTGGTGGTGAGTGGAGTGGGTGAGGGGGGCAGGGGTAGTGGTGGTGCGTGTAGTGGAGTGGGGAGTTGTTAATAATAAATTTTAAATAATAATTTTTTTTTACCCGACGGGGGGCAGGGGTGGGGAGTTGTTAAAAATCAATTTTAAATGATTAATTTTTTTTGACCCGACGGGGGTGGGGTGGGGGTGGGGGACATGTGTGGTGGTGGTGAGTGAAGTGGGGTGGAGAGTTGTTAAAAATAAATTTTAAATGATTAAATTTTTTTTGACCCGATGGGGTGGGGGGTGTGAGGTGATGGTGGTGAGTTGTGGTGGTGAGTGGGGTGGGGGGACGGTGGGTGGTGGTGGTGAGTGAGATGGGTAACGTGGGGGGTGTATGAAAAGTTAGGTGTGTGAGAGTGTTACCATTTTTTGAAAAATGTTTTACTTAGGAAAAATTCGTAAGTCATTCTACGGTGAAAAAGGGGAAAAACATTTTTCGGAAAACATTTTTCCCACTTTTCGGTGCTTACCAAACACAGAAAAATAGGAAAAACGTTTTCCGAAAAACATTTTACGGGCATACAAACGGAACATAAGGCTCTGTTTGTTTAGCGTAAAACATTTTTCGGAAAATGATTTTCTGCAAAATGTTTTTCGAAAAATGAAAATATTTTTCGGAAAATGAAATAAACATGTTCGACTATTTGGTAAGGAAAATGTTTCCCGAAAAATGTTCGATTGAGTTGACTACAAATTTACCCACCCCAATCTCCACTACCATCCCCACCCTACTCACCTCTACCACCCCTCCCCTCCCCCCACCCCTACCCACCCATCCCCACCCCCACCCCCACCCCCACCCCCGTAGAGTTAAAAAAAAAAAATTAATCATTAATTTTTTTTTAACAAATCCTTCCCCAATTCACTCACCCCCCACCCCCCGGTCTAATAAAAAAAATTAATCATTTTAAATTTATTTTTAACAACCCCTCCCCCAATCCACTCATCACCCCCGCCACCCCAACCCCCCCTCGATCGAGTAAAAAAAAACAATTAATCATTTTAAATTTATTTTTAACAACCCCTCCCCCAATCCACTGATTGCCCCCTGCCAACCTGCCCCTCACCCCGTCGGGTCAAATTTTTTTTTTTTTTAATTTAACTGCAAACTGTTTTTCGAAAAATGATTAATTTTTTTTTACCCAACGGAGGGTGGGGGGTAAGGATGGCAGGGGGTGGTGAGTGGAATTGAGTAGGGGTGGAGTTGTTAAAAATAAATTTAAAATGATTAATTTTTTTTTTTAACTCAAGGAGGTGGGGTGATGAGTGAATTGGGGGATGAGTTATTAAAAATAAATTTAAAATATTTTGTTTGACTCAACAGGGGGGAGGGGGTGGGGTTGGGTTGGGTGGCAGGGGTGGTGATGGGGATGGGATAGGGGTGGTTGATGTGGGGTGGGTAACATGGGGGTCTCTGTGTGTATGTAAAGGTGTTATCAATTTTTAAAAAATGTTTTACATAGAAAAAATTCGTAAATTATTTTACTTAAAAAAGTGAAAAAAATAATTTTCAAAAAACATTTTTCCCCAAATAAATTGACCATATTATAAGTAGGGAAAACAGGGAAAATTTAATTTTGAGTGTATAGTTGGAAGGGAATGAATGATGACAGCAAACTACCCATGTGATGTGATGATTCTTTGTTTATGGATTGTCCCTACCCTTTTATGTAATGTTTTCTTCTTGTCCATTATTAATTTGACAGCTATGGTGTTCGATAGTGTGAGGACCCCGACCCGGAACCTACACGTGTCCCGAGTTGGAGCGTCCTCAAACTAACCCAAATACACAAAAACTTTTAAAAACTTTGCTTTGACTTTCAAACATAAACATGAATAACATAACATTTCAAAAGAACTCCACTCAACTCCACATCGGAGGAGGAGGAGGTAACAAACTTTGAAAACGGTCAACTGTTTAGTTACAAAAGATTAAGGTTATGACGTAGAGTTTAAAGTTTATAATTACAAACTCCAAGAAAGGAATTACCAAAATACAATTTTTATACGTCACCCTAAACATACCCCGACAACACCCAAAAGATTTCTCCAAACTCCTCTCCGTCCTTACTTGGCCTGGTCCGCTGTCTCGGGATCTAAATCAGTAAACGGAGAGGGGTGAGAATAAATCTCAGCAAGCTATTATGGATGCAACAATATGCCAAATAGATGCAACACCTAACACGTTGGAAAAACTGTAAACACCTTACATTACCTTTGGTTTACCTTTTTCCCGTCTGAACAATAGTCGTACAACATTGGGTATAATAATACTCCAATCTTAAGTGAGCTGCTTAAGCAATACTCACATCTTATAAGACCATTTTTCAGGGAACCAAATAAGATAGTAGCAACTCTGTAAGGCTTTTGGCTCAATACAGATGCTATAACCCCAACCTGTGGCCACAGGAGGGGACGGCCACAGATATAACATAATCCGATCACATTAGGTCACACTTCCATAATTGATCGTATTATATTATACCCCCAAATGTCAGCTGACTCACACATTATCAAGCACATAATAGATACTTGAATAAAATCCACAAAAAGGGATAACAATATAGCAACATGGTAAAATATACTCATGTCCAACCAATGTCATAGTGCAACAGTTATACAACACATTATGCATATTATGACAATGTATAAGAATTCAAGTAATGCAAGGAAGTATCATTAATCCATCCTACACGTTCATTATACAATAATACTTAGCCTCTTTAAGGGTCTAAGTTGAATCTACCAAGCTGGGATCATAATTGTCTAGTTACCAAACTAGGTTAGCTAACGTTTTCCAAGCAACATTTAAAGTACTTCCACTATTCCATTTTGATCACCTAGAATGTCATTGTGAAGCCAAAGTATTCTACTTTAATCTAGGTTAAAGAGATTTCATTTTGGTTCGAGTTTGATTAGGTTTGAACAGCTCTAAAGTTGATACCTTGAAACCAGGCCAGGCACGACTCGTCCCCCAGTGGCACGACTCGTGCCCATGTGACCCCTCCGAACACAGCGTCCCCTTACAGGTCACGACTTCCCTCTATCCAAGTCACGACTCGTGACCACAATTTGGCCCAGGGCACGACTCGTCCCCCAGGGCACGACTCGTGCCTTAGCCCGAACCGAAAACGGCGAAATCAACACAAAAATCCCAAGAAACCCAATGTCCAACCAAATGACTTCCAATTTGTGAACTAAAAGGGCATTTCCAACTTTGGTAACTTCATTCTACTCACTTAACTCCATGGAATCATATCTTAATCCTAGATCATTATAAATTCCATGAACCATAACATTTCCTTAATCTAAGAAAGTTTCCCAAGCAACAAAGCAAATAGAACATCCATAAGAACATAATTATTCATGAACATTCAAAGAAGGAAAAAGGGTCATAATAACTCACCTTTGCCAATACAAGAGGAAGTGATGATTTTCTAGGCTTGATCAATTCCCTTGGATGAACTACTCACAAAAGGACACTTGGATTTGAAGTTGGACAAGAGTTTCACTTGGTATGAGTTTGAGAGATGAAGGCTTTCTCTAAGCTCTTTCCATGGAGGAAAATGAAAGAAAATGAGGAAGAAGATGAAGTTGATCTAGAGGAAGTATGGGGAGGTGAAGGGAGGTATGGTGGAGGAGTGGGGAGGTTTGACTATTGAGCCCAAAGGAGGAGGAAAATAGGAAATAAGGAAATGGCCCCCCCCTTCTCCCTACTCAAACCAAATGCTTTCACCAATTAATTTAATCATCACCTAATTTATTTATCTACTCAATTTATCCTCCTCCCAATAATTATTTATTTGCTATTTTTATATTTTTCTTAGAACATAAATTTATTTTATTATCCTCTATCCTATCATATGAAATCAATTATATAAAAATGGACATATAATATTAACAATATATGTATATATATAAGCTCGTTTAGGCTCGAGTTCGATTACAACTCAAATTAGGGCTCAATAAAGCTCGTTTGATTTCAGATTTTTTTCAAAAAATAAGTCGAAGCTCGAGCTCGGCTCGTTAATACTCGAGTTCGAGCAGCTCGCGAAAAGCTCACGAGCCGGCTCGCGAAAAGCTCGAAACTTGATTTGAGCCGAGCTCGAACAGGAATTCTGGGCTCGAGCTCGAGCTCGAGAAAAGCTCGAGCTCGTTTAAAAGTTAACGAGCTCGAACTCGAAACATCAAAAGCTCGGCTCGGCTCGGCTCGTTTACAGCCCTAGTGTTCGAATACTCTATCTAACTACTACCTCCTCCGTCCCACCTCAATTCAATTGATCCACTTTTTCTTTTTGGGACGTTCCATTTCAATTGAGCCATTTTATAAATGAAAAAAAGTGAACAGTGTTTCGGATATTAATACCCTCATAATATTTATATTTATATATTTATAAAAAAATCATTCATTATACCCTTATAATTTTAACATATTTACAAAAAATCAATCATTAACTTACTATTCCTCCCACTCATTCTCTCTCCTATTAAATATTTTTAACTTTTACATTCTTTCTCCTATTTCCTACCACACATTTAACTTTTACATTCTCTCTTCTCTAATTTCTACCCACTTTATTCATTTTTTTTAGAACCGTTAAATTTATCCATGAACCAATTGAGGTGGGACTAAGTGAGTATTATTTTTTCCAAAAATCAATTTGTTCCTAGAAGCAGATTCTTTACACTCATCGGTTCCATCTACTTCTTAGGTCAATTTAGATGCAAATGGAACCGCTTCCACTGTTAAGCTTTTAATAATCGGGATTTAATCACATTTCTCATTTGCGAGATAGATAATCAAGCTAAATTAAATAATATATTGTCACGTCAAAAATCGAGTTTGTCGAAAACCCAGTTTATCATGGTAATTTATATATAAAAAAAAAAAATAAGAAAAGTGTAATCAAATCTCGATTATTAAAAATAACAGAATATGATGGATACTCGAAAGCAATGGTTCTTTAACTAGATTCTTGGGCCAAGAATTCAAGAAACAACCAATTTTTAGAATTACGCAAAATACAAAAGAATTAAAGCGGGAAATGTTACACAGACCTACCACATTACTACCATCCACGCCTCTCTTCATGTTTTAATATATTATAATGTACAACATGCTAAAGCATGAAAGGGTCCTTAGTGTGCATGTGTATAACATCGGTCATTAAAGAAAAGATGTACTCTCTTCGTCTCAGTCGAAGTGTCACTTTTTACTCAAAATTCAAAATGGTATCCCGTTTAAAGTGTCACTTTTCCTAAAAAGGAAATATTTTATTAATATTCTATTATCCCATCCACTATTTTCTTCACTAATTATCTCTCCTCTACACTCACAACACTTTTTAAATTTACTATTTCCTCCACTAATTCTCTCTCCTATTTTCAAATTACACTCACAACATTTTTTCTTTCCACACTTTTTCTTAATTTGCGTGCCACCCCTAAAAGAGTGACGCTCTTGGTGAGACGGAGGGAGCATACAAATTACATAGCCAATGTAAAAGTTATCTAAATCTCATACAATTGTTGAACAAACCTATCCATGTAACCACTCATGAAGCCAGGGCTCACTAGTTTTTCTTTCCAATTTGCATGATTATTCTTGATTAAGACACCCACCTCACTATCTTTGTCCATTACACATTTGATAGCCTTACACACACCCTCTTTTGAAAATTGGCCCTTTTCATCTCTCTCTACTTCCACACCAACCTTTAGCTCCCCAGCTAGTACCCTAGCGTTTAATATTTGATCCCCAAGGTGTGGCAATAGCACTATTTGACTATCACTAGTCAAAGACTCCCACATTGACCCAAACCCACAGTGGTTCACGAAACACCCAATCGATGGGTGGCCCAATATTTGTGGCTGTTGGACCCACCCCCCATGAACCACACCTTTCCCTTTAACCCTCTCTCCAAATCCCTCCGGCAATGCCTCTTCCACGGAGGCGGAGCCCGATGGCGGTTTGACCGCTAGGAAAAATGGTAGTCCGGTTAACTCTAGTCCGAGCACAAGTTCTTGAAATTGGTCCTTTTCAAGAACCAATTGACTTCCCAATGCACAAAAGATCATTGAGCCAGGACTGAATTTGCTAAGCCACTCGGCCCATTGGGCCTCCAAAGGGGTTTGGGCCTGCTTAGGTAGAATAGGCCCAGTCAATAATAATGGTTTCTTATATTGGCTTGCCATATAATCACACATTGGGCCTTCAACTTCATGGCATGTTCTAATAGATATTGCATTACACTTTGTCAAGGCAGCAATAACGCGGTCGTAAAAAGTCATTCCGAAGCCAAATTCACGTGAGATAAATGACAAAGACCGAGCTTCATGGCGGCGTAAGACCACCGTGGAAGAAGGGTACCCCTGTGGCGGCTCCGCCAGTTCAGCCTCCGTGAGTGGCCGGTCTTTAGGAACTTTCCGGTCAGGGACTAATGCAATCGCTAATGAAGCTGCACACACAACATTATAACATACAGTCTTGAACCCTATATGGGCTGCTATATCAGGTATCCAATGGGCAAAATCGTAAAAAACCAAATCGGGCTTTAAGGTCTTCAAAGATGATTCGACTTGATTACGAGTCAAGTCCAAGGCAGTAGCAAGATGTGTGGTCAAGAAAATGGGTATGTCGGAGGCAGTCTCGGTGCCGGGAGGTAGGCCCTCGACGTGTGGGACCGTGATGGGGTATAAGGTGATGAGGTTGGGGTGGAGATTGATATGTTGAAGTTGGATTAGTGCCTTGTTTGGCAACAAGAAAGAGATTTTGTAACCTCTTTGAGCAAGTTCATTGGAGAGATGGAGGAAGGGAGTTATATGGCCAATGGCAAACCATGGGAACATAGCTATGTGAAATTTGGAGTCATTATGGCCAGCCATATTGTGTATGATTATGAAACTAAAAAATTTGATCAGTAATTTATGATATGACCACCAACTCTTTTAGAAAGAAATGGTGCTGAAAATTCTTAACCACAAGGGACAATTTATAACTAGCTATTCCACAAATAACTCTGCAACACTCCCTAAAAATAACCATAATTCTAGGCTTTATTTACCAGTAAAAAAAGACTAAGAAATCAAAAAATTATAGGATCTACCAGTAAAAACCATAATTATAGGATCTACCAGTAAAAATAGCTAGTTATACCTCGGCAAAAATACCAATTTCATCCCTGACCTTTAAACTTTTTTTTCTTTTTGTTTCTAAACTATTTTATTTTTCCTTATCATCCTTGACATTTGATATTTATGTGCTTAATTAATAGTGAGTAGATCTAACTAACGTCAAACTGTTAACAAAAATCGATGAGGTGGCACATGTAGGGGGTGAAAGTGTGAAATGTCAAATTAATAACCCTACATGTATTTCTATTAAGTATGATGGGGTTACAATGTAAAATACTTCTACCATCTCGTAATAAGGTTTTTACTTTTCTTTTTTGTTACAAAATAAGGTTTTTAGTTTGCTTTATTCTTAAATGAACAATGAGACCCGCTTGCTACACTTATGATAACAACCCACTTACTATTGTCTATCAAATTTCTCTCTCATAATTTATTTTTTATATTCATAACATTTATTTTTTCTTAATAATTATATGTAGTCAAACTAAAAATCTTTTTTGTGAAGTGGAAAAAGTATTAGATTTATGGGCACCTGCCTTCAAAGAGATCCGAGCGTAAATCAGGCTAAGGGGATCCTTACGTTACCTCTTTACTACTAGTGAGTAGCCCGTCGAAATTTGACGGGCATAGTTAGGCTTTAGCCATTAAGCAAAATGTTATAATTTCTCTTGTGGGTCATTTTCTGATTAGGAAAGATTAGTCAAAACATCTTTAATTAAACAGCAGAATATTCAAAGATTAGGCACTAAGCATAATAATATTATGTAAACATTTAACATGACATCTATTCTTTGTTAAATAATTCAGAGATATCAAATTTTGTGATTTCATAAATCCACTAAAAATAAAAATGATAAATATGAATATCTTTAGCTAAAATTGCTTACATCATAGTAAAACATTGTCCCTGAAACCAAAAAAAAAGAAAAAACAATTAAGAGATCAAATAGGTCAAGAAGAAGAAAGAAGATGAGAGCGAGCAATAACGGAGGATGATTTTGCCGAATTCTTTTTTCAGCGACCTACTCAAAATAAACTCACGGCTGAATATTTTTAATCAGATTATTAATCATAAATCCCAAAGTACCAAATGAAATAACAAAATATCAAAGAAAATATTTGTTAACCATCCCCCTCACTCTACCCACGATAATGTCACCTTGGGAAAAATAGCAAAGATTGTTTAGGAGTATTAAACCAATACATCATATTTATTTGAAAAACCTAAAATTGATTGTCTGAAATAAAAAGCATGACTTTCCTTCTTGTCCAATTTCTCCTGTTTGATTTGCTTGATTCCCTTAGTGTGAAGATGGCGCTGTACAAGTGGGCGACCGTCCATGCTTAGTGGGCGACCGCCCAGCACCAAATTCAAACAGCGTCAAAACCTCTGTACAAGTGGGCGACCGCTCAGGACCAGTGGGCGACCGCCCATCTCAAAATCTCAAAGATGTGGAAACCTCCTTACAAGTGGGCGATCGCCCAGGTCCAATGGGCGACCGCCCAGCGACGTAATCTGACGATTCAGTTTCCTTTTCTCTCTAGGATTCTGTTAGTACCCGGTCCGAAAAAAGGGACTGAAGTGCAATTCGGGAAATTCAGGGACTAAACTGGCATTTGGAAGCTTTTGGACCAAGTTGGAATTTATGGAAAATTCAGGGACTAAAATGAAAATATGGAAATTTTGGACGAATTTGATATATAAAAATTCCTGGGATTAAATGAAACATAAAATTCCAAAGAGCGAAGTGCAAAAGAAGTCATTAAAGTGGTCAAAGTGGGGCAAGAATAGCGGAGACGAAACGAATATTAGTTATACCAAAATATGAGGCCATTGCACAAGGATTGGCCGGCTAACTCATGGTATATGGCCGAGGGACAGAGCATGGATGGCCGACCACTTCTTGGTGCTGGCCGAGAGCTTCTAGGCCATTTGGGCCAAGGCTTGAGTACATTTGGGCCAAGCTCATAAAATTAAACTTTTGGCCGATCGGCCCAATTTATTTAGGATATTTTAAACTGCCGATCGACCATTTATCAGCGCCGCCAGAACCTAATTTCTAATGCCGATCGACCCTTTATTTTTGTGCCGATCGAACCTTAAATTAAGGCCGACCGACCCTTTATTTTTGTGCCGATCGAACCTTATTTTAGGGCCGATCGACCCTTGGCCCGGCCCAGTGCAGAAGCACTATAAATAAGTGTGCCCGGCTCCCATTCTAAACACACAATTCACTCGGGAGAAACAACATTACTCTTGTTTTACCCACAGTTTTTCTTACTCTCTTCGAATCGCCCTAGATTCGACCCCAAAGTCTTGCTACAATTGGTAAGACTCTTTTTAATATTTTTGTTCCCTATTATTATTATTGTCTTATTATATTTGCATGCTTATTATATTTTAATTGTTCCTTTATGCTAGATTTAGGACTGTTTTAATATATTTAAATATGCAATAGCCGAGAATGATCTAAGGTTTCGCCCAAGAAAATCCAATGGATCTAGGAACTATTTCTTTCCTTCCACCTTAGTAATAATTGTCCCATGATCAACAATCCCCCAAGGATGAACGTTGATTAGTGCACCTTCCGAGGGCCTAACTCAAAGGTTCTAGGGTGTGATCATCAATTAATTCTTTCTCTCCCCTCCTCCTTATGCATGATCCCGTTTCTTCTATCTATTCCTGTAAACACCGCACACAACCAACACCCCACATGCTAGAAAGACCGATTCGTCGGGCAATAGGAGTGATAACGTTTCTTCTTCTGTTGTAACTTGACCCCCGAACCCAATCAAATGTTTAGCCTTTTTTCAAAGCTTTGGGCTATATCAAAGTGGCGTGGCGACTCTCAAAATTTAAATTAATATTTTTAATATGGTTTAAATCGAGTGTCACTAAATGAATATCCTATTTCGATCCGACATTATATGATTATTTATTTCAAACCTCCGAATGCGCGTTGCATCGGGACGGGGTATTCACAGTGGCGACTCTGCTGGGGAATGTTTTGAAATCTTTTCAAACTAAGTGGGTCAGACTTTCGTTTTCTTGTATGGTGTTGTATTTTACTTCCTTTTTCTTTTTCTCCTATTCTTAATTGTTGCATTGCATGCATGCATCTCATAAAAAAAAATCTTTCTCTTTTTTCCTTAAAAAAAAGAATTAGACTTTTTACCTCACACTACCACTAGAGTCCGTGTCACACTGCACAGCTACCCCTTAACCCTTCGGAGAAGCCAAAGTGCGGGAAGTGTGGTGATCATGTTGCCTCCCTTCCGAGTCTCACTTGGCCATCCACTCATCAGTGCGCTTCGGCTGCACGGTGGGAGCCTGAAATCTAACCCTTGTGTCACCCATTTTGCTAAGAATACACTCCTTGTGACCGGTTGGTTTGACTAGCTTTTTCATGTAGACAATTAATAAGGTCTTTATGTTGAGTCACTACGAATCAGTGATAAGTCAAGATCTATAGAGAGAAAAGAGCACAAAAAAATTTGATTTCCTTTTAAAGGATGTGACATGTAAGGTCGAGTGCTTGTTAAAAGATCTTGTCTTATCATAGGTCTGTAGTACTTCCCATAAATATCATCTTAAATGTCTATATGAGACGGTTAGTCGTTAGGATCCACCACGTTAGGACCTTTAGTTAGTTGCGAAAAAGGGGTATCCCTTCCAACCAAGAGTAGGTTCTATAAAATAGAGGGCTTTTTTGTAAATAAAGTGCTTAACTATCCCTCATTTCTAGGACCCTCCGAGGTCCGCTCTTCAGTTCTAGGACCCTTCGAGGTCCGCTCTTTATTTCTAGGACCCTCCGAGGTCCACTCTTCATTTTCTAGGACCCTCCCAGGTCCGCTCTTCATTTCTAGGACCCTTCGAGGTCCGCTAGGACCCTCCGAGGTCCGCTCCTCATTTCTAGGACCCTTCGAGGTCCGCTCCTCATTTCTAGGACCCTCCGAGGTCCGCTCCTCATTTCTAGGACCCTCCGAGGTCCGCTCCTCATTTCTAGGACCCTCAGAGGTCCGCTCCTCATTTCTAGGACCCTCCGAGGTCCGCTCCTCATTTCTAGGACCCTCCGAGGTCCGCTCCTCATTTCTAGGACCCTCCGAGGTCCGCTCCTCATTTCTAGGACCCTCCGAGGTCCGCTCCTCATTTCTAGGACCCTTCGAGGTCCGCTCCTCATTTCTAGGACCCTCCGCGGTCCACTCCTTATTTCTAGGACCCTCCGAGGTCCACTCCTCATTTCTAGGACCCTCCGAGGTCCACTCTCCATTTCTAGGACCCTCCGAGGTCCGCTCTTTACTTCTTGGACCCTTCAAGGTCCACACCCTCTACTGCGGACCTCTCTAGGATCAGTCTCTCTATCTTGGACCGTTCAAGGTCCACTCTTTGACCCTTCGTATACTATGTCCACTCTCCCAATCTTGGACCATTCAAGGTCCACTTCTCATATCTTGGACCGTTCAAGGTCCACTCCTCATATCTTGGGCCGTTCAAGGTCCGCTCCTCATATCTTGGACCGTTCAAGGTCCGCTCTTCTTCTCTTGGACCCTTCAAGGTCCGCTCCTCTTCTCTTGGACCCTTGAGGTTCACTCCTCTTCTCTTGGACCCTTTAAGGTCCACTCCTCTTCTCTTGGACCCTTTAAGGTCCACTCCTCTTCTCTTGGACCCTTTAAGGTCCACTCCTCATCTCTTGGACCCTTCAAGGTCCACACTCCTCATATCTTGGACCGTTCAAGGTCCGCTCTTCTTCTCTTGGACCCTTCAAGGTCTACTCCTCAATTTAGGACCCTTCGAGGTCCACTCTCTCTATCTAGGACCATTAAAGGTCCACCTTTCCACCTGAGACTCTTCGAGGTCCACCCCTCGTCTCTTGGACCATCCGTGGTCCATTCCTCTACCTTTGACCACCCACGGTCTACATCCTTCAAGTTAGGACCCTTCAAAGTTCTACCTCTTATCTCTTGAACCATCCGCAGTTTGCTCCCTTAGCCTTAAAACCATCCATAGTTTAGATCCTTTATCTCTAGCACCCTTCATCCAAAGACCCACCTAGATCAAACCTCTCTCGACCCATATAGATCAAACCACCATCTAGGGCCTACCTAAGCCAACTTACCAAGTCCGATTAGCTCGTCTAGATCACCCTCACTTATATTTGACCAAGGATCGAGTCATCTTCCTCTCCTTTTTTCACCAAACGGACTCTTTTACATTCATCCTCTCTCTTTCTCTAAACTTAACCCTGGTTGTATCATCAATCGGGGCCCCCTCGAACTACGGTGACCTGAGACTCGTATCTTAAATGGTAAGGGTTACGTAGGCAGCTTCAGCCCGGTCAAACTCAAAATTGTGGAGGTCAAATATTTTCTCAAGGATGCCTTAAGATTAATTATGAATCTAATTCAACTCATTGGCTTGACTCCGCCATATGTTCTTACAGAATTCCGCATCATGTCTCTGGAGAAAAGCATTGAAGCCCTCAAAGAAGTCTCAAACATGAGGTTGGGAGTGATCAACCTCCTCAAAGACATGCATGAAATTGAGCAATATCATTTGTCTTGCATTCACGAGTGCTTGAGAAGAGATCCTCCTCCTGTGCAATTCCAGAGTCCCTATCATCCACATGCTTATGGTCCCACTTATGGTCCAACACATCAGAATGTCTCATTCAGGATGCCTGCTGTGGCCACCAACCAACGAAAGGCACCAATACCCGAGAAGGAGATCAACAAGGAACATTTTGATGACTTAGGAATGCCTGTGGGTGAGTTCTTCGACATTTTGGTGGAAAAGAGTTTGATCAAGTCGCTCGAGAATTACAAGCCTATTAACCCGAGATCTAACTTGGATACATCCAAGTTTTGCAGATACCACAAGTACATTGGGCATACCATCGACAACCGTAAGCGGGAAACGCTTGATTCAAAATTTGATCAACCAAGGCCTCATTAATGAAGAAGCCCTCGTACTTCAAGGAAGGATTTAGATTCATTCAGTCTTGTAGGTTCTAGTGTGTCTTTCTTACTTCCACTTTGGGCATTGATATGTAATGTCCACTTTAGATTAGTTGCTTCAATAATAAAAGAGTCTTTCTTTCTTTTCTCTCTAGACTTGAGACATAATCTCGCATTACTTTCAAGAAGAATTGTTTTATTTATAATTATCACTTGATTGCTAATCTCACTGATTAACCCACCGGCTAATAAAGTAAACAATGAATGAATGCCTTGATTGGAACAACTCACCGTCCCTTCCTCATATACGCCATCTCTATACACCCCTCTCTCATACACTCTTCCCATACTCCACCATATACTTTCCATACACTATCGCCAGACCCTCTCCTTGTACATACCCGTTATACCTTCTCAAACATACACTTCCCCAAATACACTCTCCCCCGCTTGACCTCCTTTCCATAGGGTCAAGACAAGCACAAAGACCGTTGTTGCTCATCATCAGAAAATAGCTGCTCACGCCACTGCAATTTAAAGAAGATACAAGGAGTTGTTCCTATCCTTCACAAGTGCTGCATGAATATCAACTTGGGGCTCACCAACCCCCCAATCTCGCGTCTCCTCTGATTTTCCATTTGATCGATAAGCTTTCATTGAATATGCTCACATATCTTTCTCATGGTCCGAATACATTCTGCCTTACTTAATAAGTCGGTTAAATGAGTTTGCATTTATTTTAAATACTCTTTTGAGAATGCCATCCAAGAGCGATTGAAGCTTAAACCTCTCATCATAGGAAGCCATAACCTTATCCTCACTAAATAATACCCTTTCATTTCAAGATCGACAAGTTTTGAGACCCTAAGGAAGAAGCCCATACTAGGGGCTCCCTCGACTCACAAAGGAAGTAATCATCTCCAAGCTCAAGAAAGGCGGAATGCAAAAGAAACTCATACAAGGGGCTCCTCGAAGGGACCACCTCCAAACCCAAGAGGGAAAAGGTAAAACCATCCTAAGGCATACACTAGGGGCTATCGCGAGCAAACAAATCCGAAGGCTTTTCTCGATAAGAGGGTGTTTAAAAAAAAAAAAAAAAAAAAAAAAAAAAAAAACCTCCATCACTCCGAAGTGAACCTCCCATCTCAAAGGTTGTGAAAATGAGACGTCGAGTGAAGATCCTATCATGATCAAGTTACCTGCCGAAACCACAACAAACTCGCGAGAAGAAGCAACAAAGATTCCCTCTTGGACAAATCCCATAAACCCATTCCAAAGTCCATCCTCTCACTTTTAGAGGATTCCATCACCACCCTTGACCTTGTCAAAATCAAAGTTAACCTCACTCTTAGAGGTCCTGAAGAGGCAACAACAAGAAAATCCCTTACCTTAGAAATCCCAAACACTCAAAGAAAGGCCCAAATTTCGACCTCTCACTTTAAGAGGTCATGTTAATCATCACCTAATGATAGATCGCAATCCAAAGCCCAGCTACAACCGCTACCGGATGGCATTCTCAAAAGATTATTTAAAAGAAATGAATATTCAGATTTTTGAGTCACTTGTTATCCTACGTGAGCATATTACATATTCTCTCAAAAGTTTGGGAACTTTTCCTATTCTTGAAATTCGTTCATTCGACTCCTCAAACACATGCGCAAAAGTCCCACCGGGGCTTCGCATCCGTGCCTCTCAGCGGCACTCCGGTAAAAGCAAGGAGACACGCGCCAGGGACTACTCCCCTCGGCTTGCGAGAACAAAGGAACAAAGAATCTTCACTTGAAGGAATGAAAAAATCTTTGGGTTATAATCAGTCAATTCCCACCTTTTCTTCCACCCCAATCTTTTTTCTATTTTTCATTCTTTCCCATGAAGGAGATCAATGCAACGGCAGCCCGCATGACAATTACCACCGAACAGCAAAGAAGCAACAACGGAACATCCTTCTCCTTCTAAAGACAAGCCGATTTCACCTTCAAATCAAAACATTCATTTGTTTACCTATATAATTGGAATTTGATAAACCAATCGTTGAGGTCCATTCACGAGCAATCAAGATATAATTCAATAAAATAATTCTTCAAATGTCTCGACAAGTCTTCTTTTTCTACATCATAGGAAAATAGAGCCAAACACTGTCTTCGTCTCATAGGGGCTTCCATACACTTTTCCACACCTTGTGATGCTTATACTCTCCCAAAAGAGTCAAACCCAAAAGCGAAAGTGTCATACACGAACTCGGGATCCATTCCCACCTTCGAAAAAATGCGCCCCGCACATATACATTTCCGAGTCTTGTCCAATGATCGATTGACCATTGTTCGAAATGAGGGGTCGCCCGTGGCCGCAAGATGACTCTGTCTCGCAAATAGGGATGCATTGAATCTCTCCAAGCTGGGGCTTTTGTTAAGTCGTTTCTCTCGTGCTCTCTTCAGTTTGCTCTGCATCATCAATCGGGCTTCGCCATTCCCTTCGTGTTTGCTTTGCATCATCAACCGGCTTCGCCATTCATCATCAACTGGGACTTCGCCAAGGTCACTTCATCAAACATTGGGGCTCCCCTCAAACAAAAATGGGTCGACTATGTGCTCTAACAAAAATCGGAGCTCCAATGAAGTCATATCTAGCATGAGGGGCATCCCTTGTCATCAAGATCAGCATGTGGCAAACTCTTTGAGTTAGTTAGAAACATGATTAATCATAAGGCCTCTTTATCAAATAAACATGCTTTCAAAATACTGTCCTCCTTGGTCTCCACAAATTTTCAAATTCTTCAAATCTATCAAAAACGTATCTCTGTGACTCTCAAGATGACTCGGCCCTTATCTCTGGACATCAAACTTACCTAATCCCACCTTCTATCATCGACACTTACTCGGCCTCGCCTGGTTTAAACCAATAACCTTTCTGCTCAAACTGCCTTGTTTAGACTTACCGCAAATGTAAAACCCTAGCCTCAAACCTAGGTGACAAATACCTCTCTAAACCCTAGCCTCAAGCCTAGGTGACAAATATCTTTCTAAACCCTAGCCTCAAGCCTAGGTGACAAATACCTTTCTAAACCCTAGCCTCATGTCTAGGTGACAAATACCTCTCTAAACCCTAGCCTTAAGCCTAGGTGACAAATACCTCTCTAAACCCTAGCCTCATGTCTAGGTGACAAATACTTCTCTAAACCCTAGCCTTAAGCCTAGGTGACAAATGCCTCTTTCTAAACCCTAGCCTCAAGCCTAGGTGACAAATACCTTTCTAAACCCTAGCCTTAAGCCTAGGTGACAGATACCTCTCTAAACCCTAGCCTTAAGCCTAGGAGACAAGACTCCTCTCTAAGCCTTAGCAATGATTATCCCAATCTTTTAATCGCTTGGTTCTTCGGCTCGGGAAGCCATAATAATCCGAATCAATTCACACAACTATTCTTCATCAGTAAACAGTAGCCTAAGTCCTTTGGCAGCTACAGTTTCCCGCATCTTCAAAGGGTCCGTCCCGTACTTTCAAAGGGTCCGTCCCGCATCTTCAAAGGGTCCGTCCCGCATCTTCAAAGGGTCCGTCCCGCATTTCAGAGGTCTATCCTCCATTTCAAGGGTCCGTCCCGCATCTTCAAAGAGGTCTATCCTCCATTTCAAGGGTCCGTCCCGCATCTTCAAAGGGTCCGTCCCGCATTTCAGAGGTCTATCCTCCATTTCAAGGGTCCGTCCCGCATTTCAGAGGTCTATCCTCCATTTCAAAAGGTCCGTCCTGTATCTCAGAGGGTCCGTCCCGCATCTTCAAAGGGTCCGTCCCGCATATCAAAGGGTCCGTCCCGCATTTCAGAGGTCTATCCTCCATTTCAAGGGTCCGTCCCGCATCTTCAAAGAGGTCTATCCTCCATTTCAAGGGTCCGTCCTGCATCTTCAAAGGGTCCGTCCCGCATTTCGCAGGTCTATCCTCCATTTCAAGGGTCCGTCCCGCATTTCAGAGGTCTATCCTCCATTTCAAGGGTCTGTCCCGCATCTTCAAAGGGTCCGTCCCGTACCTTCAAAGGGTCCGTCCCGCATATCAAAGGGTCCGTCCCGCATTTCAGAGGTCTATCCTCCATTTCAAAAGGTCCGTCCTGTATCTCAGAGGGTCCGTCCCGCATCTTCAAAGTGGTCCGTCCCGCATATCAAAGGGTGGTCCGTCCCGCATTTCGTAGGTCTATCCTCCATTTCAAAGGGTCCGTCCCGCATCTTCAAAGAGGTCTATCCTCCATTTCAAGGGTCCGTCCCGCATCTTCAAAGGGTCCGTCCCGCATTTCGTAGGTCTATCCTCCATTTCAAGGGTCCGTCCCGCATTTCGCAGGTCTATCCTCCATTTCAAGGGTCTGTCCCGCATCTTCAAAGGGTCCGTCCCGTACCTTCAAAGCGGTCCGTCCCGCATATCAAAGGGTCCGTCCCGCATTTCGTGAGGTCTATCCTCCATTTCAAAAGGTCCGTCCTGTATCTCGTAGGGTCCGTCCCCGCATCTTCAAAGCGGTCCGTCCCGCATATCAAAGGGTCCGTCCCGCATTTCAGAGGTCTATCCTCCATTTCAAAAGGGTCCGTCTCGTACTTTCAAAGGGTCCATCCCGCATCTTCAAAGGGTCCGTCCCGCATTTCAGAGGTCTATCCTCCATTTCAAGGGTCCGTCCCGCATCTTCAAAGGGTCCGTCCCGCATCTTTCAAAGGGTCCGTCCCGCATATCAAAGGGTCCGTCCCGCATTTCAGAGGTCTATCCTCCATTTCAAAAGGTCCGTCCTGTATCTCAGAGGGTCCGTCCCGCAACTTCAAAGGGTCCGTCCCTCATCTTCAAAGGGTCCGTCCCGCATATCAAAGGGTCCGTCCCGCATTTCAGAGGTCTATCCTCCATTTCAAAGGGTCCGTCCCGCATCTTCAAAGGGTCCGTCCCGTACTTTCAAAAGGTCCGTCCTGTATCTCAGAGGGTCCGTCCCGCACCTTCAAAGGGTCCGTCCCGCATTTCAAAGGGTCCGCCCCGCACCTCCTTTGAGTCCGTCTCACATATACCTTCTTTGGGTACGTCTTGCACGTTCTCACTTTTTCGAACTACGACTTGGCTTGATTCCTCTTGGGATACGTAGGTAGCCCGACGTGGGTTCAGCCGCTCGACCTACCTGGTCATCTTCCGTTTGCAACCCAGCTCGAGTCCAAACTTCACATCCGCAAGCTCACCATTTCACCTCCTGAAATCCCTTTTTTCAGGACGGATCCTATTTTTTATCGTCGACCCTACTTGTCTTACAAGAAGCGTCGCCGAGGGGCTACTGTTAGTACCCGGTCCGAAAAAAGGGACTGAAGTGCAATTCGGGAAATTCAGGGACTAAACTGGCATTTGGAAGCTTTTGGACCAAGTTGGAATTTATGGAAAATTCAGGGACTAAAATGGAAATATGGAAATTTTGGACGAATTTGATATATAAAAATTCCTGGGATTAAATGAAACATAAAATTCCAAAGAGCGAAGTGCAAAAGAAGTCATTAAAGTGGTCAAAGTGGGCTTGGCAATAGCGGAGACGAAACGAATAATATTTATACCAAAATGAGGCCATTGCACAAGGATTGGCCGGCTAACTCATGGTATATGGCCGAGGGACAGAGCATGGATGGCCGACCACTTCTTGGTGCTGGCCGAGAGCTTCTAGGCCATTTGGGCCAAGGCTTGAGTACATTTGGGCCAAGCTCATAAAATTAAACTTTTGGTCGATCGGCCCAATTTATTTAGGATATTTTAAACTGCCGATCGACCATTTATCAGCGCCGCCAGAACCTAATTTCTAATGCCGATCGACCATTTATTTTTGTGCCGATCGAACCTTAAATTAAGGCCGATCGACCCTTTATTTTTGTGCCGATCGAACCTTATTTTAGGGCCGATCGACCCTTCAGCTGGCCCAGCCCAGGTACCGAAGCACTATAAATAAGTGTGCCCGGCTCCCATTCTAAACACACAATTCACTCGGGAGAAACAAGATTACTCTTGTTTTACCCACAGTTTTTCTTACTCTCTTCGAATCGCCCTAGATTCGACCCCAAAGTCTTGCTACAATTGGTAAGACTCTTTTTAATATTTTTGTTCCCTATTATTATTATTGTCTTATTATATTTGCATGCTTATTATATTTTAATTGTTCCTTTATGCTAGATTTAGGACTGTTTTAATATATTTAAATATGCAATAGCCGAGAATGATCTAAGGTTTCGCCCAAGAAAACCCAATGGATCTAGGAACTATTTCTTTCCTTCCACCTTAGTAATAATTGTCCCATGATCAACAATCCCCCAAGGATGAACGTTGATTAGTGCACCTTCCGAGGGCCTAACTCAAAGGTTCTAGGGTGTGATCATCAATTAATTCTTTATCTCCCCTCCTCCTTATGCATGATCCCGTTTCTTCTATCTATTCCTGTAAACACCGCACACAACCAACACCCCACATGCTAGAAAGACCGATTCGTCGGGCATTAGGAGTGATAACGTTTCTTCTTCTGTTGTAACTTGACCCCCGAACCCAATCAAATGTTTAGCCTTTTTTCAAAGCTTTGGGCTATATCAAAGTGGCGTGGCGACTCTCAAAATTTAAATTAATAATTTTAATATGGTTTAAATCGAGTGTCACTAAATGAATATCCTATTTCGATCCGACATTATATGATTATTTATTTCAAACCTCCGAATGCGCGTTGCATCGGGACGGGGTATTCACAGATTCTGTTTAGTATTTTGATATTTAGAAGATATCATTTGCTCTTTTCCTTTTTGACTGCTGTAACATATATATTCAATCATCAACCAATGAGAAATCAAGTTTTGGGAAAATCCTAAATTGTTTTCCTACACTTAGTCACGGATAGTTGTGCCTCCTCATCATTGGAAATAATGTCTAGCTAACGCTTCTAAGGAGTAATGTCATTATAGACCATTGTTGAAGAACTTTCTCCCATTGATTCCAAGGGCTTATCCTACATAAGGAAATAACCAAAATAACAAAGTTAAATAACATGTACACTTTAAATTATCCAAACAGAATACATCCAAGTCTAGCAACATCTTCATATTCCAAAAAGACTATGTACACGCTATGGACGCTGTCGACCTACTTACGGATATCTCTATCTTGCTTCCGAAACTTCTGATTGATTGACCACTTGAATGGTCATCCTATTTTCTTCCTCCAAACCATCCTTTTGTAAATTGATCTTCTTAAGATAGAATCTTCCTTTCGGATTAAAAAAAAAAAAAGAATTACACCTAACAGTGTTAAATAATTGCCAATAAGTCTATTGGTTTTCAATATTCAATTTATGGTTTCAGGCTGAGTCGAATCATTGAGACCATCAACTTCTCAGATCAGACAAAATGAGGAGCTATAGTTCCAATCATTACAATCATGCCTGTTCAATTAATATACCAATTAAGTTTCACTTTTTCCATTATGACAATAAATAATTCATATCAGGTAAAGGAATTGCAAGATGCATGGATTAACGTTGATAAGAAGGGAATCGACATTCAAGGTATTGAAAACACATGATCCTATATGATATTCAAATTTATTCCATAGAAGTTTTTATAAGAACAACCATGCAAGCTTTGGGAAGGATTTAATGTAAATGTATGCAATTTCTATGGTTTTCTAGGTTAAAGAACATATTAAAAGATGATTGAATTTTTACATTGGTGCTGAATCTACCAAGCAATGAAGAAGAGTTCTTCTTCTTCTTCCTCCCTAGGCTCGACTGGTTCCTTTCTTCCT
This sequence comes from Adenophora triphylla var. japonica, assembly GCA_022495995.1. NCBI lineage: Eukaryota > Viridiplantae > Streptophyta > Magnoliopsida > Asterales > Campanulaceae > Adenophora > Adenophora triphylla. Next base: position 199,314 of record JAFEMH010002757.1, read on the forward strand.
CTCGGAAATCTCTCTATGCCGAAATCTCCTCTCTCTATGCCGCCTCTCTCTCTAAATCTCTTGCTAGGGTTGCAAAATAATGAGGCAGTTGCAAAATAAGGTTGTTACATGATTTATATAGGAAATAATTGATCAATGGGGAAATTACATAATGACATATCATAATAGTGACATCAACTGTTGAAAAATCTTTGATTTCAAAATTCAAAAGTTGATTGAGCTTAAATCGGGATAATTTACTGTATAAATATTTACGTTATAAACATTAACCTTTTATTAAATGAAAAATCAATTTATTAAATGAAAAATCTTTGATTTCAAAATTCAAAAGTTGATTGAGCTTAAATCGAAATAATTTACTGTATAAATATTTACCTTATAAACATTAACCTTTTATTAAATGAAAAATAAATTTATTAAATGAAAAATCTTTGATTTCAAAATTCAAATGTTGATTAACTTAAATCTTTAAAAAGAATATAAGTTTAATTAATAATTAATTTCATTTAAATAAACAAAAACAATATGTTAGGTTTATGTACAACAATAAAAAAGTTCAACGATAATTTTGATATAAAACATTTAGCTAGGCCGGATGAAATTATATAATCAAAAATATATTAAGACTGATAGGGTTATTCACGTAATGTAGACTTTTTTTTTCTTTTTGAAGATTTGTAGGGATAATTTATAAGGATACTTGGTAATCAATTTAAATTTGAATTGACATCTTCAAAATGTATTAATGTGTTTAAATTAGGATAATTTTGAAATTCAAAACATTTAACTATATTTAAATTAGGATAAACATTGAAGATTTGCATGAGTAATTTTATGGCATTTAGAAAATTTGCCTTATTAAAAAACTTTTTAAATTTTAAGATTAGATCAGTTTATGATACCCGAATTTAACTTGCCATAGCACTGTTGCTCAAAATTTTAAAAAATCAATTCCTGTAATTTTAATACTCCACTAACTGAATTTCATGGACTTCTTTCAAAAAAAAAAAAAACTGAATTTCATGGACTTAGTCAAACAATTAAAAATATAAATATTTTTTTAAGGAAATATAACCCATTTGATAAATATGTAAGATTTGAATTAAATCTAATCTAATTTGATAATATTAATAATTGAATTCTAATTTCAAATTATTTTACAATACTTCTCTTAGTTTATACACGATATTTTTGTCATGTTAAGCCAATTTGTTTTCATATACTCTATTATTTTATATAAAGAAAACATACTATATATATACTTGAGTTATATAAGGATTAAAAAAAATAATATAAGGAAAATATATGAAAATAATTCAATGAGTAAACCATACTATATATATATACTTGATTTATTGCCGAAATTTAAGGCTAATTAAGGATAATTAATCTTTTAAAGGACTAAATGAATCTTATTAATTGTCGAAATTTAAGGCTAATTATTTAAAAAAAAAAACTTATTGGATTTATTTTAATATATAAGTTTAATTAATAATTAATTTTATTTAAATAAATGAAAATAATATGTTAGGTTTATACAACAATAAAAAAGTGAGACGATAATTTTGATATAAAATATTTAAATAAACTTATTTGTGAATTATTTCATTTAAATAATCTTATTGGATTTATTTTAATGTATAAGTTTAATTAATAATTAATTTCATTTAAATAAACGAAAATAATATGTTAGGTTTATATGCAACAATAAAAAAGTGAGACGATAATTTTGATATAAAACATTTAAATAAACTTATTTGTGAATTATTTTATTTAAATAAACTTATTGGATTTATTTTAATGTATAAGTTTAATTAATAATTAATTTCATTTAAATAAACGAAAACAATATGTTAGGCTTATATACAACAATAAAAAAGTGAGACGATAATTTTGATAGAAAACATTTAAATAAACTTATTGGATTTATTTCATTTAAATAAACTTATTGGGGAATTTAATTTTCAAAGGACTAAAACACAAATGAATTAAAAGGACTAAAACACAAATAATTGTTATTTATGGACCAAAAAGCTGATTTATTGGTGAAAATAGATGAAATTTAAGGACCAAAATGCAAAATATCGGCGAATAAGAGATTGACACGTGGCGAGCTGTGAAGCTTGAAATTTCTTCTACTTTAATATTATATATGGATACTCTTATTCTATAAATATTTAACAATATTTTTCTCAAACTCATAAACCTCTTCAATAAATTTATAAATTTGTTAGAAACATTTTTATTTACAAAAATTGATATTATTTTGATTTTAAAAAATATACATTTATTTTGGGACAATGAAATACTATTTATTTATAAAATAAATTGTTCAATTTGTAAAAAAAAAGAATGACAAATCTGTCAGAGATAAGGCGCTTCATAGCCATGAAACGCTCCATCCCAATTCTACCTGCCAGAAACGAATTTGAAACCAGTTTGAAGTGTGAAGAGAAATTGGAGAAGCTTGAAGCGATATGGGACTTAGAAGGATTCGCATGGTCGTGCAAGAAGGCATGCACGACGGTGCATGAGCAAGAATCAGAGAGCAGAAATAAATTGGGACACTACAAGCCCGCTCATGCAATTTTGGTGACACGCCCGTACAAGTGGATTGATATGATTGTGCAACTCAAGGTGCACGACTGTGCTCAGCCATGGGGGCCAGGCCTGGCCGGTTTTCCCCACGCCCATAACATTATTTGCGTAGTTTGATCGATAAAAATCTGTAATTTTAACAATTGAGTTTGTGATTTCTATAAGTTTCATAAATTTCTACTCATCTGTAGGCATTTCGAATTTGTTTCATCCCTTTCTCTCTCTCTAGGATGCACATATGTTATTTGTGCTAGTGATCTAACAATCATGTACATATATAATTGAGATCTGATGCTGCCATAAAAAATGGTTGCACAGGAAACTGACCGGGGTAGCGGCGGCGGCCGGACCGGAAAAACATGCTCCGACGGATCCGATCTCAAATGGGACCTACAACACAAAACACCGTTAGGGGTGGCAGGGGCGGATCCAGGGGGGGCAGGCGGGGGCATTTGCCCCCACCGGCGGCGAAAATAGCACTGAATTTTTTATTATTTTTTTTTTGCCCCCACCGGAGTTAGGGATTTGGCCGGAGTTAACGTTTTGCCGGAGAAGACGAGTAAGAAACCTTTTTTTTTTTTAAGTAATCAAAACGACGTAGTTTTGATAAGTTTCTCACTTATTAAAACTACGTCGTTTTAATTTTGATTAATAAAAAAAAAAAAGCAAACGTTAGTTCAAGAATAAAAGAAAAAGAAACGAGAGGTCTTAATAAAAAAAAAGGAAAGAATAACGTTGAACTCATTTAGGGGCTGCGACGCCGCGTAGCCAATTTCGTTTGACGCCCGCCGCCGCTCCTCTCGCCCCGTCCGCCGCCGCTCCTCCTCCTCGCCTTGCCGCCAACAATCCTTCTCCTCCTTGCTGCTGCCGTCTCTCTCTCGGTAATTACCTCTCTCTCTCTCTACAAATTTGAATGGAGTTTACAAATTTAAATGTGTTTTGATTAATTTTAATTTCTTCACAAATTGATAAGTTTTCAATTGTATTTTTGTTCGTTTAGGTTTATCAATGGATAGATTTGTATTAAAAAGGCCTAGATCTCTTTGCTTCTTCTAGTTCTAGTGTTGGAAATGAAAATGTGGTTGTCGAAATTGATCAAAATGACATTGTTTCGATCCCGGTCTACGAAAGTCAATTGATAGTTTTGATGTGAATATTCGGGACCGTATTCGTAGAGAATATGTTGCTAAAGGTCCTTGTCAACCAAAAGGTCATGCATTTCCAAAAAAGGAATTCAAGTCGTAATTTTAGAGATGATTGGTTTGGGGATTTTAATTGGCTTGAATATAGTATGTCTAAAGATGTCGCATATTGCTTTTGGTGTTTTCTTTTTAAGCATGGTAAAAGTGGCACTTAGGAGATGAAGCATTTACTAGTATTGGGTTTAGCAATTGGAAAAAGGGTCTTGAAAGGTTTAGAGCACATGTTGGTTCTCCTTCTAGTTCACACAACCAAGCAAGAATCAAGTATGAAAATTTTTTGAATCAAAAACAAAGCTTGAGTCATGTTATTGATAGAGGTTGTGCGATAAAAGACAAGGCATATCAAATTCGTTTGACGGCATCCCTAGATGTTATTTGTTTTTGCTTGGGTGAAGGTCTTCCTTTTAGGGGACATGACGAGTCTTCAACTTCCATAAGACCGGGTACTTTTTTATCGTTGTTGCGATGGTACAGTTTAAGGAATGAAGAGGTTGGTAAGGAGACTCTTAAAAATGCTCCAGGAAATTCTCAAATGACTTGTCCCTCTATTCAGAAAGATATAATTAATGTTTGTGCTGTTGAAACAAGACTTGCAATATTGAGTGAACTTGGAGATGGATTATTTTCTATCATGGTTGATGAGTCTCGAGATTGCTCAATAAAAGAGCAAATGGCGATTGTTATTAGATATGTGAACAATAAGGGGGAGGTCGTGGAAAGATTCTTGTATTTGATTCATGTTAAGGAGACCACGTCGATATGTTTGAAAGAGGCAATTGACTTGGTATTTTCTGAATTGGGATTATCAATGTCAAGATTGAGAGGTCAAGGATATGATGGTGCATCTAATATGAGAGGTGAATTTAATGGTTTGAAAGCACTTATTTTAAGAGAGAATCCATCGGCATGGTATGTTCATTGTTTTGCTCATCAAATTCAATTGGTGTGTGTGGCTGTATTTAAGGCAAATCGGTATGTTAGTGGCTTTTTCAATTATCTTGGGGAAATTGTTACAGTATGTGGATCTTCTTGTAAAAGAGCAGATAAACTTCGACAAACTGAACATGATAGACTTGTTGAAAGGTTGGAGAATGGAGATATCAATTCAGGAAGTGGCCAAAATCAAGAAACCTCTTTGCGTAGACCAGGTGACACTCGATGGGGATCTCATTATATTACTATACTTCGTCTTGAAGCTATGTGGCCATCGGTGATTAAAGTCCTTGAAAATATATTTAATGATGGAGTTGATGCAACGACACGTGGGCTAATTTCGGGTTTGATACAAAGGATGGAAAGTTATGAGTTTGTGTTTATTATGATGTTGATGAAACGTTTATTAGGCTTCATTCACCCATTGTCTTTAGCCTTGCAAGCAAAAGATCAAGATATTCTCAGCGCACTTAATGGGGTAGAGATTGTGAAAGAAAGATTGCAAACATTTCGAGAATCCGGATGGGATACTTTATGCCAAGTAGTGAATTCTTTTTGTGAGGCTAATGAAATTGATGTTGTTAAGATGGATGACATTGTCCCAAGACGGATTCGCGTCAAAAGAGATGGGACGAATATCACTAACTACCATCATTATCGTGTTGAAATCTTTTATGAGGTAACTTAACTGTCACACATTTTTTTTCTATTAACTTTAGTATAATTAACACGTTATCTAAAATTATTCTTGTTTTACGTCAATTAGGTTGTGGACTCTATTATACAAGAGATGGGGGATCATTTTTCCGAGTCTAGTACAGAATTGCTTAAGTATATGGCATGCCTCAATCCGAGAAATAATTTTTCTAGCTTCAATGTCGAGAAACTTATCCGTCTTGCCAAACTATATCCACTAGACTTCTCAGAGATGGATCTTCTAATAATTCGTGATGAACTTGAAAATTTTCTTCTTTCTGTAAGACTTGATGAACGATTCTCCGATATTGAAGACTTGAGCAGTCTATCAAAGAAGATGGTTGAAACTATGAAAGAGAAAATGTTTCCATTAGTCTATCGCTTGATTGAATTGGTCTTGCTCTTTACACCTGTAGCGACTTACTGTTGAGAGAGTGTTTTCTGGGATGAAATATTGCAAGTCAGAGCTGCGAAATAGGATGGGAGATAAATATTTGAACGATTGGTTGTTGGTGTACATTGAGAAAGCTCTGTTCATAGATATTTCTAATGAACGAATCTTGAAGCGTTTTCAAGATATGGCTACTCGTAAAAATCTTTTGCCGAAAATCAGTAGTGCCGCTAGTGCTATTTAAATTGTAAGTTTTTTTTTTCGGTTATTTCCCGTTCTGTTGAACTAATTTGAACATGATTTTGTGTATGAAATATTATGACATTTTTCCTTATTTATTTGTTTTTCATTGATCCGACCCGTTTTTTACTTGTCCGACCCGAAAAATTTTTTCGGGGGCGCTGCCCCCGAACCCCCGTATAATCTTGCCCCCCCCCTCCGGGAATTCCTGGATCCGCCCCTGAGGGGTGGGGGGTTTTCCCCCCCACAAACCCTCCCGCGTGAGAATCATCAATCTCATTCATAACATTTCATAATATATTAACATAATCTTAGAGAGAGAGAGAGAGAGAAAGCTTAGATTGAGACATACCTTTGAAAATGAAGGGAAGGAGTATTTATATGACCCATGACTCATCATTATCATCTTATCCTTACTTTACACGTGTCAGCCATTCAATGGGGGGAAAATCTATCAAAAGATTTCATTTGGATAAGGTCAAGGCCAAAATCTTGACACGTGGCACGTTTCGCACCTGGAGACATCAACTTGCTGTAAGACTCAACATCAGACATGCGGGAAGAAATGCGGGAAGGCCATACAAGGCACATTCGGGACATGCGGGAAAACATGCGGGAAGGCCATACAAGGCACACGCGGGACATGCGGGAAGGCCATACAAGGCACATGCGGGACAATCCACTTCCTGTCATGCGACAAGCCACTTGCTGCATGACGACAAACCAGCCTTAGGCGGGAATCAGGCCTTAACCATAACTAAAAACATGGCTTAGACCAATCATATAATAATCAACTTTGACGATATCCTCACGACATATGGGCCCCTATAGTCCATATTTGGACTTGGGCCGGGTAAACATTTATCGGGCATATTTTGTTATGGCACATCAAAAGCCCCCGACTCCTTAGCTCGATTATTCATGATCGAGTTGAGGAGTAGAATAGTATGCATAACAAAATATAGCTTATCACATCGAATCAAATTTTCTGATACAAAACATAAGTCTGCTCCTCAATCTCTCTCTTACTTTTATTTACTGACTTCTCATTTCACTTCAACTTTTACATTTTCTCTTTCTCATTTCATTTCACGACTTTCCAATTTTCAACTATTTCTACGAATTCTGGCTCTCCCCAAGTCCCCATGTTTGGTGCCTGGGTCTCTCCCCAGGTCACCACATCCACTCGGCGCCTTGGTCTCTAACCAAGACACCGCATCCCTTGGGGCGACTTGGTCTCGAACCAAGACGCCGCATCCATTTGGTGCCTTGGTCTCTAACCAAGATACCGCATCTCTTTTGGGCGACTTGGTCTCTAACCAAGACGCCGCATCCATTTGGTGCCTTGGTCTCTAACCAAGACACCGCATCCCTTTTGGGCGACTTGGTCTCTAACCAAGACGCCGCATCCATTTGGTGCCTTGGTCTCTAACCAAGACACCGCATCCCTTTGGGCGACTTGGTCTCTAACCAAGACGCCGCATCCATTTGGCGCCTTGGTCTCTAACCAAGACACCGCATCCATTTTGGGCGACTTGGTCTCTAATCAAGACGCCGCATCCATTTGGTGCCTTGGTCTCTAACCAACGAGACACCGCATCCCACAGGCGACTTGGTCTCTAACCAAGACGCCGCATCCATTTGGTGCCTTGGTCTCTAACCAAGACACCGCATATCTCAGACAGTTAGGGATGCGAGCCCAACAGTTCGGGATGTCAGCCCATATCCCTGACAGCATGGGATGTCAGCCCATATCCCTGACAGCATGGGATGTCAGCCCAACAGTTCGGGATGTCAGCCCATATCCCTGACAGCATGGGATGTCAGCCCAACAGTTCGGGATGTCAGCCCATATCTCAGCAACTCGAGCTTTATCATCCGGTAAAATAACTTGGCCGACTTTGCCATACTTGACAGAGTATCTACATAAAAACACGAGGTAGTCATTTGTCCATCAATTAGTAAACACTTCCTTCACATTTAACACAGCAAGCAAATATTACGTAACTACTATGTAACAACATTTCTAAGCATACATACATATTCTCAAATAATGGGCTCATATAAAAATCATTTATCATGATTATAAAAGATGAAAAGAGACGACCTGACGGAGGTTAACGATAATTCGGATAAATTCCGCTGAAAACTTAACGGAAGCTTTAACGATCGCTCGTCAAAAAGGCCATCAAAATTAACAAAAACGGCACACAGAACGGAAAGAGATAGCTCCTTCTCATTCTGAGTTGTGGCTAAGAAATATCCTTCGACTCTGATCATTTATAACAATGACTTGCTCCCATTCCAATTTTCCAAGGAAACATTAATGAGACTTTTGATACTTTTGATAATTTATAAGTTGCGTAGGCCCACAAGGTCACCTCATCCTTTTTAAACAATATCCTCCATCCCAACCTTGAACTATCAACATCACTTTCACATCCTTACCTTGGCTTTCCTCAGAACAGGAACAACGACCTCTCAGGCCGTACAAACTCAGGCGACCAACCCACTTGCCGGCGACCTCAAGCACCGGCGACTTCTACCGTCTGTGACCTCTTCCTCCCGCCGAACGACAACCTCCAATCCGCCGAGCGACATCTGAATGGCCGTTGTACCTTCGTCTTTCCGGCTTCTCTTTTTCCCACAATCATGAGCCGGCCGGCGACCTCCATAGCCATGGCTACTGCCGGCAACGTCTAGCTCCGGCGACAATCCAAACTGCTTCATCTTCTCAAACCCAAACCGGTGAGCTTCCCTCAGATTACCGCCACTTCCGGCGACAAATCAAATCTTTCGTCACCACAGACGACAATTAAAGCCGCTCAGACCTCGATTTCCCACACCTCACGCTCTCTCAACACCAATTCTGCCCCGCCTGCCTCCGAAAGTGACGACCTGATCTCCACTCTTCCCGACGAAATACAAACGTAAGTCCCCTCTCTTTTCCAATCTTTGCTATTCCCCTTTTCGTCATTTCCATCTCTGTTTGGCTTAGGCGACAAATCACTGGTGACATAAATCTCTTGGGTCTCTGTTTTCTCGCCCCATCAATTTCACTATTTCCACAATTTCCAATTTTACGGCTTAATGCCCTTGTGATTTTCCAACTTTACTGAACTCCCAAACCCGCAATTTTGATTTCTGCTGCTTCTATTTTTGCAACTTGGTTCTTGGCGACACTCAATTGGCCACATCCAACTTCTTGCCCGTTAATTTTACTGACAATTCCGATTTCAATTTCCGCCTTTGAGACATTACTTTTCAATTTCTCTTTCTTTTTCTAGCGATTTCGGTAAGCTTGCGATCTCAACCACCGTAATGAACTGAACTTAGCTAGAAGCGAGATTACCTGCTTTTATGATTGTTTTATTTTTCACGTTTCTCTCTACTTTTCCCCCTGCTTCTCGCTGAACCTTAATGCCACTGCATCCTCTCAGACTCAAACTTTATCTCCAGATTACTGCTCCGATGAGCCCCCTCTTAAAATTACTGTTCCGACGATTTTTCGGACCGAACCGCTGTCCATCTCACTCTTTTTAAACTGCTGCTCTGGTTCTATAGATATGCTCTTACCCCCTCCAGTGACGAAGACAGTGAACTGGAGATTACCGACTTCCGTGTCATCACCGGATCTGCATTTTCTCCTAATTTGTATCTGCCCAAAAAAAAAAACAGAAAACTGTTGACGCCCCTACTTCCGGCTAAACTCCGGTGAACTCATTCTTGCTACCCCACTCAGTAGTCTAGATCGATACCCTCGGCTCCTCAAGTCGATCCGACAAGCGGAACCATCGATCTTGCCATAAAAAATGGTTGCACGGAAGGCCCGACGGGGGTAGCGGCGGCCGGACCGGAAAAACATGCTCCGACGGATCCGATCTCAAATGGGACCTACAACACAAAACACCGTTAGGGGTGGGGGGTTTTCCCCCCACAAACCCTCCGGCGTGAGAATCATCAATCTCATTCATAACATTTCATAATATATTAACATAATCTTAGAGAGAGAGAGAGAGATAGAGAGAGAAAAGAGAGAGAAAGCTTAAATTGAGACATACCTTTGAAAATGAAGGGAATGAGTATTTATATGACCCATGACTCATCATTATCATCTTATCCTTACTTTACACGTGTCAGCCATTCAATGGGGGGAAAATCTATCAAAAGATTTCATTTGAATAAGGTCAAGGCCAAAATCTTGACACGTGGCACGTTTCGCACCTGGAGACATCAACTTGCTGCAAGACTCAACATCAGACATGCGGGAAGACATGCGGGAAGACCATATAAGGCACATTCGGGACATGCGGGAAGGCCATACAAGGCACATTCGGGACATGCGGGAAAGCCATACAAGGCACATTCGGGACATGCGGGAAGGCCATACAAGGCACATTCGGGACATGCGGGAAGGCCATACAAGGCACATTCGGGACATGCGGGAAAACATGCGGGAAGGCCATACAAGGCACACGCGGGACATGCGGGAAGGCCATACAAGGCACATGCGGGACAATCCACTTCCTGTCATGCGACAAGCCACTTGCTGCATGACGACAAACCAGTCTTAGGCGGGAATCAGGCCTTAACCATAACTAAAAACATGACTTAGACCAATCATATAATAATCAACTTTGACGATATCCTCACGACATATGGGCCCCTATAGTCCATATTTGGACTTGGGCCGGATAAACATTTATCAGGCATATTTTGTTATGGCACATCAAGATCTGTAATTTTTGCTTCTCCATATTTATAATATATGTTCTCTCTTTATCCGTATCCATGTATGTATATTAGTATATAAGTTGGTAAATCAAGTATAATTAACATTCATAAAAATTAATTTGATCATTATGTTATTTTACTATTATTTAATTTTTTTATCAATGCGCCAACTTGTGATGTAGAGGTATTGTTTGTTTGTTTTTAAATAAATGTTAGTTTCAAAGAATTAGAAAGGGAAATGTTATATAAATGAGTATCACCCTCCGTCCCGTGATAATATATAAACTTTCCTTTTTGGGCGTCCACAATAATATATATTTTCCTAAAATGGAAAGGAATCTTTACTATTCCCTCCACTCATTCTCTCTCCTACATTATTTTAATACTCACATCACCATTATAATTTACTATTCTCTCCACTCATTCTCTCTCCTATTTTATTTTCACACTCACAACACTTTCAATATAATAATTTCTCCTTAATTCTCGTGCAAAACCCAAAAGTCTTTAAATTCCTGGGACGGAGGGAGTATATTTTAGCTGTGATTAGTAAAAATTAAAAGAAATAATATTTAGTACATAGTATTTGATATAAAAGGCTACCAACTATTTCATCTCCATAAAATTATCTTCTCTTGGGATATTCATATAATAATACTCCTTTCGTCCCACTTCACTTCACTTTGACACTAATTTTTATTTTGGTCCGTCCCACCTCACTTGACACTGTCCAAAATAGAAAGTTTTTACACTCACAACACCAATCAAATCACTATTCTCTCCACTTATTCTCTCTCCTACTTTACCTTTTCTACTCACAACATTTTCTTTAATTAATTATCTCTCTTACTTTTTCTTAGTTACCGTGCCCACCTCTTTGGTGCCAAGTGAATCGGGACGGGGGGAGTATATATTAATAATAACTATGTCAAACAAATAATTCAACTATACTCCCTCCTCCCATAACAAGCGACACACTTTGACACTTTGGGCGTCCCATTGATAAGTCACACTTCCTAAAATGGAAATTTGTTTTTACTATTTCCTCCACTCATTCTCTCTCCTACATTATTATAATACTCACAACACCATTATAATTTACTATTCTCTCCACTCATTCTCTCTCCTACTCAACTATCTACACTCACAACACATCAACCTTTTCACTTTTTCCTTAATTTCCGTGCGGAACAGTAACTGCGTCGCTTGTTATGGGAGGAGAGAGTATATTTTATTGCAAAAAAATTCAAAAATATTGCAATATTGGGGTTATGTAATGAAATGAGGTTTAATTAACATATATCTTGAGAATAAGTGATACGATTATATAAGATAGATTGGGCCCGAATACTAGGAAATCAGGCCCAATAGCAAGTTGTGGGCCAAGCCCACTGGGCTTGGGCCGTCTAAGGAAATTATCTCGGAGGAGCGACCTTAAAGGAGTAGGCGCCATGGGCTAAAATGAGGTAAATGTAAGAAGGCGCATGAGGATATAGCTTGGCAAGCAATAGGGGTCATGCGAGAAACATGGCAGAGCCGCTGCAGATCTTATGTATGTGGGTGCAAGGGGAGTATGTTTTCCGCCAGATACATGGGTCAGGGCGACATTAAGGGTGTAGTCGCCCTTCCTCGGGTTGTCGCCAACCCGACATGGGTCCCTGACCGTCGTCAGGACATCGTGTCGATTGTCGCCTACGCCCCTAACCCTAAATATTGGTGATGGATGATTGATGTGAAAAGGTGAATAGTGAAATCCCACTAAGTTGAGGTTGGTTGGGAGTCCTCCCTTGGATGATTGACAAGTGTCCTCCCATGTGCAAGGCACATGGGGAGCTTGGGAGTATATAAAAGATGAATAGTGTCATTTTACATGGTATATCTCTCTCTACTCTCTCTCTAAGCTTCCATTGATATACCCCTTACCTTGATCATCTAACCTCATTCTCACGCCGGAGGGGGTACGCCGGAAACACCCCCGGCCTAGTTGACATGCTTTTCTTGTGTGTAGGCGGGCAGTCAAAGAGGAAGCAGCCGAAGTATCCTCTACATTTCAGTTCCTGTGCAACCAAGATTTTCTTATGGTAGCATCAGTTGGTTCCGTTGCCGGGACCTGAAATCTTCCTCTTTGTGTGGTTGTTCAAGGTTTTGTTGTTGGCTTGAAGATCACCGTCATTTCTCAGCTGCTGGGTTTCGTGTTTTTAGGGTTCGTATCCCCTGGTGTTGGTCCAGAAGTGGTGTTTAGGGTTATTGTTCTGGAAAAGGGTTGTTGTGTAGTGGTTTACGATCATTAATAAGCCTAGAAAGTGCCCAGAATGGTTCAAGAAAAGAATACCCAGACGAAGGATACTCGGAATCTGGAACTGGAGACGCCTAATCGCAAGGATGCTCGCGGGGCGAGATCAGGAACGGTGCGGTAAGGCGAGGTCCATACGTCTGAGACGGATTCGGCAATCAGGAGCGCCAGGAGGCGAGAAGATAGAGAGCGAGAAGCGAGGAACAAGGGAACGACTGGAGAGCAGGATCCCGTTCCGTCTAAAACCAATAGTGCCAGGGCCGTAGCTGAGCAGCTAAGAAAGGAGAATGAATATATGATGAAGGTTCTCGCGAACAATGAGAGATTGAAAAAGATGGGCCAGACACCTACAGTGATCCCGCCTGAGTGGTCGGTTGAAGTGGATGGACAAGATAGGGGAAGGTGTAACGCCAGTCGGAGTGCATCTAAGAGAGATGAAGGGCGAGCGAAGGACATGCCGCCGCTCAATAATGAGGAAAGAGTTCGTAGACGCCGAGATGGGGAAAAGGCGAGATCTGAAAGGGCCAAGAGAAGGCGTGTGGATCGCATTGAAGAAGGGAGGATTTATCATAAGTCAGGAAATTCGCGTGATGATTCTTATTACTTTGGATACGAAAGCGATGAGGGATCGACGGCGGACAGAGATTATGTGCCAAGTCGCTCGAGATATTCTGATGAGGAGACATATGTGAGAGAAAGATCGCACAGGTCAAGGCATTCTGACAGAGCTCGCCGAGATGAAGTGCCGCAACGCGATAGAGATCGTAGGCGGCGAGAAAGGAATGATAGAGAAAGAGCGGAAAAGGCCGTAGAAGCCGAGAAGATCGCGGAGGCTATCAGAGTGGCAGAGACTTTGAAAGCCGTAGAGTTAGCCAAAGCCGCAGAGTTAGAAAAGGCCAAGAAAAGTGAAGATGATAAGTGGAAGTCCGAGATGGGGGAAATGGCAAAGAAGATTAAAGAGTTGGAGGCCGGAACCAAGCCCAGTGAAGTTAAAGGCTCTTATTTGGCCCCTTTCGCGAAGAGTATTCAGGTTGTCGCCCCCGACCCATCCTTCCGTATGCCCAATTTACCAAGCTATTCAGGGAGCACCAGGGCTAACACTCATATTAGAGGATTCGAGGTAACGTTGTCGCTACTGACCGATAATGAAGCCGTAATCTGCAAGGCGTTCGCAAGCACTCTTGCCGATCACGCCCTGGAGTGGTTCTTGGCGCAGCCGGCGGAATCAGTGTTAGGGTATCAGGACCTCAAGAATAAGTTTTTAGCGAGATTCAGTGGGTCAGGAGCCCAGCCCGCGCAAAAAACCGAGTTGTGCAGCTTAAAACAGAATGAAGGAGAAAGCATTTCGACTTTCACTGATAGGTTTATGGGAGTGGTGAATCGGATTGCTGATGTCAGTCAAAGCGAGATCATTATGTTGTTTAATTCATGGTTGTTGCCTGGGCATTTCAAGGCAGAATTTTGTATGCGACTGCCTAAGACAACTGGCGAGTTATATGAAAGGGTTAGAGCATATTGCAGCGGCACTAAGGAAGAAGTAGTCAAGGTCTCCCCTCCAGCAACAGGTTCCGGCAGGAAGAGCGCTAAAGAAAGAATTGAGGTTGTAAAGGAAGAAACCAAGGGCGAAAAAGGAGGTCGCAGCGGGAATCGCTCTAGTGGAGGCAGGGGCGGCCGTGGTAGAGGCCAGGACCAGGGAAAGATGATCAAGTTCAGTAGGTTGAACACTACTTTGAGCGAGATCTTTAGAAAAGAGGAATTCCCAGAGCCGTATCCCATTAGAGAAGGTTCTTATGCAGCCCGGGATCCAAACCAGTATTGCGATTTTCACAAGGATAAAGGGCATAGTACGGAGGATTGCTATAATTTGAGGAGGATGGTGCAAAGGAGAATTGATGATGGCGAATTCAAGCAGTACCTGGAAGGGAGTAAAGCGCGAGATGAAGGAGTGCGGCATGAGAGAGCACGGGATCGAAATGTGGTTGATGTGATTCAGGATCCATTGCCCAGTGTCGCTCAGTTGGATAATCAGATTATGATGTTGTCGCACAGTTTTGACATTCCTCCGTTTGCCGCCAGCGAGGACAGGGTGATTAGTTTTTCGAGAAGTGAGCTAGCTGCGACGAAAGGTCATGGGAGCCAACCAGTGATCATCACCATCTGTCCGGGAAACAATGTAGTGCAGCGTGTGATGGTGGATTCAGGGGCGAGCAGGAATGTTTTGTATTATGAGGCTTTCAAAAGGATGAATTATACTGATGCGAACTTGGTGCCATACAAGGGATATCTCGAGGGATTTACAAATCATTCAGTCAAGGTTAAGGGAACAATTATGTTGGAAGTAGAGATCGGTGAAGGTGACCTGGCGAGAAGTGAGCAAGTGGAATTTATGGTGATTGATCTGGTTTCCGCCTATAATGCCATAGTGGGAATCCCTTTTCTGTTGAGCTTTGAAATGGTGCTGTCCATCCCGCATCAGAGAGTGAAATATCCTACTTCTAGGGGAGTGGGTTGTATAAAAAGTGAAGCTATAACAGTGGCGAGAAAGAAGAAGGAGATGATGAAGGCCAAGGGGGCTTCTACTAGTTCGATGACGATGAAATCTCATTCTAGCCAGCTAAGGATTAACATGATTAAAGTTGTGGAGACTGAAGATGATTGGGAAGTGACTGAGAGTATGAAGAATGGTACGGCTATGGTTGTCGCAGGGGCGAGAAATAAGGCTGAGCGAGATCAGATGATGATGTTACGACAATCTAATTGTGTTAACTCTGAGCAGAATGTCGCAAAGGAATTGGGTCTCGGTATGGAAGTCGTAAATGCGAGGCCAAGCCTGAGCTGCGCCAGGATTTTCCAATTTGTTCAGATGGGGGAGCCCCGCATAGAGGAGATAGAAATGGAAGAAGTTTTGGATGAATCTGAGGAAGATTGCGAGATGATAGAGGTCGAAGATAAGAATGGGCAACCAACGGGCAACAGGTTTCATGACCCCAGAGAGGTGATTCCCGCCGTAGGCCAAACTCTGAAGAAGCGAAAAAGAATGGAGGTGGAAACCTTGCAGACACGGGATGAGCCAGAGATTCAGGCTGGGGAGGAACTTGAAGAAATAGAGATTAACCGATATTTCCCGGAGTAGCGGGTTAAGATTGGGAAACAGTTGTTCAGAGATGAGCGGGAACGATTGATCGAATTTCTGAGGGATAACTTGGACGTGTTCGCATGGCGGCCATAGGATATGAGAGGAATTGATGAGAATGTCGCCCTGTACTACTTGAATGCCGATCCCAACGTTGAGCCGTTCAAGCAAAGAGTTAGGCATTTGTCGCCTGAGAAGGAGAATGCGGTTATGGAGGAAGTAGACAAATTGCTGAAGGCGGGAATCATAGAAGAGATCCAATACCCCGTTTGGCTGGCGTGTCCAGTCATGGTATTAAAATCGAATAAGAAATGGCGAATGTGCATTGATTTTACCGACTTGAACACTGCCTGTCCAAAGGACTGCTACCCGCTACCTAAGATTGACAAGCTGGTTGATTCGATTGCCGGTCATAGAGTCTTCAGTTTTATTGATGCGTATTCAGGGTACCATCAGATCAAAATGTGCGAGAATGACAAGGCGAAGACGGCTTTTCGAACTCCCAAAGGTAATTTTTGTTACAAGATGATGCCGTTTGGCTTGAAGAATGCCGGCGCGACTTATCAGCGCAAGGTGAATGAAGTCTTCAAGTCGCAGATTGGGCGGAATTTGGAAGCTTATATTGATGATATGGTGATAAAAACCAAGGAGTATGATCATGTGCTGGATCTTGTGGAGACGTTTGAGAATCTGAGGAGAAATTCGATGAAACTGAACCCAAGTAAATGCACGTTTGGCGTCACGGCGGGAAAGTTTTTGGGTTTTCTGGTGAACAGGCGCGGGATAGAGGCCAATCCCGAAAAGATTCAAGCTCTACTGGATATGTCGCCGCCCAAGTCTATCCGCGAAATTCAGAGGTTAAATGGGAGGATTATCGCCTTAGGGAGGTTCATTTCCAAGCTGGCAGAAAAGTGTTTGCCTTTTTACAAGGTTTTGAAGGGGGTGAAGAGTTTTGTATGGGATGAGGAATGTAATGTCGCCTTTGAGCAAATGAAGACCTATTTGGGTAAGCCGCCTTTGCTATGCAGCCCTGTTGAAGGAGAGGAGTTATTGGTGTACTTGGCGGCTTCAGATTTCGCAGTGGCCGCGGTTTTGGTTAGCGAGGAGAAGGGCAATCAGAGGCCGATTTACTATGTTTCAAAGGCGCTGAGCGAAGTCGAATCGCGATACTTTAATGCCGAGAAGCTGGCTTACGCTTTGGTAGTGGCGACGCGAAAACTGAGGGCTTATTTTGTCGCGCACACCATTGTCGCATTAAGTGACGCTCCTTTAAGGAAGATTTTGCAGCGGCCGGACGCCGCGGGAAGATTGCTGAGATGGTCTATTGAATTGACTGAGTTTGATATAAGGTACGAATCTTGCCGCGCAATCAAGGCGCAAGCTTTGGCAGATTTCATAGTGGAAACATCTTTCACAAGGTCGCAGGATGAGACATGGGAAAATAAGGAGAAAGAGAAAGCGGAGAGGCAAGTTGGGCCCAGTCTGATGGTAGAAAAGATAAGGCCGCCTGATTGTTGGGTTTTGTATGTTGATGGCTCGTCTTCAAAAGAAAGGGGCGGGGCGGGAATCACTCTGACCTCGCCTGACGAAGAGGTCAAGTATGAGAAGGCGTTGAGGTTTAACTTTAATGTTTCAAATAATCAAGCTGAGTACGAGGCGTTGATCGCCGGGGTGGAATTGGCGCGAGATATTGGGTTAACTAAGATAGAGATTCATTAAGATTCCCAGCTGATTGTTAATCAGGTGAAGGGAAATTATGGGGTTTTGAGTGCTGTTTTGGTGAAATATTGCAGTTTGGCGAGAAGCCTGTTAAGGGAGTTCGAATTCTGGGAGTTGGTTCAGATTGACAGGGCTGATAACTCGCGTGCGGATGAGTTGAGTAGGATAGCGGGAACCGACGGGCAAGGTTCAGCCAGCGAGCCTCTATTAGAATATGTAGATATGCCGGTAATAGACAAGTCGCTTGTCTCAGAGATTGTCGATGCCGAGAAGAGCTGGGTCACAGAAATGAAGGAATTCTTGCTTACAGGAGAGTTGCCGCTTGATGAAGAGAAGGCAAAGTTGATTAAGGCGACATCTCCAAGGTTCACGGTGCAGGATGGAGTGGTGTATAGGAGATCCTTCTCGAAGCCGCTGATGAGGTGTGTTGAGCCAAGTATGGTGTAAAGAGTATTATTTGAAATTCATGAGGGTATATGTGGAGGCCACCCTGGTGCGAGAACGCTAGCTGATAAAGTATTATTTCATGGATACTATTGGCCCAGTTTAAGGAAAGATGCCGAGGTGTATGTGAAAAAGTGCGAGAAGTGTCAGCGATTCGGCAATATTCCTCGACAACCAGCTACGGAGCAAACGCCTATTGTGCCTACTTGGCCGTTCGACATGTGGGGAATCGATTTGATAGGGCCTTTTCCGAAAGCCAAGGGGGGCTGCCAGCACGTAGTTGTCGCTGTAGATTACTTCACGAAATGGACAGAGGCAAAAGCATTAGCGACAATCAGTGAGGATCAGGTGATAAAGTTTGTGCAAGAGAATATCTGGTGTAGATATGGGGTTCCAAGAGCTATTATTTCAGATCATGGCAGTCAGTTTGGGAAGAAATTTTCGGCAGAGTGTGTAAGGGTTAATGTTAAGCATTGGATGTCAGCGGTATATAGGCCGCAGTGCAATGGCCAGGCGGAAGCGGCAAACAAGCAGATCCTTGTCGCTTTGCGCAAAAACCTTGAAGGAAGAGGAGGAGCGTGGCTTGAGGAATTGCCTATAGCTTTATGGTATGTGCGAACTACTGTCAAAGGTTCAACCGGCGAAACTGCCTTTGCCCTTACATATGGATCGGAGGCTATGGCGCCGGCCGAAATGGCGCTACCGACATATAGGGTTACTTACTATGACGAGGCGAGAAACGGGCAAAGACGGTGCAATGATTTAGACTTGATTGATGAAAAAAGAATGTATGCGAGAATGAAAATGATCAACTACAAACAAAGGATGAAAGCCCAGCATGACAAGCGAGTTAATAAAAGATCTTTTAATGTCGGAGATTGGGTCTTGAGAAGTGCGGAGGTGACTGGAGCAAAGCCAGAGTTTACCAAGTTGAGCGAAAAATGGGAAGGTCCATTCCAGGTGTCAAGTGTGGTGCGAGAAGGGACGTATAAGTTGCGAAAGCAGGATGGCGAAGAGCTGAAGAATGCTTGGAGCGTTGACCATCTCAAGCGATTCTATCAATGAGGCCGAAGCGACCTTATTTGGTTCCCTTTTTGATTATTTGCCGTAGATCACAAAAGTTGTATAACTTTTTCTTATTGTCTTTTTTGATTGTCGCTAACGAGGAGAAGTTATGTAAAATTTGTCGATCTGATGACATGTAAATTTGTATTTAGTATGAAAGTAAGGGCGGGAAGTACTTTCAACACGATTGTCGTGGAATTGGTAACTTGTAATACTCTGATGATTTTCTTCTTTGTTGATGGTTGCATGAATCAGAGCGAGAAGAGGTCGCCGTTAAAGCCTGAAGATGGCGGCCAAGATTGTTGCCGCTAAAGCTTAAAGATGAAAGGCTAAAGCTTGAAGATGGCGGCCAAGATTGTTGCCGCTAAAGCTTAAAGATGAAAGGCTAAAGCCTGAAGATGGCGGCCAAGATTGTTGCCGCTAAAGCTTAAAGATGAAAGGCTAAAGCTTGAAGATGGCGGCCAAGATTGTTGCCGCTAAAGCTTAAAGATGAAAGGCTAAAGCTTGAAGATGGCGGCCAAGATTGTTGCCGCTAAAGCTTAAAGATGAAGGGTTAAAGCTTGAAGATGGCGACCAAAGCTGTTGCCGCTAAAGCTTGAAGATGGATTGCAAAAGCTGGAGAAAGGGGCGGTGCCTTGGAGATAGTGGTTCCTTGGCACCAAACCTTGCGACCTGGAAGAGCGAAATGCCAGGCGCGGTGACCTAGAAGAGCGAAATGCTAGGCGCCTAGAAAAAGTCCCAGCTTTTTAATGGGCAAGAAAGGGGCGGTGCCTTGGAGATAGTGGTTCCTTGGCACCAAACCTTGCGACCTGGAAGAGCGAAATGCCAGGCGCGGCGACCTAGAAGAGAGAAATGCTAGGCACCTAGAAAAGTCCCAGGTTTTTAATGGGCAAGAAAGGGGTGGTGCCTTGGAGATAGTGGTTCCTTGGCACCAAACCTTGCGACCTGGAAGAGCGAAATGCCAGGCGCGGCGACCTAGAAGAGCGAAATGCTAGGCGCCTAGAAAAAGTCTCAAATTTTTATGGGCAAGATTAAGGGGCGGTGCCTTGGAGATAGTGGTTCCTTGGCACCAAACCTTGCGACCTGGAAGAGCGAAATGCCAGGCGCGGCGACCTAGAAGAGCGAAATGCTAGGCGCCTAGAAAAAGTCCCAGCTTTTTAATGGGCAAGAAAGGGGCGGTGCCTTGGAGATAGTGGTTCCTTGGCACCAAACCTTGCGACTGGAAGAGCGAAAATGCCAGCGCGGCGACCTAGAGAAGAGCGAAATGCTAGGCGCCTAGAAAAAGTCCCGGCTTTTAATGGGCAAGAAAGGGCGGTGCCTTGGAGATAGTGGTTCCTTGGCACCAAACCTTGCGACTGGAAGAGCGAAATGCCAGGCGCGGCGACCTAGAAGAGCGAAATGCTAGGCGCCTAGAAAAAGTCCCAGCTTTTTATGGGCGAGATTAAGGGGCGGTGCCTTGGAGATAGTGGTTCCTTGGCACCAAACCTTGCGACCTGGAAGAGCGAAATGCCAGGCGCGGCGACCTAGAAGAGCGAAATGCTAGGCGCCTAGAAAAAGTCCCAAAATTTTTATGGGCGAGATTAAGGGGCGGTGCCTTGGAGATAGTGGTTCCTTGGCACCAAACCTTGCGACCTGGAAGAGCGAAATGCCAGGCGCGGCGACCTGGAAGAGCGAAATGCTAGGCGCCTAGAAAAGTAATTGGGAGGAACCCGAAAAAGAAGGGTGATTGTCGCCAAGTAGAAAATTATTCAAATTGTATGTCGCCTATGATTCTAGCAATGGAGTAAGGCTGCCTAAAGACAAGCCTCAGTCTTTTGGAGGGAGTAGTATGTATATAGATAAGAGAAAGGGAAGAGAGTCTTCGATGAACTATCGAAGAAAAATTGGCGGCATTTCAAGGTAAAGTTAGAACAAGTAACAATAAATAGAGCAATGATAGTAAAGAGTAAAAATAAGGAGTCGAAGGCGCACAGCGACATTCAAATACTCAAAATAGGCATCAAGGAGCATTCACGACAATCAAAGGCAAAGCAAAGTCGTTAATAGCAACATCTAAGTTATTACAAAACAAAAGATTAAGAGAGCCATGTATAGAGGCAGAAGATGAAATATAAACTCGCAAACCGCGACCTTACAACCACGTCAAAATATTTAAGTCGCAAACCGCGACACAGTATGTATATAGATAAGAGAAAGGGAAGAGAGTCTTCGATGAACTATCGAAGCAAAATTTGCAGCATTTCAAGGTAAAGTTAGAACAAGTAACAATAAATAGAGCAATGATAGTAAAGAGTAAAAATAAGGAGTCGAAGGCGCACAGCGACATTCAAATACTCAAAATAGGCATCAAGGAGCATTCACGACAATCAAAGGCAGAGCAAAGTCGTTAATAGCAACATCTAAGTTATTACAAAACAAAAGATTAAGAGAGCCATGTATAGAGGCAGAAGATGAAATATAAACTCGCAAACCGCGACCTTACAACCACGTCAAAATATTTAAGTCGCAAACCGCGACACCACGAGCAAAAAACAAATTTAAATGTTTAAGTCGCGAACCGCGACATTACAGCAAAATAAAAGATTTCAAATGTCAAGTCGCAAACCGCGACATTATACCCAAAAGCAAAGATATCAAGTTTTAAGTCGCAAACCGCGACATTTCCAAACGATAAACCAAAATTGAAAAAGGCAGAAAAGTAAAATTGTCTGAAGCAAACCATAAGAGTATTTTCAAAAGAAGAGCAACATGTATCAAGGGGCAGATGGTTGGGCAGATGGCTGGGTTCCACTGGTGGAGGTTCCGGCGGCACGAAGAGCTGCGCGAGCGGCATCCTTAGCTTCCTTGAGGGCTTTGCCTTTTTCGCCAATTAAGTCCACCCACATTGACAAAGCATCTTTTTCGATCAGAGAAGGAGGGTCCCAGACAGGTTTGCCTAGGAGCTCGTCTTCCGCAGCCAAAGCGTCAAGCTCTCCATCTTCATAAGGAACTATGGAGTGGCCGCGGCGACTCCATAGTTCCTCGGAGTAATGGTCGGGATTTCCTCGGAGCTTGCCGCTGCCGCCCGCATGACATGGAGCAAGGCTTTGTCGTACATGTCCATGACGTCGCTCTCCACTTTTTCCTTGTTGGCGGCAATCTCTTGAATAAGGTCAGCATTGGTTGTCGCCTGGGCCAGATTGTCAGCTTCTAAGGTTTGAACCTTTTTCTCCAGCGCTAGCTTTTCCGAGGAAATCTCCTTAGCCTTGTTCTCGGCTTCCAATGCTTTGTCCTCGCTAGCTTTAAGGATTGCCGCAGCCTTCAATTTCTCGCCTTGGAGTGTCGCCAGCTGTTTCTCCATCTCCCCATACCTATTCTTGTATTGTTCCTTCTCAGCATTAGCTCGCTTGCGAGCCCTATCTATCTTCTCAGACTCATGAACCGCAATCTTGTACTTGTCTCTAAACCCGCACAGAGTACTCGCAATCTGTAAAGGATTTGAGAAATAACTTGATGAAGATAATAAAGTAAAAGTAAAAAATAAGGCGGCAACACTCACCCCACAGATCTGAAGGCCAGCGAAATTCAGAGAGAGATCAGTGTCTTGTTCGACCACCTCCTTTATCGCTTCCCGGTTGCCTATCTGCTCAAGCATGCCGGCACCAATCAGACTGTTGTGAGGATCACAGGAATGAATATCAAAACCTTCCAATAGGGGAACTGAAGCGATCTCAACGCCTAGATCATAAAAGACGTCCCTGTCAGTGGGCATCTCAAAACCCTCCCTTAGCGGCTACCACGAGCTCAAGCTTGACCTCGATTCTTCTCGGCGGCCACGCGGCTCTCCTGCCTTCCGTACGCCAGTAGGCGGGAACCCGATAGGGACTGGGAATCGTCCGGCGGGACAAACTCTTCCACCGCTACATCAGTTTATTTTTCTTCAGTTTCAACCTCTATCTCTTCATCTCGCTGCGACATGGTGGACGATCGCATCGGGGTCTTGGCTCTGCTGGACTTTCGCGTCCGGCGCCCGCTTTGTAATCACGGCAATTTTTCCGCGAGCTTTTGCCTCCGAGCCATCCCCCTGATGGGAGATGGGGAGTTCTATCTCAGCGGTTTTGGACAGATCGGCCTGGCGAGCATTGGTCGGCCCACTTTCGGCTGTCAGATTAGCGGCGGCATTAGCACGTCTATCAGAGATGTCCATGAGTCGAAATCCTGAGTTGGAAAGAGACAGTTAGTGAAGAGATGAAGGAAAAGCAAAGGAAAAGTATGAAGGCAAGATACATACTCAAAACCTCGTACATGGCATTGCAACAATGACCTTTCACTTGGCAAGGTCCACATTCGTGACAAGCAATTTTCGAATGAAGGTCCCAACCAGGGTAAGGATCAAGTGGTTCAATGACTAGGCGAGATTCATCGTCGGGGTAACGGTAATCAGGGAGTCCAACCTTTCTAAGTAATGAAGGGCGAGATAATATATCTCGCCATGAGAACAGTGCCAGCCCTGTGTCGGAGGCATCCTCTAAAACCTTAAAAAATTTTGTTTTCAACCTAGTATCTCCGGAAACTAGGGCATTGCGAGTTAAAATCTTGGTGTATATGTCGCCAAGGTCACAAGGGTGAGTCCAGCCTATGCGAGATGTAATCAGTAGTGGGTTAGATTGCCAGTTGTGGACTTTCCTAGGTAAAGGGGTAAGAAGTCTAGGTTGCTTATACTTGATGGAAAGACGGTTCTCAATAACACCCTGCCTCTGGGATACGGCAGTATAACCGTCAAACAAATTAACAAATAGGGGAACAGTGGGTTCTTGTTTTAGGGCCCTACAAATCACCAGGTAACTCGTGAGGATCCTGATAGCATTAGGGTGAAGGTCAACAACAGCTGCCTGTGCATGGATTAAAACTACGACAAGGAAAGGATCTATGGGAATCCTCAAATCGGCGTCTAACTGAGATGGAAATACTATAACCCCATCATCCCTATACCGCATAGCGGCCAGCGACAAGTCCCCAATGTAAGGCTCTACATGGTATATATCCGGGTTAATCCCGTACTTAACATGGTAATGAATTTGCAAGTCGGAGTAAGAGTAACTGCTGGAGCCTGCGACCTCAGGGTTGGAAGAACCCTGCGAAATTGGTGGTCGCTCTGAGGTCGCGGCCGCCAGGGTATCCGAGACATCATGACTAGAAGTTGAGTTGGAAGACGACATGACCTGTGGACAGAAGGGAGGACCAAGTAAATTGGGGGCTATGATAGTGCCATTAAACTCAGCTTAAGGAGAGATAGATGTCGCAGGCATGAGTGGGGTGTGACGTTGTGCAGAAAGTGTGCTTGGGACCAGATTAATGGGGGAAAAGGGGGAACCCTTGGTTTCTAAGACCTTCAAAGGGGTGACATCCGATTCATGTCGCCTGAACATGAAGCGAGGATTCGCAAGTGAGATTTGGGCCCACGCCCTTATCTCTCTTCTAAAAACCCCCCCATTCATTGCGCTTTAACCAAGTTCAACGGATTTTAGAAAATGATTTTATGTCATGCGTGAGGCACTCTCAAAAGCGAGAAGTCAAGCGAGAATTCAAGCGGGAATTCAAGCGAGTATTCAAAATTAAAAAATGATTACCTGGAAATTTATAGACAGGGAGGAAGGTTTGAAGAAGTAGCCGAAAAGGGAGCTGGCAAGCTCTGTGCGCCACCTGTTCTTTCTGGAAGTGCCTTAGAACGCTCCGGAGTATGTAGAGAAATCGAAAAGATGGTCACTGGAAATTGGGGCGTCTTTGGTCTCTGGGAAATGTAGGATCAAGTAAGGGTGAAGATGTGAAATGGTTTTAAAGGGGTTTTAAGCTCCAAAACGCTAGGAGTAGAAAGGTTTGGGGGGGGGGGATTTCCAAGATATAATTAAGGGGGAATGATTTTTGAAATTCCCCCCATTATTGTGAACATTTAAGGAGGGGAGGGCTCGTTTCCCAAGACAGGTGTACGGTTGCCAAACCGTCTGGCTCACCCGCATACTGACACGTGTCACCTAGGCGATGGATAAATCCCGTTTTCTCACCAATGCGAGCAAAGAACAGCGAGAATCATACGACGTCAATGAAAGTTCTCGCCTGGACCATGAATAGTCCGAGGCTTGAACTTGGGGGCTTCTGATACGATTATATAAGATAGATTGGGCCCGAATACTAGGAAATCAGGCCCAATAGCAAGTTGTGGGCCAAGCCCACTGGGCTTGGGCCGTCTAAGGAAATTATCCCGGAGGAGCGACCTTAAAGGAGTAGGCGCCATGGGCTAAAATGAGGTAAATGTAAGAAGGCGCCTGAGGATATAGCTTGGCAAGCAATAGGGGTCATGCGAGAAACATGGCCGAGCCGCTGCAGATCTTATGTATGTGGGTGCAAGGGGAGTATGTTTTACGCCGGATACATGGGTCAGGGCGACATTAAGGGTGTAGTCGCCCTTCCTCGGGTTGTCGCCAACCCGACATGGGTCCCTGATCGTCGTCAGGACATCGTGTCGATTGTCGCCTGCGCCCCTAACCCTAAATATTGGTGATGGATGATTGATGTGACAAGGTGAATAGTGAAATCCCACTAAGTTAAGGTTGGTTGGGAGTCCTCCCTTGGATGATTGACAAGTGTCCTCCCATGTGCAAGGCACATGGGGAGCTTGGGAGTATATAAAAGATGAATAGTGTCATTTTACATGGTATGTCTATCTCTCTCTACTCTCTCTCTAAGCTTCCATTGATATACCCCTTACCTTGAACATCTAACCTCATTCTCACGCCGGAGGGGGTACGCCGAAAACACCCCCGGCCTAGTTGACGTGCTTTTCTTGTGTGTAGGCGGGCAGTCAAAGAGGAAGCAGCCGAAGTATCCTCTACATTTCAGTTCCTGTGCAACCAAGATTTTCTTATGGTAGCATCAATAAGGTTTTAAAAGGTGAGTTTTTTTTTTAACTCGATACAACGGACAAAGCGTTTTTATTCCAAAAATGTCATTATAATTCAAGGATAGTTTTTAAATTATATTTGAAAGAAGACAATTCTCAATAATTGTATCCTATTTCATGTTTATAAACAAAAGTTAAGATCAATCTTTCCCAATATCTTCTGAGAGTATCTCCTTAGAAAGGTAAGATAGTGTAGGGGTGAATGTAGTCAATACTACTAATGTTGTATTTAACAAGATTTTTCAGAAGGTATGAGTTTGTTGACAATTTTTTTCTTTTTCTTTTTAATATATTCTCACTCATAAATTCTTTTATTTTAAAAGTATACTTCCTCTTCTGTTCCGTGAGTGAAAACCAAAAATTGGGCATAAGAATTAAAGAAAAGTAGGAGGGAGAATTAGTGGGAGAAAGTGTTTATTACCATGAAAAATAAAATAAGAGATAAAATGAGTGGAATAATAAGTTGATTGGTGTTGTTAGTATAAAAGTAAAGTAGAAGAGAGAATCAGTGGGAGAAATAATGTAAAAACTTTGTCATTTTGGGTCATCTCCACTACGTGGGACGGACAAAAAAGAAGATATCTTGAGTTTTATTGATATTGTAAAGACTCTATTTATACATAACCAGAGGAAGTAAATAAGGTAATAATAAAACCTAATATGATTAGGATTCTAATATAGTAAATATAATTCTAATTGGAGAATACTTCTAACTAAGGTAACTTTCCTAAGTTGGCTCAATACCAACTTAGATAACTGAATATTTGGTGAATCTCCTTCTTTATCTCTAACATGTCCCCGCAAGATGGACGACCAATAGGAGAGTCCAATCTTGGACATAATGAAGACTTGCTGTTGCTGAAGACTTTGTTGTTGTTGTTGTTGTTTTTTTGTTGTTGTTGTTGTTGTTTATTACGTCATGATGACGACGATAATTTTACATCACAATGACGAGGAATTTTGTGTCTCATCGACTACGTCTCAACGACGATTTTATGTCTCGACAACGAATTGAGTTTGAGTTTTATTTTACGTCTCAACGACGAATTGGGTTAGGGTTTTATTTTGCGTCTCATCGAGTACGTCTCAACGACGATTTTACGTCTCAACACGAATTGGGTTTGAGTTTTATTTTACATCTCAACGACGAATTGGGTTAGTGTTTTATTTTACGTCTCAATGACGGTATTTGTGTGAGTTTTTGTATATGGCTGAAGATGAGAATAAGTGAAATATTTAAGAAAGAGAAAATTTACGAAGATGAGAAATAATACTCAACGTGACATTGAAATAAGTGAAAAAGAAGAAGAAGAAGAATAAAGACCTAGGGGTTTAGTTGTTTGACTATAGGAGAAGAAGTTTTGAAAGTTTAAGGGAAAAAACGGAGAGGGAGGGGGGAGAAAGGATTGGTAGAGTGGCGAAAGCGAATGGTGGTGGGTTTGACGAATAAGTCTCATTATGAATCTATGCTTTAATACCATGTAAGCTTTGATAAATATTGAAGATGATATCTTGAGTTTTATTGATATTATAAATGCCATATTTATACATAACAAGAGGAAGTAAATAAGATAATAACAAAACCCAATATGACTAGGATTTTAATTTAGTGAATATAATTCTAATTGGATAATACTTCTAACTAAGTTAACTTTCCTAAATTGGTTCAATACCAACTTAGGTAACTGAATATTTGGTGAATCTCCTTCTTTATCTCTAATACAAATATTTGTACACTTATCAAAAAATAAAAAAAGGATAAATAATTTAAGTGAGTTGAGGACATAATATTCTATAACACTATTTTTAATTTAAATGGGTAAAAAAATAATTTCGTTAAACTGTTTTTGAATACAGAAATGTTTATTAAAAATGAGACATTTATAAAAGAAATAAAAATAAAAAGAGGTAAAGTAGGACTCTTATTACTCTTGGACTACGCGGCCTAGTTTGGATTAATCCATAGTAATTAATTTAAGGTAGAATTAGAGAGTTTGAGTAAGCTTTCCATTATCACAGAGTAAGATCGAGTGAGAGTGTCTTCTTTCTTCCTCTCATGGAGGAGTTTCGTTTTCCCAATTCTTCATTGCCATTCGAGGAATTCATTAGATATTTGAATGGGGGTGAATACTTGAATACTTTTGAAGTTGGGAGTGTCAAGATTCCTGAAACGACATGGCCGACCGTATCAAGAATCTCAGAGAAGAAGGATATAGCTATTCAACAGATCCTCAACAGGCCATGGATTAATCTTGACAAGTTTGATGATGAAAAACTATGTCAGACACACAGAAAGAAGGATCTGGGATCGTTGGGAGAGAAAACGCAGCAACTAGGGTTCAAGAACCCTGAAAACTTGGAGAAGAAGCAAGTGGGTAATCTCAGCAAGTTGATCGAAGAGGCCAAGAAGGTGAAAGCAAAGGCAGGTCAGAAGAAGCTGTCTGATGATGATAATATTGAAGCAGAACTTAGAAGAACATTGGAAGAGATGTCGGGGTCTGATCTACCCCTGATATTAGATGATCTCGATGATTCTTATATTGTTCACGAAAAAAAGACATCTTCTAAACAAACTATTAGCAAGAAAGATGATAGTTGTTCAGACGCGGTCAAAAGGGTTTCTTCGACAGCAAGTAAGAAGAAAGTTCCATCAGTTTTGAGCTTTCTTGATATTGATGCAGAACTGAAGCTTGAAGGTTCTAAGAGAAAGCTCAAGAAATGGTACGATGAGATAGAGAATGAGAAGAAGAAAAGGCGAATCCAAGTTATTGATTATCTGAAACCTCTTGAGATCACGCAACCACCAAGGCCAAAGAAAGCTCCGGTGAAGAAGAAGATGACACTAATCAGCAGACTTAGACGGAGCCAACTATGCGCAGGATGAAGCTTGATCCAGCAATGTTTGTTTGATCACAGATATTGCCTGTTTCAGCACCAGAAACTTGTACATAAAGTATACAATTATTGAGAACTACGTGCGGCTTGATCCCCAGATGGATTTGGGGTACGTAGGCGAGCCTAGCTAACAAAATTGTAGTAGCTAGGTTCAGCTGCTTTATTATTATAAAAACAATTCCCCCAAGCATTCTTGTATATTTATCATATTAGTTGGTTAATTAATACTAGCTTGGTTTAGTTAATAAGGGACAAATTTATTATTGCATGTAGAGCTTGCTGGAACTGTTATGTTACTTTGCATGGTTTATAAATGTTAAGATCCATTAATTACCTTCCAAATTGCAGCTGGCAAATTTCATTCTGTAATTAAGGAATATTCAGGTTGCAGGTTTAACAAGGATTTTTTATTTGCTGATGTAGTATTTTGTATCAAGTGAATTGATGTTTTATTACAAACAAAGAACTCTTTGAAGGTCTTCTCAGGGCTCATGTTTCTGTGATCAAAACCAAATTAAGTACTCCCTCCCGTATGTATCTAAATGAATATCGAAAAAAGTTTCAAATTTGCTTTTGATTGAAAAGCAATTTTGAAATCAACACCAATCCTTCCCCAAGTCCGAGAATTATTTACCCTCATCTTCTTCCTCTCGTCCTCTCATCATTTTTTTCATTCTCTCTTTATCAAATTAGCTATCCTATTTGGATTCGATTAACCTAATTTCACATTTATTAACTGCTAATCTGCCAAATAATAAATGTGAAATCAGGAATTTTAATTTTCAGTTCTGTTTCTTTTGATGCTAATTCTAACGTTTAGTTTAATAATTGTCAAAAACAATTATTTCTCTCCGACAATGACAAGAGAAGGGCGGAAAATGAAGAAGAAGATGATGAGGGGGTTTCGTTATCTCTTCATGGCGACATTTTTCTCCATATTAATGGTCATTTTGAACATTACATAGACGAGTGCTCCCTTCCCATTTATCTCTAAGATATTCAAGAAACGGTATATGATCTACCTATAGATTTTTTGTGGTTTTCTCTCACCTCTGAGAGCCATTTGCTTTATCTCCTGGTTGATAGCCTTTTGCTTCATCTCCTTGTTGAGATTCATTGTAATTTTAGAATGTTAGATTTGTGTTTGTCAACGGAGTATATGTTTTTAAATCTTCGTCCTCGTGGTTATGGTACTACGATGTTTTTTGGAAAGTATGGTTTAAAATTTATTTTCAACCCAAATGCCTTAGTAACTAGAGTTCTCAAAAGCTAATATTTTTTTCCGAGTGGATTTGTTAAATGCCACTATACGGCAGTGTTCAAGTTACGATGGCATTTGTTCATCCGAGAAGACATTGTTATACGCAACCTGCTATGCAAGATTGAAAGTTGTAAAGGGCTTAATCTATGTGTAGGATGTGGCTCGACATTGCTGGTGAGGCGCCCCATCTTGGTTGAGGCGGGCGCATGGAGAGTCGTAGCTTGGGGTCGTTTGTTGCAGCTTTGAGGCAGCCGCATGGCCTTGATCGAGGCGAGCGCTTCGCGTCCAGTAGCTTGGTTGTGGCGTAGCATCTTCTGAGGCGGGCGCCTGGGTCTCTTGGGGCCAGCGCCTCAAGGCGATGGGGGGTTTTGGGCCTGACGGGTCTATGTGTTTTTGGGTCTTAGTTTGGCTAGGGTTTGTAGCTGATATAAATAGTTTGTAACCCTATCTAACATGAAAAAAAGACATAGCACATAATAATACAGAGGCAAGGTTCAAAACCCCAATAATTTTTATCTCTTTTCTCTTTCGATTTCTCAATTGCTTGTGTATTCTTAGTTATTGTTGAATTGCTTCCGCTGCATTGCACAACAACTGGTATCAGAGCACGGTTGCGATGGCTGGGGTTAATTCTATCACCGTGAAGTCCGATGTTCAGAAGTTTGATGGGCATGGAAACATTGCGTTGTGGCAAAGGAGGGTGAAGGATTTTCTGGTTCAAGGCGAGGCTTGGGAAAGGTTCTTCGATATTCGGATAAACCTGATGATATCGAAGAAGGTCCATGGAAGGAGTTGCAAGAACGGGCTGTATCTTCAATACGGCAGTGTCTTGCGAATGAGATGGTGTATCACGTGATCAATGAAGAATCACCTACGAAGGTTTGGGAGATTTTGGAGGCTAGGTATATGTCGAAATTCGTGTCGAACAAGTTGCATCTTAAGCAACGGTTGTATGGGCTTAAGATGGCAGAGGGTTCTGACCTAGAATCTCATATACACACGTTTAATCAAATTCTCAACGATTTGGTTAGGGTAGAGGTAACGTTCGAGGATGAGGACTAGGCGTTGATGCTGTTGAATTCGTTGCCTACTTCTTCAACATACGAAAACCTTGTTACTACGTTGACGTGGGGGAAGGATACTGTGGAATTGCAACTGGTCACAGAAGCTCTTCTAGCTTTTCATAAATGGAAGAAGTCTGTTGATGAATCTGCGGGTGAAGGGTTATTTGTGAAGGAGAATCATGAACGTGGGAGAGCCCAGTTCCGGGATAATTCGCAGAGACAGAATTCCCGTTCGCAGTCAAGGAAGAAGTACAAGGGGAATTGTTTCAAGTGTGGGCAGAAGGGGCACAAGAGGCAGAATTGTCCGGAGAAGGGGAACAGTAAAGGCAAAGAAGGATCTTCAAAGTCAGTTAATGTGGTTGAAGATTGCTCAGAGGATGTGGATGGAGATATGCTCACAACTTCATCAGCTGTGGAGCACCCGACAGATGGCTGGATTCTGGATTCAGCATGTTCGTTTCACGTGACGGCGAATCGTGGTTGGTTCGATACCTACAGGTCAGTTAATTCTGGTATAGTTACTATGGGTAATGGTGCTACTTGTAAAATTGCTGGCATAGGAACTATAAGAATTAAGATGTATGATGGTGTAGTTAGAACGTTATGTGATGTTAGACATGTGCCAGATGTTTCTAAAAATCTGATTTCATTGGGTACTTTGGATGCAAACAGTATGTCCTATAAAGCACAAGGTGGAGGATTGAAAGTATTGAAGGGTGCTATGGTTGTGATGAAGGGTGAGAAGGGCTCTAAGAACATTTACAGGTTGCTAGGGAGCACGGTTGTAGGTGGAGTCACATCTGTTGAGTCTGAGGTTGATACGGATGCCCTTCTATGGCATATGAGGCTTGGTCACATGGGTGAAAGGGGAATGCGGGAACTTCATAAACGAAAGTTGTTGAAGGGTGTGAAGACTTGCAAACTTGAGTTTTGTAAGTATTGTGTTCTTGGAAAGCAGAACAAGGAGCAATTCAAGACGGGTAAGCATACAACAAAGGGCATTCTCGATTATGTTCACTCTGATGTGTGGGGGTCGGTTAGAACAGAATCTAGAGGTTGACATTATTACTTCGTGACGTTTATTGATGATTTTTCGAAGAAGGTTTGGGTTTACTTCATGATGCATAAGTCAGAAACATTCGAGAAGTTCAAGGTGTGGAAAGCTGAAGTGGAAAATCAAACGGGGCGGAAAATCAAGTGTTTGAGAAGTGATAATGGGACAGAGTACACAGATGGCGAGTTCAAGAAGTTCTGTTGAGAGCATGGAATCAAGAGGCACTACACGGTACGCAAGACACCACAGCAAAATGGTGTGGCTGAAAGGATGAACAGAACCATTGCGGAAAGGGCTAGGTGTCTACGATTCAATACGGAGTTGGCGAAGAACTTTTGGGCTGATGCGGTGAGTATGGTATGTTTCTTGATTAACAGATCACCTAGAGTCTCTTTGGATAACAGTTTTGCGGAGGAGGTATGGACGGGTAACGAGGTAGACTTCACCGATATCCGGGTGTTTGAGTGTCCATCCTATGTGCATATTCCTGGTGAAGAGCGGTCGAAGCTTGACCCAAAGTCAAAAAGTGTATCTTTCTTGGGTATGAAACAGGTGTGAAAGGATACAAGCTTTGGGATCCCAAGTCAAGCAAAGTGGTGATTAGTAGGGATGTAGTCTTTGTTAAAAAGGCTATGTTGAAGTGTACTCAAGATGATAAGGAGAAGGTGCCAGAAAGCAAAGAGGGCGAGAAGCAGGTTATTGAGGTGGAGCTACGTGAGGATGATACTGATGCGGATCTCACTCTTCCGGAGTCAGAGGCAACTATACAAGAAGTGGCTAGTACTTCAGTTAGGAGACCTAAGAGAGTAATCAAGCCACCGGTCAGGTATGGGTTTGAAGACATGGCTTCGTATGTTCTTGTTCTTAGTAGTGGAGACCCGAGTACTTTTAAGGAGGCAATAAATAGTCCGGAAAAGGATAAGTGGGTAACTACTATGGCGGAGGAGATGAAGTCATTGTACAAGAACAATACATGGGATTTGGTGGAGCTTCCTAAAGGGAAGCGTGCTATTGGTTGCAAGTGGGTTTTCAAGCGCAAGGAAGCAGTATCAGAAAAAGAGGGGGAAAAGTTCAAGGCTCGTTTGGTAGCAAAAGGGTATTCGCAGCGAGAGGGGGTGGATTATAATGAGATTTTTTCGCTTGTTGTGAGACACACTTCCATTCGAATTGTGTTGGGTCTTGTAGCGCACTACGATTTGGTGTTGGAGCAGATGGATGTGAAAACTGTGTTTCTACACGGTGAGTTGGATGAGCAGATTTTCATGGAGCAACCACATGGGTTCACGGAGCCCGGACAGGAGCGTTTGGTTTGTAGATTGAAGAAGTCACTTTATGGGCTGAAACAGTCTCCAAGGCAGTGGTATACGAGGTTTGACTCCTACATGGTACGTATCGGCTACAAGCGTTGTGAGTATGATTGTTGCGTTTATGTGAGGAGCCTTAATGATGGCTCATGTATTTTTCTGTTACTGTATGTGGATGATATGCTTATCGCGGGTAGAAGTAAGAACGAGGTCAATAAGTTGAAGGCCTTGTTGAGTACAGAGTTTGACATGAAGGATTTGGGGGAAGGCAAGAAGATTCTTGGGATGGAGATTCGCCGAGACAGGAAATCTAGGAGATTGTGGTTGTCTCAAGCAGGCTGTGTGGAGAAGGTGTTGGAGAGGTTCAATATGCGGGATGCAAAACCTGTGAAGACACTATTGGCGAGTCATTTTAATTTATCTGCCTCAGATTCCCCAAGTTCTACCGAAGATATTCAGAGTATGTCAAAGGTTCCCTATGCAAGCGCAGTGGGATGTCTCACGTATGCTATGGTTTGCACGAGGCCAGATTTGGCGCAAGCTATTAGTGTGATTAGCAAGTATATGTGGCGAATCCGGGTAAACAACATTGGGAAAGCGATCAAGTGGATTCTCGAGATATTTGAAGGGCACTATGGATTATGGCATCATGTTTGGAGGTAAGAGTGAGGAGCTTTACATTTGTGGGATATGTTGATTCAGATTATGCGGGTGACTTGTATCGGAGGAGGTCGACTACGGGTTATGCGTTTACTCTTGGTGGTGAACCCATATGTTGGAGATCTATGATTCAGACGATTATTGCATTGTCTACAACTGAAGCGGAGTACATGGGAGCGGTTGAAGCTACAAAGGAAGCCTTATGGCTTCGGGGTTTAGTCAACGAATTGGACATTCAGCAAGGTGGAGTGAAGTTGCTTTGTGACAGTCAAAGCGCGATATTTCTAGTGAAGAATCACATTTATCATCAACGGACGAAGCATATTGATGTTCGGTTTCACAAGATTCGGGAGTTGATTGATATGGGTGAGGTTATGTTAGAGAAGGTTCACACCGCGGAGAATGCTGCTGATATGTTAACGAAGCCGGTTACTATTGACAAGTTCAAGCACTGTTTGGACTTGTTGCACATCTCTAGCTGTTAGAGATGGGGTGGTTCGAGTTGGTTCCTTGTATCTTATGTTGGGTTGGGTGAATGCTCGCCAAGGTGGAGATTGTAGGATGTGGCTTGACATTGCCGGTGAGGCGGGCGCCCCATCTTGGTTGAGGCGGGCGCGTGGAGAGCCGTAGCTTGGGGCCGTTTGTTGCAGCTTTGAGGCGGCCGCATGGCCCTGATCGAGGTGGGCGCTTCGCGTCCAGTAGCTTGGCTGTGGCGTAGCATCTTCTGAGGCGGGCGCCTGGGTCTCTTGGGGCGGGCGCCTCAAGGCGAAGGGGGGTTTTGGGCCTGACGGGTCTCTGTGTTTTTGGGTCTTAGTTTGGCTAGGATTTGTAGCTGATATAAATAGTTTGTAACCCTATGTAACATGAAAAAGACATAGCACATAATAATACAGAGACAAGGTTTAAAACCCCAATAATTTCCATCTCTTTTCTCTTTTGATTTTTTAATTGCTTGTGTATTCTTAGTTATTATTTAATTACTTCCGCTTTTCGCTGCATTGCACAACACTATGGATTGAAAGTGATATTTACGTTTGGGATGAGCTTTTAAATATTGTGGAGAGTCTTCTACGAATAACATTATTCATTCATGTGCTTATTTAGTTCATTAGGAATGGTATGACATTACTCAATTCAAGGTGGATCCGGTAATGCATAAACTCGATTCGAACCCTACATGTATTCATCCTTATTTTGGCTTATATGAAAGTTCGGTATATACTCCCTCCGTTCCAGGAAATGGTTCATCATTTTTAGTTCGGCACACAAATTAAGGAAATACTCCCTCCGTCCCGTTACAAATTACACACTTTTCTCATTGAGTGTCCCGCTACAAATCACACAATTCCTAAAATGGCAAAGAATCTTTACTATTTCACCCACTAATTTTCTCTCCTACTTTACTTTTATACTCACAACACCAATCAAATCACTATTTCCTACCCCACTTTCTCTTTCCTGTTGTGAATATGGCCCTCCACACCCAAGCAAACCTACAAGAATAATAATCGCACACAAACCAAGCACAAGAAATCAAAGAAAAACAGAAAAGAACACAAGAAATTGTTAACCCAGTTCACCAAATTGATTTGGCTACGTCTGGGGGCACTACCAAGCCAGGATCTTGCACTATGTAATTAGAATTTTTGTTACAACTGTGTTGGGGGGCGGAATACAACTTATATATATAAGGGAGTCAAACCTAACCCTAGATGGACAAGGGTTACCTAAATTACGTCTACTCGGCCCGGCCCAACCCACATATGCGGTCGGCCCGCAAGGCCCAAAGCCCGGCCCGGCCAACCCACACATGCGGTCGGGCCCAAGGCCCGGCCCAACCCAGCACATGCGGTCGGCCCGCACATGCGGTCAGCCGCACAGCCAAAAAACCGCAAAACCCTTTTGCTCCGATGTCTAGTCCGGTTGGTCCTCTATCCCAACAATCTCCCACCTAGAGATCAACCACACATATAAGCCCCGTATCCGTCTTCAACTCATCCTTGGTGTCCTCCTAGTGCTCACCTCGATCATGGTAGTGCCATCCTCCTCTTCTATTCTTCGAGCCCAATTGAAGCTTTGCACAGCTTCAATTT
Organism: Adenophora triphylla var. japonica; assembly: GCA_022495995.1. Lineage (NCBI taxonomy): Eukaryota > Viridiplantae > Streptophyta > Magnoliopsida > Asterales > Campanulaceae > Adenophora > Adenophora triphylla. The sequence continues at coordinate 236,030 of JAFEMH010002757.1, forward strand.
CTCAAGGTTCACAACCTTTGTCAACATGTCAGCCGGATTCTCCGATCCCAATATCTTCTCAAGCCACAAAGTCTTCTCCTCCAAGAGATGCCTGATGTAGTGAAACCTCAGTTCAATGTGCTTCGTCCTCGAATGAAACGTCGGATTCTTTGCCAAGTGAATTGCACTCGGCGTCACCGTAGAGAATATTACCACTTCGCGTCTTCCCAAGTTCACCCAAGAAGTTACGCGGCCAAACCATCTCTTTACTTGCTTCGTCACGCCACATATTCTCGCCTCGCAATGATCGAGCCACGATCTTTTGTAACTTAGAAGCCCAGGAGATTGCTGTACCACCCAATGTAAACACATAACCCGTAGTACTTCTCCTCTTATCAAGATCACTTGATGCCAAGTCCGCATCAACATAACCCGCTAACACCACTTCCTTGCTCGAGAAACACAGAGCCTTACCAGCAGTACCCTTCAAATAACGTAGGATCCATTTAACCGCTTCCCAATGTTGCTTTCCTGGATTGCCCATGAACCGGCTGACTACTCCCACCGCATGTGCAATGTCCGGCCTTGTACACACCATTGCATACATGAGACTCCCACAGTGAAGCATATGGAGTTCTCTCCATCTTGTCACGCTCTTCCTTGTTCCTAGGCGAGTCCCTCTCGGATAGCTTGAAATGCAAACCCAATGGCGTCCCTGTTGGCTTCGCCTCTTCCATACAAAACCTTGCTAAGACCTTCTCAACATATTCTGCTTGTGAAAGAACCAACTTGCCCGACTCCCTATCCCGATCAATCCGCATGCCCAAGATTTTCCTTGCCTCTCCCAAATCCTTCATCTCGAACCGTTCTGACAACTGAGTCTTCAACCTGTTTACCTCTCTACTGCTAGAGCCCGCTATCAACATGTCGTCCACATATAACAGCAAGATAATATACCCATTGTCCGTGTTCTTGAAGTAGCAACAATGATCCGCCTCACATCTGATAAAATCAATGTCGTGCATGAATCCATCAAACTTCCTGTACCACTGCCTAGGAGCTTGTTTAAGGCCATACAAGCTCTTAGTCAATCTGCAAACTAGCTCCTCGCTACCCTTAGACAAGAAACCCTCTGGCTGTACCATGTAAATTTCCTCCTCCAAGTCCCCATGAAGAAAGGCTGTCTTCACATCCATCTGTTCTAGCAAAGAAGTCATCCGCCACTACTATCCCCAGAACCATTCTGATAGTGGTCATCTTCACAACCGGAGTGAATACTTCGGTGTAGTCAATACCATACTTCTGCTGAAACCCTTTAACAACCAGTCTTGCCTTGTAACGCTTGCTACCGTCTGCTTCCTCCTTGATTCTGTAAACCCATTTGTTATGCAGTGCCTTCTTCCCCTTAGGTAGTTCAGTCAACTCCCAAGTTTTGTTTGCCTTCAATGAGACCATCTCATCTTCCATCGCAGCCTTTCCACTTGTTACAAAGTGCACTACGAATGACCTCCGCATAACATTCCGGTTCCCATTATACTCGTCAACAACAAATAATAATTCGAAGGAGTATACACGTCGGGTGATCCACGCAATCTGCTGGATCTACGCGGCGGAATTTCCGGTTCGAGTACGTGGTTCATCTTCGGTGACCTCCTGACCATGGTCAACATGAATCTGCTCCGCTCCCACCCGAGTCTGGAATATCCACCTCTACAACCTCTGGTTCCGAACTAGTACCATCAGATGCCCCCTTTCTATCCTTGTACAAAACCTGTTCATTGAATACCACATCTCGACTACGAATAACCTTATGGTTTTGATCATCCCAAAATTTATACCTGAAGTCATCCCCGCCATACCCAATAAATGTACACTTAACAGATTTAGCATCTAATTTAGTTCTCTCAGCAGAATCAACATGAACATAAGAAACGCAGCCAAATACGCGAAGAAAGGACAGATTTACCTGCTTGCCACTCCAAGCTTCCTCTGGAATTCCATTCCCCAATGGAACCGATGGTCCCCGATTGATCAAGAAAGCTGCCGTGTCAACTGCATATGCCCAGAACGTCTTCGGAAGTCCGCACTTCAATCTCATACTTCTAGCCCGCTCGTTCAATGTTCTGTTCATCCTTTCTGCTACCCCGTTGAGTTGTGGTGTCCGCTTTGGAGTCTTCTCCATACGAATCCCATTCGCAGCACAGTATTCCCTAAACTCACCAAGCTCATACTCCCCACCATTGTCTGATCTCAAGCACTTAAGCTTAAGTCCCGTCTGATTCTCCACCAAGGCCCTCCACTTCTTGAACACCTCGAAAGCTTCATCTTTCCCCTTCAAGAAATAAACCCAGACCTTCCTTGTAGAATCATCAATAAAAGTCATGTAATATGACGCACCACCAAGAGAAGTTACCGGAGATGGTCCCCCTTGAATCAGTGTGAACAAGTTCTAACTTTGCTTCCCTCGAGCCCTACTGTCCTTAAGAAATTATTTCTCCCTTGTTTGTCAAACATACAATCTTCGCAGATCCCCACGTTGACTGTCTTCAAACCCGGTAGTAGTCCCTTTGAACAAAGTACCTTCATCCCCGTCTCACTCATGTGACCCAATCGACAGTGCCACAAATCCGTATCACCCTTGGCTGCTGCCACCGCGATACTATCCTTGGTGTTATTCGCCAAATACAAAGTCCCCTCCTTATTACCCCGAGCGATCTCACAATCCTCCTTGGTAATAACCCAGTTTCTGCAGCCGAATGTTACCTTGTAACCTTCTTCGTCCAAGCCCCAAACGATAGTAGGTTCTTTTTCAAACCGGAATGTGTCGACCCCGTTCAGATGTAAGACCTTCCCGTCTGATGCTCCTATTCTGACATCCCCCTCCCCCTTGATTTCCAAAGGCTCTCCATCTGCAAGATAGACCTTCCCGAAATCACCAGAAGTGTAGTTTTCCATCTCTTCCTTATGCCCGCAAGAGTGGAATGATGCCCCCGAATCCAGCACCCATGATTCTAGTGCACTACTAACACTCAGAACCAGTACATCGTCACCTTCGGCGCCACATTCGCCTTTGATTGCCCTTACGATTTGGACAATCCCTCTTGAAGTGTCCCAATTCCTTACAATAGTAGCTTGAACGGATCCCTTCGCAACCTTCGGTTTATCCTTGGTATCATCGGCTTTGCCCTTTCCACTCACTCCGTTCTCCCTAGATTCGGTTCTCCCTTGTTTGCTAGTACCCGGCTTCCCCCTACTAGTAGTAGCTAAAGCCGCTCCCGAAGTACTTGATGTCCCCAACTTCTTCATGCGATTTTCCTCACCTAAAAGAAAGTCTTTAACATCATCATATTTCAATTTTTTCTTACTGCTTTGAAGCGTTGATTGCGATCCACTTCCGCTCCAACTTGCCGGTAAAGAAGCTAGCAACAAGCATGCATGAACCTCGTCATCGAACTTGATCTCCACCATTGTCAATGAATCTATGACATCCATAAACTCATCGATGTGCTTAGCCGAGGATCCTCCCTCTTGCATCTTGAGACTACCCATCTTACGTATCAAATCAACCTTATTTGCAGCGACGGAGTTTCAAATCTCTCGGTAAGATAATCCAATAGCTCATTGGTGGTTGTCGCCTTCCTGGTAGTCTTCGCGATCCACTTTGACAAAGTAGATCTAACCACCCTAGGGCTTTTCGATCCATGAGTTCCCATTCCTCTGACTTACATCTTAGGTTTGACACCCTTGAGGCTTGTAGAGATCCTTGTTGTACAAGAGATCCTCAATCTGCATCCTCGATATCCGTAGTCGAGACCCATCGAATTTCTCAACCGCTGTTTGTCCTTGCCCATTCTTGATTGCTTGAAACAACTCCCTTGATCTTGAAACCAAAAGCTCGATACCGGTTGTTGTGAATATGGCCCTCCACACCCAAGCAAACCTACAAGAATAATAATCGCACACAAACCCAAGCACAAGAAATCAAAGAAAAAACGAAAGAACACAAGAAATTGTTAACCCAGTTCACCAAATTGATTTGGCTACGTCTGGGGGCACTACCAAGCCAGGATCTTGCACTATGTAATTAGAATTTTTGTTACAACTGTGTTGGGGGGCGGAATACAACTTATATATATAAGGGAGTCAAACCTAACCCTAGATGGACAAGGGTTACCTAAATTACGTCTACTCGGCCCAGCCAACCCACATATGCGGTCACATGAGGCCCAGCAGCCCGGCCAACCCACATGCGGTCAGGCCCAAGGCCCGGCCCAGCCAACCCACACATGCGGTCAGCCGCACATGCGGTCAGCCGCACAGCCAAAACCGCAAAACCCTTTTGCTCCGATGTCTAGTCCGATTGGTCCTCTATCCCAACATTTCCAACCTCACTTTTCATACTCACAACATTTTCACCATTATTTTTTTCCTTAATTTATGCGTAAAGAGTAACTGTCTAATTATTTGTAGCGGGACGGAGGGAGTAGGTGGGAAGAAAAAATGTTGTGAGTGTAATTTGAAAATAGGAGAGAGAATTAGTGGATGAAATAGTAAATTTAAAAAGTGTTGTGAGTGTAATAGTGAATTAGGAAAGATAATGAGTGGAGGAAATAGTGAGTGGGTATAATAGAATATTAATAAAACTTTTCCATTTTAGGAAAGGTGAAGCTTCAAACGAAATGCCATTTTGAATAAAAGGTGAAGCATTTTCTGGAACAGGGGGAGTATATATTTTTCTTTCAGATGCAACAATTATCTTTTTAATTAACTACAGTCCTTATTGACCCATAAAAAATATTACTCAATTTATCTTAAAATAAGTATCACAATCAAGTTGTCAAACATCTTAATAGTAATATTTTCCTTATATAATTATACAATTGAAATAAATTAATTTTTTTTATTGCTTTAACAGTTATAAAAGGAGTTTATTTTTATTTATTTTTTAAATTGTTTTTTTATTAATGAATGATTTAATCTATTACAATAGGCACTTCAAAGTACTAGAAATGTATTTGATGTAGTTTGAACCTCTGAGTCTAGTATGAAAATGGACATTTAATGTCGCTTGAGCTAGAGCTATTTGGCTTAAAATAAGGTTATTTTAAGGTGAATAAATTAGATAAATAATTCAAATCGAAAAATATTTTTTTCCTAGGTAAATATAAATTATTTTGAAACTAAAATTTTGTTGTGATGTTGTTATAGACACAGAAAAAACGTGGTAAACAGAAAATATGTAAATCAAGGGAATAATCACAACCAAGAAAACAACTAACAATTCAAATGGCAGGGGCGTTCACGATTCAGATTTATTTCGATTTTGTCTAAATTTTAGGATATAGGACTAGACCAATTCTTTGGTCTATTTAAATTTAGAATCGGGACAATCTATTATACAATACAAGATCATATAATCGTCACATATAATTGGTGATTCAGATTGAAAGTTGGAAAAGTGATCAAACGGCCCAAATTCTCCCTCCCTCCTTCAACCATCCATAACTTTTCATAACCGTCCGTAACTTTCCGTAACTTCTCAAATCCTCCCTCCCTTCTTCAACCGTCCGTAACTTTTCATAACTATCCGTAACTTTCCATAATCGTCCGTAACTCCCAAATCCTCCCTCCCTCCTTCAACCGTCCGTAACTTCCCATAACCGTTCGTAACTTTTCATAACTTCCCAAATCCTCCCCCCTTCAACCATCCGTAACTTTTCATAACCATCCGTAACTTTCCATAACCGTCCGTAACTTCCCATAACTTCCCAAATCCTTCCTCCCTCCTTCAACAGTCCGTAACTTTCCATAACCGTCTGTAACTTTTCATAACTTCCCAAATCCTCCCTCCCTCCTTCAACCGTCCGTAACTTTTCATAACCGTCCGTAACTTTCATATTTTCCCATAACTGTCCGCCTCCCTTTTTTTTCTATTAAACAGAAAAATCGATTATAAATAAATGATCTTTTTTTTTTTTTTAATTATTTAGTATACTCCTTAAAAAAAGGTTTAGGGTTTATATATAATCTTTCTTTCAAAAAAATATTTGAATTGGGTATTTTTTTTTCTTTTTTATTTATGTGTATTCCAATTTGATTTATTTATTTTTCTCTTTTATTTTATTAGGGTCATTTATTTAAGGAGTGTATCTTAACATAATAATTACTATTATATATAATTAAGTTTGTGAATGATTTTAGAATCTTTCAAAAAAATGATTTTAGAAATTTTATTTTGTTTTTTTTTTTAATTATTATCTACCACATAAGTGGTGGTTCATATTTAAAGTTAGAAAAGCAATCCAACGGCCCAAATTCTCCCGCCCTCCTTTTCCATTTTCTCCTTCCTATTTTTCTTTTTAACTATTATTTCTTTTTGCAGATGACTTAATTTTTTATTTTTTTACAGAAAAATCGATTATAAATAAATGATCTTATTTTTGTTTTTTTTAATTATTTAGTATACTCCTTAAAAAAAGTTTTAGGGTTTATATATACTCTTTCATTCAAAAAAATATTTAAATGGGGTATTTTTTTTCTTTTTTATTTATGTGTATTTCAATTTGATTTATTTATTTTTCTCTTTTATTTATTAGGTTAATTTATTTAAGAAGTATATCTTAACATAATAATTACTCCCTCCGTCCTAGACCAAGAGTCCTACTTTCCCTTTTGGTCCGTCACAGACCAAGAGTCCCTTTCCTTAAATGGAAAGTTTTTCATATATTTATACCCTTATCATCTCCATTTATTTACAAAAAAACCATTACTATTCCTCTCACTCATTCTCTCTCCTATTAAATATTTTTAACTTTTACATTCTCTCTCCTATTTCCTACCACACATTTAACTTTTACATTCTCTCTCCTATTCCCTACCACATATTTAACTTTTATATTCTCTCTCCTAAAATTTTCTACCCACTTTAAAAAAATTTCTTAAGAAGCGTGAAATTCTCCCCGAGGACCCTTGGTCTGGGACGGAGGGAGTACTATTATATATAATTAAGTTTTTAAATGATTTTAGAATCTTTCAAAAAAAATCTAAATCAATTATTCGTCATGATTACTTAAGTTTTTGGTTTCGAATCTTGGGTAAAAATAGGATAGGGAATGGGTTATGGATTATAATTATTATTAATTATTTATATGATTAATGGGTTGGGTTGGGGTTACGAAAAAAGAATAATGGTAAAATGGAAATTAAGAAAATGTATTTTTACTAACCCCGTGACGACCCCAACCCTAGGCACTAATTTTAAATATTATAGTATATGCTTTTAATATTTATGTTAACTTGTTTTCAATTATGTCTTTAAATTCTTAATTTAAGATAAATTCGGTGAGAAGTAAATTTAGAATCTTTTAAGAATTTATTTGATATTAAATAAGAACCATGGGAAAATAATAAAAATGAAAATTAGATAAATAGTAGGAGGAGGTTAAATTGGGTAGATAAATAATTAGGGATGGGTTTAATTAAAGAGGTGAAAGCCTCACAGAGATTTTGACATGGGGGCGATAGAGCCTTACTCTCTCTAAGCACTCCAAGTGGCAACCTCCCCTTAAAGAGGTGAAAGCCTCTAGAGATTTTGGATGGGGGGCCAATAGAGCCTTACTCTCTCTAAGCACTCCAAGTGGCAACCTCCCCTTAAAGAGGTGAAAGCCTCTAGAGATTTTGGATGGGGGGCCAATAGAGGCCTTCTCTCTAAGCGCTCAGTAGCGGCCCTCCCCACCCTCCTTACTCTTACTCCCTCCTTCCTCCTCCCTCCTTCATTCTTCTCATACTTCCCTAGCCAAAAGGCCATAGAAAACCCCATGAAAAGCCCTCCCTTCCAAGTCTTGTAACTAAGCCATTTCTCCACCATTTTCAAGTTCAAGAGCATCTTTGAGGTTGGATCATCAAGAGGATCAAATCAAGCTAAGAAGATTCAACCTTCTCTTCTAAAACCCTAAAGTGAGTTGTTATGATTCCCTTCTTATACTTGTTCATAAATTCTTGAATGTTATTCTTGTTCTTATAATGGTTATTTCATGCCTTGGAAACTTTGATGGGAGTTGAATGATTTGTAAATGAGATAGGTTGAAGTTATTGTTCAAGGAAGATAATCTAGGGTATGAAATGGGTGGATTTGGTAGTGATAAATAATCTAGAGTTACATTATTTTGGGTTTTCATGATTATGTTGAGCTTGGTAAAGCTAGGGGATCCTCTTGGTGTTCTTAGAATTAGGGTAGATAAAAAGAAAAAGAATTGAAGCTAAGTAGGAAGAGTTAGAAATTCGTTTGTGCTGGAAATCGCCTTGGGCGGTCGCCCATGGGGGCTTGGGCGGCCGCCCATCATGCCAGTAACTCAACCTTACCTTGAAAATCCTCTTGGGCGGTCGCCCAAGAGGTGTGGGCGGTCGCCCATCGTGGCAGAACTTGTAATCCCTTTTGAAAACCCACTTGGGCGGTCGCCCAAGTGGAATGGGCGGTCGCCCAAGGGCCCAGAACCCAATTTTAAATCTGAACTAGAATTGATTAGTAAATTTGATTGACCACTTATAAATTGTGACTTCCACTTGGTAATTGAGCTTGAACCTTCATAGAGGCCTTGTATCGTTGTATATGCAATATGTAGGGTGGGTTAATGATACCTCATTCCCTTACTTGATATTACATACATTGTTGATGTTGTTTAGTGTATTCATAAATTGTTGCACTTTAATATTGATTGGGCATGAGTATATATTACCATGTGGCTATTGTTTATCCCTTTTGTGGATTATATTTCAAGTAACTATTATGTGCTTGATAGTTGTTAATCAGCTGATATTGGGGGTATAACATAATACGATCAATTATGGAAGTGTGACCTAATGTGATCGGATTATGTTATACCTGCGGGATCGTCCCCTCCCGCGTGGCCATTAAAGTTGGGGTTATAGCATCCGTATTGAGCCAAAAGCCTTACGAGTTGCTGCTATCTTATTTGGTTCCCTGAAAAATGGGTCTTATAAGATGTGAGTATTGCTTAAGCAGCTCACTTAAGATTGGAGTATTATTATACCCAATGTTGTACGACTAATGTTCAGACGGGAAAAGGTAAACCAAGGTAACGTAAGGTGTTTACGGCTTTTCCAATGTGTTATGTGTTGCATCTATTTGGCATATTGTTGCATTCATAATAACTTGCTGAGATTTATTCTCACCCCTCTCCCTTTAATGTTTTAGATCCCGAGACAGGCGGCCCGGCCAAGTGAGGACGGAGAGGAGTTTGGAAGTGAACTTTTGGGTATTGTCGGGGTATGTTTAGGTTGGCGTATAAAATGTATTTTTGTATAATTCCTTTATGGAGTTTGTAATTATAACTTTCATTTCTACGTCATAACCATAATCTTTTGTAACTAAACAGATGTACGCTTTCAAAGTTGGTCAACTCCTCCTCCAATGTGGAGTGGAGTGGAGTTCTTTTGAAATGTCATGTTATTTATGTTTATGTTTGAAAGTCAAAGCAAAGTTTTAAAAAGTTTTAGTGTTCTTGGGTTAGTTTGAGGACGCTCCAGCTCGGGACACGTGTAGGTTCCGGGTCGGGGTCCTCACAGTTGGTATCAGAGCTCGGTTAGAATTCTCGGGTAGAGTCTAGCTGAGTGAGAGTGTGTGATAACTGACGTCGAGTGTTTAATGCAGGAGTTTGTTATAATGGCGGGAAATGATGGTGATCAGAATCGGGCTTTGGGTGATGTTGGTAATCCGAATGCCGAGATGATGGATATGTTCCGAGTGTTTCTTCAGAATATGGCAAATCAGAATCAAGGTAGGCAATGTTAAAGAGTGCGTGCATAAGAGCAGCATGGTCTAGAGAAGTTCGTGAAGATGTCCCCTCCTAGCTTCAACGGAGATCCGGATTCGGTGAAGGCTGAGAGGTGGCTTGAGGCTATGAATAAGATTTTCGCGGCTATGGAGAGTTCGGATGCAGAGAAGGTGAGATGCGCCGTTTTCAAGTTGGAAAGACCCGCTGAGCACTGGTGGCAGGTAGTGAAGGATGGTTGGGATCGAGACTTGACACCGCAGACTTGGGAAAATTTCACACGCAAGTTCCGGGATCACTTCGTTCCGATGGTTACTAGAGACAAGAAGGAAGTTGAGTTTCTGAAACTGGAGCAAGGGACCATGACTATAGCGCAGTATTCAGCAAAGTTCACAGAGTTAGCCCGATATTGTCCCCATTTGGTGCCGGATGAGGAGAGGCGGATCTACCGATTTGTGAAGGGTTTAAGGGTGGAGTTCCGGAAGCAGCTATTGACGCATAACTTCGCCAACTTCTAAGCAGCCGTGAATATGGCGTATCGGATTGAGAACGACATAGAGGAGCATCGTGGTAAAAATGAAGGCGGTAACAAAAATAGATTCCAAGGTCAAGGTTCGGGACAGAATAGAGTGCAGCCAAGGACATTCACTCCGGGAGCAAATCGAGGAGGAAATGTGGCGACTCCGGCAAATCGTTTGACTCCAGGTCAGTTTGGGGCAGTGTGTGGATATTGCAAGAGGTTAGGGCATTCGGAGGATAAGTGTTGGAGCAAGCAAGGAAGATGTTTAGAGTGTGGGGCGACAGGCCATTTCCGGAAGAATTGTCCCAGGTGGCAGAATAAGCAAGCTTCGGGTACCGGATTCGGGGGACAAGGTAGTGGTGTGAAGAGAGATGTTGACGGGAAACCCAAGGATAGAGTCCAAGGTCGAGTGTTTGCCTTGGGTCGAGGAGAGGTCGATCCTAATGCCGTCATTAGAGGTATAGTTCCTGTCTCAGGAGTTAAGGCCCGCATTCTTATAGATCCCGGGTCTTCCCATTCATTTGTGGCATCTCATTTTGCATTCTCATTGCATATTTTGCCTGAATCTATGCCTTATGTGTTGGAGGTCTCTACTCCTATGGGAGAGTGCCTTGCATCTTTTCTGATATATCGTGGGTGTGATGTGACTATATGTGGGCATGTATTGCCGGTGGATTTGGTCGAGTTACCAATCCGTGATTTTGATGTGATCCTTGGGATGGATTGGTTGAGTCAGTGTCATGCTTTGGTAGACTGTCGTAGAAAGCGAGTCTCATTTGCTATGCCTGATGTGCCTACTTTTATATTTGATGCGGATAGATCTATGTTCGGTTTACATGTTATTTCTGCTTTAAAGGCTAGGAAGATGCTATCTAAGGGGTGTGCGGGTTACTTGGCTTATGTGGTAGATTCCAATAAGAAGTCTCCCGAGTTAGCTCATGTCCCGGTTGTTAATGAATTTAGTGATGTGTTTTCTAGTGAGTACTCTATGCCTCCAGATCGTGAGGTAGAGTTTTGTATTGACTTAGTGCCCGGTACCGCACCTATCTCTAAAGCACCCTATAGAATGGCTCCGGCCGAATTAAAAGAGTTGAAGGTCCAACTGCAAGAATTGCTAGACCGGGGTTTCATTCGTCCTAGTGTGTCTCCGTGGGGAGCACCGGTCTTATTTGTTAGGAAGAAGGATAGTACCTTACGATTGTGTATTGACTATCGTTTGTTGAACCAAGCCACCATTAAGAATAAATATCCTCTTCCGCATATAGATGATTTGTTTGACCAACTTCAAGGTTCCGTTATCTACTCTAAACTTGATTTGAGAAGCGGATACCATCAGTTGAAGATTAGACCAGACGATATTGCTAAGACAGCTTTCCGAACTAGATATGGTCATTATGAGTTTGTTGTGATGCCTTTCGGGTTGACTAATGCTCCAGCCGTGTTTATGGATATGATGAACCGTATCTTCAAGCCTTATCTTGATAGCTTTGTGGTAGTGTTCATAGATGATATTCTTGTTTACTCTAAGTCCCGGGAAGAACACGAGAATCATTTGAGGATTGTTTTGTCAATTCTTCGGGAGAATACGCCAAGTTCAGCAAGTGCGAGTTTTGGCTTGAACAGATTTCTTTCTTGGGGCATGTTGTGTCGAGTTCGGGAATTTCCGTGGATCCTTCGAAAATTGAAGTCGTGGTTAATTGGAAGCAACCTTCGACTGTGACTGAGATTCGTAGTTTTCTTGGTTTGGCGGGGTATTATAGAAGGTTCATTGAAGGGTTTTCTCGGATTGCTACTCCATTGACTAGGTTGACTCGGAAAGATGTATCATTCATATGGGATTCCAAATGTGAAGAAAGTTTTAATGAGTTGAAGAAGAGGTTGACGACGGCTCCTGTTCTTACCCTTCCGGATGGTTGTGAGAATTTTGTGATTTATAGTGATGCCTCGAAGGCGGGCTTGGGTTGTGTGTTGATGCAAAATGGGAAAGTGATTGCGTACGCCTCTAGGAAGTTATCACCGGCGGAACAGAATTACCCTACTCATGATATGGAATTGGCGGCGATTGTATTTGGTTTGCATAAGTGGAAGCATTACCTTTATGGGGCGAAGTTTGAGATTTTTACCGACCATAAAAGTTTGAAGTATTTATTTACCCAAAAGGAGTTGAATAAGCAAGCGAAAGGAGATGGCTTGAGTTCTTGAAGGATTTTGATTGTATAATTTCTTATCACCCGGGGAAGGCTAATTTAGTAGCGGATGCGATTAGCCGAAAGGCTTATGTGACAGCTTTGAGTACCAAAGAGTTGGGGAGTGAAGTAATAGTTGCGAATGCGCGAGCCGTTCCTACTTTGTATGGAGAATTGAAGGAAGCTCAGCAAGGTGATCCGGAATTGAAGAAAATTTTAGATCAAGTGCAAGATGGGAAAGCCGGGGATTTTGCGTTGAATAGAGATGGGATTTTAACCTTCCAAGGGAGAATTTGCGTTCCTTCGTCACCGGAAATTAAGAGGCGTGTCTTAGAGGATGGCCATAAGTCCAAGTTTGCGATTCACCCGGGTAGTACGAAAATGTATCAAGACTTGAAGCGGGGATCTTTGGTGGAATGGAATGAAAAGGGAAATTGCGGATTATGTTTCTAAGTGTTTGACTTGTCAACAAATTAAGGCGGAACATCAAAGACCGTGGACTACTTCAACCATTGGATATTCGGAGTGGAAATGGGAAGGGATCTCGATGGATTTCGTTTCGGGTTTGCCTCTTACCGCGAAGAAGATGGATGCTATTTGGGTTATTGTGGATAGATTGACAAAGTCGGCTCATTTTCTTCCGGTATCAACCAAGTTTTCGTTGGAGAAGTTAGCCCAGTTGTATATGAAAGAGATTGTTAGACTTCACGGGGTTCCGGTTAGTATTGTGTCCGATAGAGATCCGAGGTTCACTTCTAGATTTTGGAGAGCATTGCATGAAGTCTTGGGTTCTAAATTGTGTTTCAGTACGGCGTTTCATCCTCAAACCGATGGTCAGTCCGAGAGAACTATTCAGATACTTGAGGATATGTTAAGGGCTTGTGTGATGGATTTCCAATTATCGTGGGAGGATCATCTACCGTTAGTTGAGTTTGCTTACAACAACAGTTATCAGTCTAGTATCGAGATGGCTCCGTATGAGGCGTTGTATGGTAGAAAGTGTCGATCTCCGATGTGTTGGGACGAGGTTGGTGAAGCGAGACTTTGGGGCCCGGATTTGGTTCGAGATTCTACGGAGAAGATCAAGGTGATTCGGGATAGATTGAAGACGGCTCAGAGTAGACAGAAAAGCTACGCCGACAATAGAAGATGGGATTTATATTTTCGGGTTGGTGACTTTGTGTTCTTGAAGGTCTCTCCGAGGACGGGAATTAAAAGGTTTGGTAATAAGGGTAAGTTGGCTCCGAGGTTTGTAGGTCCGTTTGAGATTTTAGAGAAGATTGGGGAATTGGCTTACCGGTTGGCGTTGCCACCGTCTTTTTCTTTACTTCATGATGTGTTTCACGTTTCTATGTTAAGGAAGTATTGTCATGACCCCTCCCATGTTTTGAGTTCTCCCCCCGATGAGGTCCAAGCGGATATGTCCTATGTTGAAGAACCGTTGAGGGTCCTAGAATTCCAAGTTAAGGAGTTAAGAACTAAGAGTATCCCGATAGTGAAAGTCCTTTGGAAGAATCATACCGTCGAGGAAGCAACGTGGGAGCTAGAGTCGGAGATGAGGGCGAAATATCCTTGGTTGTTTGAGAATTCAAGTAAGTCTTTTTAAAATTCGGGTCGAATTTTCTTTAAGGGGGAGTGAGTGTGACGACCCCAACCCTAGGCACTAATTTTAAATATTATAGTATATGCTTTTAATATTTATGTTAACTTTATGTGTTCAATTATGTCTTTAAATTCTTAATTTAAGATAAATTGGGTGAGAAGTAAATTTAGAATCTTTTAAGAATTTATTTGATATTAAATAAGAATCATGGGGAAATAATAAAAATGAAAATTAGATAAATAGTAGGAGGAGGTTAAATTGGGTAGATAAATAATTAGGGATGGGTTTAATTAAAGAGGTGAAAGCCTCTAGAGATTTTGGATGGGGGGCCAATAGAGCCTTACTCTCTCTAAGCACTCCAAGTGGCAACCTCCCCTTACCCTCCTTACTCTTACTCCCTCCTTCCTCCTCCCTCCTTCATTCTTCTCATACTTCCCTAGCCAAAAAGCCATAGAAAACCCCATGGAAAGCCCTCCCTTCCAAGTCTTGTAACTAAGCCATTTCTCCACAATTTTCAAGTTCAAGAGCATCTTTGAGGTTGGATCATCAAGAGGATCAAATCAAGCTAAGAAGATTCAACCTTCTCTTCTAAAACCCTAAAGTGAGTTGTTATGATTCCCTTCTTATACTTGTTCATAAATTCTTGAATGTTATTCTTGTTCTTATAATGGTTATTTCATGCCTTGGAAACTTTGATGGGAGTTGGATGATTTGTAAATGAGATAGGTTGAAGTTATTGTTCAAGGAAGATAATCTAGGGTATGAAATGGGTGGATTTGGTAGTGATAAATAATCTAGAGTTACATTATTTTGGGTTTTCATGATTATGTTGAGCTTGGTAAAGCTAGGGGATCCTCTTGGTGTTCTTGGAATTAGGGTAGATAAAAAGAAAAAGAATTGAAGCTAAGTAGGAAGAGTTAGAAATTCGTTTGTGCTGGAAATCGCCTTGGGCGGTCGCCCATGGGGGTTGGGCGGCCGCCCATCATGTCAGTAACTCAACCTTACCTTGAAAATCCTCTTGGGCGGTCGCCCAAGAGGTGTGGGCGGTCACCCATCGTGGCAGAACTTGTAATCCCTTTTGAAAACCCACTTGGGCGGTCGCCCAAGTGGCATGGGCGGTCGCCCAAGGCCCCAGAACCCAATTTTAAATCTGAACTAGAATTGATTAGTAAATTTGTTTGACCACTTATAAATTGTGACTTTCACTTGGTAATTGAGCTTGAACCTTCATAGAGGCCTTGTATCGTTGTATATGGAATATGTAGGGTGGGTTAATGATACCTCATTCCCTTACTTGATATTGCATACATTGTTGATGTTGTTTAGTGTATTCATAAATTGTTGCACTTTAATATTGATTGGGCATGAGTATATATTACCATGTGGCTATTGTTTATCCCTTTTGTGGATTATATTTCAAGTAACTATTATGTGCTTGATAGTTGTTAATCAGCTGATATTGGGGGTATAACATAATACGATCAATTATGGAAGTGTGACCTAATGTGATCGGATTATGTTATACCTGTGACCGTCCCCTCCTGTGGCCACAGGTTGGGGTTATAGCATCTGTATTGAGCCAAAAGCCTTACAGAGTTGCTACTATCTTATTTGATTCCCTGAAAAATGGGTCTTATAAGATGTGAGTATTGCTTAAGCAGCTCACTTAAGATTAGAGTATTATTATACCCAATGTTGTACGACTACTGTTCAGACGGGAAAAGGTAAACCAAGGTAACGTAAGGTGTTTACGGCTTTTCCAATGTGTTATGTGTTGCATCTATTTGGCATATTGTTGCATTCATAATAGCTTGCTTGAGATTTATTCTCACCCCTCTCCCTTCTTGTTTTAGATCCCGAGACAGGCGGCCCGGCCAAGTGAGGATGGAGAGGAGTTTGGAAGTGAACTTTTGGGTATTGTCGGGGTATGTTTAGGTTGGCGTATAAAATGTATTTTTGTATAATTCCTTTATGGAGTTTGTAATTATAACTTTCATTTCTACGTCATAACCATAATCTTTTGTAACTAAACAGATGTACGCTTTCAAAGTTGGTCAACTCCTCCTCCAATGTGGAGTGGAGTGGAGTTCTTTTGAAATGTCATGTTATTTATGTTTATGTTTGAAAGTCAAAGCAAAGTTTTAAAAAGTTTTAGTGTTCTTGGGTTAGTTTGAGGACGCTCCAGCTCGGGACACGTGTAGGTTCCGGGTCGGGGTCCTCACAAACCCTAAATGGATAACGATCCCGGATAATCGACTTCATTATATTTTCTACGGCAGTTACACAAACAAACCACCCTCCATCAAATGTTGATTATGGAACAAAGTAATCATCAGGATATTGAGTAGATTTTTTTTTATTTTTTTTTTGGGAGGGGAGAAAGGCGATTTCATCATTTCTTTAATTTGTGTACTATCACCGTGCCAGTGGCACGGGTAAGAGAATACTAGTATCAATACATTATAAAACTGATTTCATTGGTCCGATTTCAATAATTCAGTCTGATCCGGTTTCATTGGCTCTACAAATTACAGTCTAGAATAATTTTTTACAAAAAAAATAAATCAAGCAAATTGCTCACAAATATTCAATATTTCAATCCACATGAAACATTAATTAATTGTTCACCTTTAAACACTAAACATTAGTTAATTGTAGAGAGCAGAAAATAGAAGAAGATTGTGGAGAGAGAATGGAATGGAAACGACACAAATGAAATAAAGATTTAGGGTTACTGACTTACTCGGTTAGCGACTTGACTTAGTTTTTTTTTCTTTTTCTTTTTCTTTTTTAATGATGGAATAGCAAAGTTCAAAGATCTAATGCAATAAGGTTTACGGCTAAACAGACCATTGATGAGACTTCCAGATCTAGACCAGGACGAACTCTTATAGGAGATTGATTAATCAATTCGGAGGTGAACAAGATGAGGAACTACTCGGGGTGCCGCTATGGCTCCATTGAAAATCTCCCTGGTTTCCGGGAGTGAGATCGATGCGCATCCTCTCGCACTTTCCGGTTCTCGCCAGGATAGTGGGTGAGCTTTGAGCATCTTGTCGAAGAGTAATCAATCTTAGTAGTGGCTAAGGACCAGAGCTTTCTTGTTTTTTTTGAAAGATAGGAGGCCTTTGCCCCCTTCCCTTCGCTGCGTTCAGGTTTGCAATTCGGGGGAGAGCGTAAAGCCGCCCTTATACTCTATGCATTCATATAAGGCAACCATTTGGTTGGTCGGACAAAGAAAAGTCTGACATATGGTCCAACCTGTAGTTGGGGAGGAGGTGATAGAACTAGCTCCCCCTAACTCATTACCATGGGGGCTCGAAGAGTGAGTGAAAATGATGCACTATACAGACGCCATTTGGACCCTACGAAAGCAAGCCTCGAGATGGTCCGTACGAACCAATATATAATAAATAAATAATCGATCCGATCTAGAACCAATTTTTTTTTCAAAATCAGGACAGACCAAATAATCAATTCTATATAAATTTACAACCAGAATCATACCAATAATATTGGTTCATTCCGATTTTTATCAACCCGATCCGGTCGATTAGACAATTTTATTACACATCCCCACCGAATGGGTCAAAATGTAGTAAAAACTATAACACAAAATCTGGGGAGAAACGCGTTTCTCCGTCGCGTATGGAGAAACGGGGCTTGGTTTGTCGCGCGACATACATAGCCACAACAACTGGATATCACTTCCTCAGTTTCTGGATATCCAGAACATTGCATATGGATATCCAGAAGCTTTGAAAAGGATATCCAGAAACCAAAATATTTTTTCTGGATATCCTTTCCAAAGCTTCTACGGATATCCATATTTAATGTTACGGATATCGAAAGCTTAAGGATATCAAAAAATATTTTAGTTTCGGATATCGTTTTCAAAGCTTCGGATATCCATATTCAATGTTGGATATCCAGAAGCTTTGAATAGGATATCCAGAAACTGGCTATGTATGTCGCGCGACAAATCAAGCCCCGTTTCTCCATAAGGGACGGAGAAACGCGTTTTTCAGCAGACCTACTCAAACTATAAAGTGGAGATAGTTGAATTTGGGCCAATTCATAATGCTAATCACTAATTATTCCTTTGAGAAAATCTCTTGATTGGACCAAATTATAAAAATAAATCAAACCACAATTGTTAAGTTTAGTTCAAACCACGATTTAGGATATGTTTGGTAATCTAATTAAATTTTTAATTTGAAACACTTTATAAGAGATTAAATAGTTAAGTTCATTTGGTAAGATAAATTTAATTCACTTAATTAATTAAGATTGGTTATCTATGGGTCACAATGAAATGAAGATAACAAGAATGAAATTAATAAGATGAGAAACAAGTTTAATTCAATGTAATTTTTGTTAATAATTCAATGGTTGACACTACTCAATATACACATACTCCCTCCGTCCCATGTGATTACAAACCATTTTTTCGGGCACAATAATTAAGAAATATTATTAAGATAATGAAAATGTGTGATAGGAAATGAAGAGAGAGAATGAGTGGAGTTGGTTGAATAAATTGTGTGGTAGGAAATGAAGAGAGAGAATGAGTGGGTGGGATAGGGTGAATATAAAATAATAAATTTATTTCCATTTTGGACAGTTTGTATTCACGTGGGACAGACCAAAAAGGAAATAAATTTGTATTCACGTGGGGCGGAGGGAGTATATGATTAATATATACTCCCTCCGTCCCACTTCAATCGATACTTATTTCCTTTTTGGTCCGTTCCACATCAATTGATACTTACCCAAAATGGAAAGGAATATTCACTATTTACCCCACTCATTCTCTCTCCTATTTTACTTTTTCACTCACAACATTCTCTCTCCTAACTATTCCTCCCACTCATTCTCTCTCCTATTTTACTTTTACACTCACAACATTCTCTTTCCACTTTTTCTCTCTCTTACCTTTCCTTAATACGTGTGCCCTTTTTTTTGATATCCATTGAAGTGGGACGGAGGGAGTATATATATACTCCCTCCGTCCCATTAGTATTAGCACAAACACTGTTTGCCCGGGAATATGATATTTTAATAAAATGTTGTGAGTGTAAAAGAATGAGTGGAGAGAGAATGAGTGGAGGGTGTAATAAATTATAATGGTGTTGTGAGTATTAAAATAATGTAGGAGAGAGAATGAGTGGGGTTGGGTGAATATTTTATTAATATAAAGTTTCCTTTTTGGGAGTGTGCGGATATTAGCGGGGCCCAAGAAAAGTGTGCTTAATATTAGCGGGACGGAGGAGTGTATATATATATACTCCTAAAGCTACAATGTTCACAAACACCGACATTTGCTTGGTTTTAAGGAGGGAGTATTATATTGAAAGTGTTGTGAGTGTGAAAATAAAATAGGAGAGAGAATGAGTGGAGAGAATAGTAAATTATAATGGTGTTGTGAGTATTAAAATAATGTAGGAGAGAGAATGAGTGGAGGGAATAGTAAAGATTCCTTTCCATTTTAGGTAAGTTTTAAATGTGTGAAGTAAGTTTTGGGACGCCCAAAAAGGAAAGTGTGAAGATTGTTCGGGACGGAGGAGTATATATATATATATATATATATATATATATATATACTAGTCCGTTCTTAGTTTTGACTTTTTGGTCAACTGAATTAATTTTTGACCATGATTTTATGAATATCTAGATATCTTTATGCAATTCTAAAAATTGTTATTGATAGTATTTCTAATGGTGAAGCAATAACAATTTTTAAAATTACATAGAAATATCTAGATATTCATAAAATCATGGTCAAAAATTGATTCAGTTGACCAAAAAATCAAGCTATCGAATTATAGCGAGACAGAGGGAGTATATATTATTTCACCGATGATTCAGTGGTTTTTTCTAAAATAATAAAAATTAATTGTTTTTCTTAATTGATGATTAAATTATTAAATAGTGACAAAATTGAAATTTACTATTGTTGAGGATTGAACTATTAGAACATGGATTGCAAAATGTGTATACTTAGTAAATATACATAAAACATGTAGACGTACATGTATAAATCATAAATATAATGTTATTATAAAGTATACTCCTCCGTCCCACCTCATTGCAGCTTGACACTTGAGGTGGGCACGAGAACTAAGAAAAAAGAATAAAATAAAAAAAAATGTGTGGTAGAAAATGAAGAGAGAGAATGAGTGGGGTAAATAGTAGTGTTGGTTGAATAAATCGAGTGGTGGAAAATGAAGAGAAAGAATGAGTGGTGGGGTAGAGTGAATATAAAATTATAAAAAGTAGGCTATTTTGGAAAGTGTCAGTGAGTGTGAGGCGGTGAAAATGGAAATAAGTGTCAGTGAGGTGAGACGGAGGAGTAGATGTTAATCAATGTATAGAATTTCCGGAGTGAATTATTACCTATTTATGATGAACAAAAGGTAATCTTTTGCTACTTCATATGAAAGAGTGTGGTCGCAAATAAAGTGTGTCCATTTGTTTCCTATATATAGAGGCTTTCCATCAGCCTATAAACACACTTAATTTTTGCTTATACTTTCTCCGTAATCTGAGTGATAAGAAGGGCATTCATCATTTAGAAGAACTACTTCTCCCTCATTCATTTCTTCTTCTTGTCTTCAACATCAAGACAAATACGCTTCCGCCTTTATTTTTTTTCTCATACTTATTTAAGAAATAAGTACGCATTGAATTAACGGAATAGAAATGTTTCAACATGAACTCCTAATCTTTTATCCTAAAGAGTATATAGAAATGCATAAAATTGTTCAATTTAATTTGATATTTGATCCTAAGGGATCAAATTATAAACTAAACCAAATCATCATGTAATTTATCAATTTTGAGATTGATTAAACCATTTTTTGTTTTGAAATCGAATCAAATCATATTGTATAATTTAGTTTGGTTTGATTTGTTCCGAATTGCGCTTAAGCCCCTAGTGAGAAGCTAAGGCCCCGTTTGGTTCGCTGGAAAAAAAAAAGCGAAGGAATGTAATAGTCAATGGAATGGTTTTCTTGAAGGAATGAAAAGGAATGAAAAGTGGTCAAACCTCGTATTTGGTTGGCATGGAATGAAATCGAATTTTCATTCCATTCCTTCAACATTCATGTTTGGTTTGAAAATACAAATTATAGGAATGGAATGAAAACATATATAATGTTCAATTTACCATTCTTTCAAAATCAAAACTAAATTTAATTTTGTTTTAAATTAAATTTAGGGGTAGGTAGGGGCGAGGGTAAGGGTGGGTGGGTGGGGTAAACTATATTTAAAATGATGAATTTTTTTTTGACTCGACACGGGGAGGGGGTGTTTGAGGGGGTGGGGGTAGTGAGTGAGGTGGGGATTGTTAATTTATTTTATTAAATTCAAATGATTATCATTTTTAGGTGAAAATATATATAAAAAAAAAAAAAATTGAGTTTGGGGAGGTGTTTGAAGGAACGGTCGAAATATTTGAAATCTTTTGGGTGTTAAAATATTGACTTAGCAGTCCCCACCTACTTACCAATCTTGTTTTGAATTTTGAAAATTTCCCTAAACTCAAAAACTCATTTTCTTTTCCTTTATAATACGCGCCTTTGTTCATCCATTTCTTCTTCCCCCTCTATAATCTCCCCCAAAATCCACCCGCAGATAGCTCAGATTTTAATCTTTCATATATCTTCTTCATTCAACACTATCTTCCATCTCAATCGTAAGCTCTCCCTCTCTAATTCTTATCATTCATTTGTGGTCTGAAGCTTGCGTATTTGTATTTGATTTTCAATTTCTTGGATTTATCCTGGTTAAATTCTTGCAGTTTTGTCTTTCTTTTGAGATTGTAGCTCTATTCTAATCTGGGTGTTGCTTACTTTTCTATATTCTCTCTCTCTTTAATTCTTACATTCATTTGGGCTTTGAAGCTTGCGTATTTGTATTTGTATTTGATTTTCAATTTCGTGGATTTATCCTGGTTCAGTTCTTCCAATTTGTGTTTCTTTTGAGATTTTAGCTCTATTCTAATCTGGGTTTTGCTTACTTTTCTACATTCTCTCTCTCTCTCTCTCTCTCTCTCTCTCTCTCTCTCTCTCTCTCTCTCTCTCTCTCTCTCTCTCTCTCTCTCTCTCTCTTCTATGTATATGTATGTATTTACACAAGTATATAGATATGCACAATCTAAAATCTACATATATTTATGCAAGAAGGTCAGCCCCATCTTTGTGGATACTGGGTACCCTCTTTTCTCTTATATGATGATAAATAAAGCCTCCAAAGCTTAATGGATTTATTCATTTTACTAGAACATGTATTTTGGATAAAACTTCTTTACTGATTTTAATGGCATTGCTGAGTTTACCCCTTTAATTAATCTGCATTTTGGGTATTAAATTCTATCGCGTTTATGGCCTTGTAATTAATATGGATTGATTCAGCTATATCTTTGTTTGATTCTGAATTTCTGATTCACTATTGCATAATGCCAATCCTGATGAAATGTGATTTTATAGTATACTCTTATTAATTTGTTGAAGATTAATATTTTGAATTTATTTGATTTTGGGCTCACTGTTGAATGTTTGATTATTGTTCTTCAGAGAATGGAATCTCTACCTGATGCCCTTGTCCAGTCCATTTTGTGTTACATGAGCAGTGCTAAGGATGTAGCTTCTTGTACTTGTGTTTCCAAGAGGTGGAAAGATTCGTTACCGTATCTAACGAGCCTTTTCTTCCCTCGTAATATTTTCGATAACCTCACTAACGAAGACACCCCTGACCAGATTGTTATGCAATTGGTCCTGTCAGTTTTCCGGTTAGAGGAACTTAAAGTTTACTGCCCTTTCACCAATGTGGGTCTTGCTTCGTGGCTATCATCTGCAGGATCTTCGTTAAGAAATCTTGAACTTCGTTTAGACAATCTTTCTGATAATCAGTCGAGTCATGAGGGTCCCACCAAAATTGAATGCATTCGAGCTGCACGGAATTTGGAGTCATTGATACTTTGGGGTGTCCTGATGACTCATTCCCCGAAATGGGATACTTTTGAGAAGCTTCAGAATCTTGAAATAGTTGGTGCTAGACTTGAGGACCTTGCTTTGCTTGATGCCCTTCGAGCGTGCCCTAATCTGACCAACCTCGTGCTTCTTGGTTGTGAAGGACTGAGGTCTGTTGTTATTGAGTTGCCGCATCTAGAGCAGTGCAAGCTTGATTTTTATGGTTCGGGTAGCTGTGCACTCTCTCTTTCTGCTCCAAAGATTATTAACCTTGAGATACAAGGTTGTAGTTGGATTAGAGTCCGTGAGACTCAATTCTTGAAGAATCTTTTAATTGCCAACAATGCAGGTAATCTTTGAAAGAACTTCACTCAAGTAGTGTGTGTGTATAGTACTCCATCCGTCCCAAAATTTTCAAATTTGTTCTTGATCAATAGCAAATTTGAAAACTTTTTGATCATTCATTTTGGGACAGAGGTAGCAGCATGTTTAGCCTTTTCTGGAAAGGTTGCTTATGTATGTTCATGGTGTTTAACAGGGAGAGTCTACATGGTGGATTTTGGAAAACTTGTAGCGCTTGAGTCTTTGTCCATGAGAGGTGTTCAATGGTGCTGGGATGCAATAAGCAAAATGCTTCAATTGGCTAGTGAGGTGAAACATCTCTACATGAAGGTGGAATTCACTGGGGATTTTGAGACCCTTCTCCCTTTTCCGGAGATTGACTTTGTTGACTTCTTCAACAGCCACCAGAAGCTACAAACATTTGACATCCATGGTGCCATGTTTGCTGCCTTATGCCAGAAGAACAGCTTAAAGAATGTGAGTTCTTTAACTAACGAGTTTCGTTAACTAACGATTTATTTCTTGCCAAACTGATGGTTCGTGAGATTTTGTACCTGAAAATGACTGTTTTTGCTGATTTTTCTTGCAGGTGGATTCAAGTTTTCAGATCCCTTGCCTAGAAGAGGTAGTGATCACTGTCAGATCACCATTAAACGCGGAACAGAAGATGAATACGTTGGAGTCGTTGGTTAAGTTTGGGACGAATTTAAGGAAGATTATTATCAAGATTCTTCAAATGAAGAGCAGCCATAGTAGCGCGGATGATTTTTTTGAGGAGATTTGCAAGTTTAGATACGCAAAT
Source organism: Adenophora triphylla var. japonica (assembly GCA_022495995.1). NCBI lineage: Eukaryota > Viridiplantae > Streptophyta > Magnoliopsida > Asterales > Campanulaceae > Adenophora > Adenophora triphylla. The sequence goes on from JAFEMH010002757.1 coordinate 260,225, forward strand.
CGCAAGATTGTTTGCATACAATAACACAGATGTAGGATAAACATTTTCTCCATTAATTTTGATTATCTCCCTAGTCATTTCCTTATTATGCTAATTGGATGTTAAAACTTTCCTTTTAAGGTAGAATGATATTTTTTGATGATTAGTAATCTAGTCATTGACATTACTTCTCCATCCATCTGCAAGTACTTTCCTTTATAATAAAGTAGAATGATACTATCCGTTGCGGAAAAATAGTCTCAATTGACTTTTTTAACGGTTAAAGTTTAACGGTTAACTCAAGTGAATACTAGTATTGATTAAACATTAATAACAAACAATCAAATTCTCTTGATCAAACTCCCTCAATTAAATACTAAAAAAATATACTCCCTCCGTCCCAAAATGTTTGTCCCATTTGACTTTTTTGTTGAACTTTGACCACAAATATATGATAATTTAATTATGTTCATGAAATTCTAAAAATTCCTATTGATTAACCATTAATAATATTATCAACAACAACTTTTAGAATTTCATGAACATGATTAATCTCTCATAAATTTGTAGTCAAAGTTCAACAAAAAAGTCAAATGGGACAAACATTTTGGGACGGAGGGAGTATTTATCAATAACAAATTTTAGAATATCATTAATATGATTATATCGATATTAATGGTTGGTCAAATTTCGTTTATATTATTAACCCTCAAACGGCAGATTACACAGTTGTTTATATTGACCATTAAATGTCAAATAATACCGTCGCACTATATTGACCATCAAAAGTTAAATAAGACTATCTGCTACGGAGGGAGTATATTGTTAAGATATCATGCAACAATGTATTACACCCAAAATTAGTACTCCCTCCGTCCCACCAAAACTGATACTTATTTCCTTTTTGGTCCGTCCCACCAAAACAGATACTTCCCAAAATGGCAAGGGAATCTTCACTATTTACCCCACTCATTCTCTCTCCTATTTCACTTTTACACTCACAACATTCTCTCTCCTAACTATTCCTCCCACTCATTCTCTCTCCTATTTAATTCTTCGTACTCACAACATTTTCTTTCATTTTTTCTCTCTCTTACTTTTCCTTAATCCGCGTGTCCAGAAATTTGGTATCCATTTTGGTGGAACGGAGGGAGTACTTGCTAGTAACACCATATCATGAAAGCTAAAGTTAGAACCCAGTATATGGCATTGCCACGTTGACTTTCTTAGTTTTTTAACACAATAAGTATTGGTAGTCAACAATTTCTCATTCTCTAATTTACCAACAACTGGCAAGATCAAAAATTTCTTTTCAACATAACATTTTAGAAAAAAGTTCTAAAATTTCATCTAATGTCAGAAACAGAATATTTTTAGCCAATCTAGATTAATTTCTTCTTTTCGAAGAATCGCTTCAAGTACCACAGCTGCCCAACAGAAGCCAAAATGCAGACGCCCAAGGACATAACACTATACCATGCTACTCTTGAATTTGTAGTCTCGCTTACTGTCCTCATCTCCGCTTCTCTGTAAGCACCAAATCCGAATAAGAACTCAGTCCATGGAAGAATTAATGAGCTAGTTGAAATGATGATTTGGTAATAGTGGTTGTGTTTGCCTAGAGGAAAAGATATATTACCGGGTCTTAAGATATAGCAAATTATCATGGATGGCCTCCACAACTCCTTCAAGTTTTTTCAGCTCGAGCTCAACACCCTACGAATAAGGTAAATCAAGGCACGCAAATTAATATAAATATAGATGGTGATATTGAAAATTTGTGAATGAAGTTCTTCACCCGATTAAAAATGAGCAATCTTTATCCTGTTCATCTTTGGAATAAATACGACAAATTTGCTACCATAACAATTGGATAAGGTAAAAGATATGCCTATACAGATCAACCATGAATATATGATACCAGTTTTTTTTCTTCTATTTAATGTCCGGGAGTCCACACTTGCCACAGCCTAATTTCACTGGTACTCCTTTAGAGGTAAGTAAGTTTGTGCACAAGATGTTTTCAGCCATGGCCAAACAACTTGATAAAGTTCATTGTTGGTACAGGTTTGAGCTTCTGTTAAACTTTTCTCTATTTTTTTTTACAAATTACACAATTCCCGTCTTGGTTTATATCATTATCAGGGATTCTCAAGGACCCAAATTTTCAAATAGAAAAAGAAGGCTTGTTAATCAACAGTATAGCATGACTTAAAATGTCTGTCTCAACGCAAACCAGTATCTACCTAGACCTACTTTTTCTATTTTTGTCGTAATCTTAAATAATTTTAGTCAATGATTTGCTACAAAAGTTTTTTTTTTTTTTCGGCAGGTGTCACAACTCATGTCAGTCAATATCTACCTTGATCTACTTTTTCTGTTTTTAAATGACCTTCTTGTCTTTCAAAACAGGGTGAGGTTAAGAATAGTTGTGTGCAGAATCATAAATAAAATAGTACAAGCAAACAACATAGGAACAAGTAAAGCACATTCCTTAAAAAGTTTTACAAGTCAACTGTAACACTTATTATAAGACAGAAGGAGTATATGCCATGTATAATATCTTCGAGGCATGCACGTGAGGTCAAAGTTGGTACTGTCAAATGCTCAACTATTGTCTATAATCGAAGTAATAAAGAGTTCAAATCTCACCTCAATCTTTTCTTTCCTGGCAACTGACTCCCAATCCTTAGCTGCAATTCCTGTTTTCCAGTCAATGCTAACACTAACTACTCCACTCTTTTCATTATGGCCATCCAGCCAAAAACATGCCTGGTACTGGCCGGCCTCGTTAGTAGTAAATGCAAATTGACCATATGTCACATTTTCTTTATGATGAAGGGTGTTTCCATAAGGTGATGTCACCTGCAAAAGACATTGTGTTTGTCAATTAACAACAGAACACAGATAACCTCAGTGATGAATTTGAAAGGAACAAAGTTTGATCAGTTCAGCCAGATACACTGTTTACGACTTATTTCTATTTACTAGTTCCAGATACTCATAAGTTGAACAAAAGTAATCGACTATGAGGTGGAGGGAATATGGAAGAAGAAACACAATAAAAAGCATTATGGGGAGACTTAAGAAACCCATTCAAGCACAAACCCAGTAGCACCTACAATCTTAGACGTAAATCACTTGGTACCAACAGAAACCATAATTAAGGTCGCCTCAGAGTAAAGCACTACCACATTTCTCAGCAATTCAAAAGATCATGGTCTACTATAGTTGAAATGCAACTTATCATTAAAGCATGTATCCAGTTAGCAACAAGGATGTGCTAGAAGTTGCACGGACAAATACTAGAATAATGAAAAGAGATGGAAAGAAAGAAAGATAAGTCGGTTCATGAATAATTAATGCTCGTGAAAATGAATTATTATTTTATTATTATTATTTTATTTTATTTATTTATTTATTTTTTTTTATTTATTTTTTTTCCAACAACCTTTTCACACTATGACATATGATGATTCATGTTAGCCGACCCCAAATTATTTTGGGACTAAGGCTTTGTTGTTGTTGTTGTTGTTGTTGTTGTTGTTGTTGAAAATGAATTATTACTACTTTTTTCATTCACTGTTTGGGAAACTTTTTGTCTCGTCATCATGGAGTTCAAAAAATTAACACTTGGAATACAAAAAGCATTTCAGATGATTTAGTACATGATTAGCCAGTTCACTTGATGACTTTTGCATCTCCTTTCTCAGAATTACCGTAACCACCAAAGAGTCCCTATTTTACATCTTGATGGATATTAAATCTTTGGCTTACTGTATACGGGTTATATAAAGGAAGGTGCGATGATTGTCAACAATTGGCATATGATGGTTAACAAAATTTAAAAATTCCTGTACATTGTACTAATCCCAAACTTATAATGAAATAAAGACTCCATTTTATAGTGTGAAGCTCTTGGTAAAAACTAAATGTCATGCGTATGTTGGAAAACAATCTTACAAGTAAAGGTAGAAAAACTTTCAGAGCATGGTAAGATCATTAAGGGTGTTCGATATATGTCTCTATGAGTGTCTAAAAGACAATTTTCATAAATTTACCTTAAAGTCAAAAGTAGACACTCATTTACGGACTGAATAAGCATCAATTAGTGAATGACCTCAAAATTCTCTTATATATTTAATAGTTTTCCTCCCAAAATTTTCTCATGAATAAGAGACAGAGAAGTCCAATTCTACGCAACAAAATGCACATAAACACTAGAGTCAAGATCTGGTGAAGCATTTTGCTCAAACAACGTTTCAGGTCTAGTAACATAGAAAGGCAGCAAGAGCTTGGATACACATCCATGCACACTGGTGGATTCTTCGATATGATATATGATACTCATATTACACAGGGAACCTGATCAAGTCCGTTCTTGGTTGTGGATCAACTTGGTGAGTCCGTCAAGAGAGTCTATTCTCGTCTGTGTGAGTCAATGGCCAATCCTAATCGAGTTAACATAGTTAGAAAAATTCTCAGGTTGATGTCCTCCGTTGATGATGAAGAGACAGGGCCTAGGAGGGCGGGTTTGGGGAAATGGGTGTTGGGGTTGTTTGTTGAGTCTAGGTCATAGGTCTTAGTAACTTTTTTCCTTCTGCTGCGAAGTCCAAGGTAGGTGTTTTGCTGACTGTTAACCATGTCCTGTTTTAGTTTCTTGTTAATAGTGTCTGTTTTCTGATTGCTTTGTGGTTTTAAAAGAGACATCTTATCGACTTTTATATTTTCTTCTTAATTACCTATGAAATCTTTTTTTTCATCGAGAAAATATATAAATAATTATTATATATACTAACCAAGAGCTTTGGTTGTCAAATGTTTAAAGTATGCCGGCTATCTTTCAGCAGTTCATGAAACTTGATAATAGTTCCTCTAGAAAAAAAAAAGAATCCTAGTTGTGTAAACTAGTTGGTTGTACCATCAAAAGGTCAATTTCTATGTCGAATTTATTTTTCTCAGCACAAGGAACACGTAATTCTTCACATGGTATCCAATAGCCTAGTGACCTTCCATAAAGTTCGGCAAAAAGTAAAAAAACTTCCAATATGATGGTCATGGTGAGTTTGCAGATATGCAGCTTGGTATACTTGGGTGATCACAGTCATGAGTGATGTGTCATTGACGTGGCACTGGCGTAGAAGTGACACTCGACATCCCCGTTAGACTTTTGACGCCGTAAGTTAAAAAAAGTTTGTTGCATTATTTGATGATGGATGATTTAGAAACTTCTCCAAATTTTGGACATTTTGGGACAAGATTTTTGGAAAAATGGACATTCATTTTGCAATGGAGGGAGTGTGAACTAAGGCATTTAGTACTGTCACAATACAAGATTTAGGGAATTCCAAATAAAGGATCTTTCATGCATCCCATAGATAATTCTAAAAAAAAAAACTTCCACCCAAAATTTATCTTGTGTGAACTTTCTCCAGGTTCAGGGAATTGTATAAAGTTAAAACCCTACTGCATATCTTAAGCAATTAAGATGAATAATACCCAACTGGTATTCAAAATTCTCATAAAAAAAATGTACACAAAATCATCATACTGAATGAATGGGCAATCGACCTGCATATGCAACGTACTTTCGCCTTTTCATATAATGCAACGTACTCGTTAGTGACAGATAAGGGTAACATACTTTTGCATTCGTTATCAAATAATGCAACAAACATTTTTTAACTTATGCCGTCAAATTTTAACGGAGATGCTGATGCGGCATTGCCACGTCAGCAAAATCACAGTCATGGGTGATGTGTCATTGACGTGGCACTCGCGTGGAAGTGACACTCGGCATCCCCGTTAGATTTTTGACGCCGCAAGTTAAAAAAAAAAGTTTGTTGCATTATTTGATAACGAATGCAAAAGTATGCTGTCTATATCTGTCGTCCCTAACAAGTGCATTGCATTATTCGAAAACTAGGGTAAAGTGTGTTGCATAAATTAGTAATTATTCCCTGAATCATCAAGACAATCGCAGCATTCAAATTCAACAATTGCAAGATTAACATATATTCACACGAACAATTCTAAATTCCAAGCCAATTTGACACAAAAGGAAACAAAATAATTGATCAGAGAAAGAGGAAACATTGAAACGTATGGATGATAATGTTACCTTAATGGAAATGGATGGAGTGGGATGAACATGATCATCGGAGACGACGACATAGTCGGCCAAAACAACAACGTTATTGTGAATTTCCTCCGACACACACTTGGTACCAGTAGCCGGTAAATTCAACCATATGGCTTGAGTTTGTTGAAGTAGAAATAGCATCAAAAGCGGGAAAATCAAAACCTTAAATCTTTCCTCCATTTCCTCTACAATCAATCAATTTCAAAGTTTCTTCGATCTTGAGTAACGATTGATCTCGTCGCACCAAATCGAAGAAGAAGGATTCGGATCTCTACGACATGGGTTGCGGAAGTTCGTTTTTTTTTTTTTTTTTTTTTTTTTTTTTTTGAGAAATAAATTGTTGAACGAATGAAAGGCCTTAGTGGGCTTTGGATGGAATGTGAGTGGGAACCTGGCTACGATTTATTGGGCCTTTAATCAGTGAGGACGGCCCACTTGACGACTAGATCAATTTTACACTATACTACTAAACGCCTAAATGGTAATTAGTTAAACATAATCAAATGTATAATTTAAAAATAATTATTAAATCACCAATGAAAACATAATCAATACTCCCTTCGCCCCATTTCAATTGAGATATGGTATTTTTGTACGCTTTTTAAGAATTTTTTTTAAAAATGAGTAAAAAATTGAAAGTGTATAGAAGATTAGAGGAGAGAGAATATAAAAGTTAAAAATATTTAATAAGAGAAAATGAGTGGGAGAAATAGTAAGTTAATGAATGATTTTTTTTAGGAGAGAGAATGAGTGAGAGGAATAATAAGTTAATAATTGATTTTTTTGTAAATATGTTAAAATTATAAGGGTATAATAAATGGTTTTTTTTATAAATATATAAATATTATGAGGATATAAATGCAAATATTCAACATCAAGTAAATGAGAGCAATAACATACCTAATCGCTTGGATACAGGTACTTGAAATCAAACATAAATCACTTATTTTCACTATTTATATAATTTTTACTTGATGTTTCTGATTTATTATTTTATAATTCATATTATAGAAAAACATATATCTGAATTTTGTTATGTATTCAGGAATGGTAGAATCCCAAACTGATTTTGCAACAAACGATGAATATAATTTCTCAAGTGTACGATGTAATAGGAAAAAAAAAATGAAGGAGATTGCACAACCAAGCACAGGTATAGTTTCGATTTTTAGTTGATGTTAAGATTTCACATAATAGTATTTTACTTAAATAATTAAACACAATACATTTATTACTTATTTCTTTAGATAAAGGTCATTTACATTTTAGATTATTTTACATATCAAGGTTATTGGGATATTGGAGATCCAAAATATGAATGCGAACATTGCCATGCTTTATTTTGGTACGAAGAGAGGACCCCAAAGAACAAGCAAACGACAAATCCAAAATTCTCATTATGTTGCATGCATGGGCAAGTACAACTTCCTCTCTTGCAACATCCGCCCGAGTTGTTGCGTGATCTTCTAGATAAAACGCACGAAAAAAGCAAAAATTTTATGGATAACATACGTGCTTATAACATGATGTACGCATTTACATCAATGGGTGGGACAATTGATAAGACCGTAAATCAAGGAAGAGGCCCTTACGCATTTAAGTTGGGAGGTCAGAATGTTCATCTAATCGGATCATTATTGCCCAATGAAGGAGCTCCTCCACAATTCTCCCAACTCTATATTTATGACATGAAAACGAAGTTAATAACGAGAATAAAAGGCATCAGGTATGTTTCTTCATAATGTACTTTATAATCCGTCATTTGTCTATATATTTCAAAACGAAGTACTCTGTTTCTAATCTTAAATTGTTGTTATATTTTCTGGCTATGAATTTTTCATTCCTTTTCCCTTCAACCATAAATTTTTTAAACATTATCTGTTTATATAGCATGAAGTTAAAGATTTACCTGTTTATTTTTTGTTCTTATTTTATAAAGGTAAATTATGCCCTCAATAAATATGAACCCTGTTTTTTTTTCTCATGAATTTATATTCTATTGTTATTTAATTATTACAACTATTCACAGTTAGTTGACAATACAATTATGAGTATGCCATCAATACATATTCTTCAAGTAAATTACTAATTATATATTGCTTGCTTTGAAATTTATTTTACAGTAAACAGAGGAGTTCGGAATTTGACTACTCGATTGTATCGGACTTAAGAAAAATGATTGATGAAAACAACCCGTATGCTAAGATTTACGTAATGTACTGCAGAGCGTATTTCTTTGAGAGTTTCGAGTGAGGTAAAGCTTCGACTGATAGGAAAGCGATCTAAGGATGGAAGAACGTATAATTTGCCAACAACATCTGAAGTGGCAGCTCTTATCGAGGGTGATATTCAAGATACACCTGATGTGAGAGACATTATAGTTGAAAAGCGGTGTGGTGACTTTAAACAAATACACGAGTTCAATCCATGTTATCTTCCTCTTCAGTACCCGCTGCTGTTTGTTTTTGGGGAAGATGGGTTCTATACAGATATTCCTCGAAATATGCCTCCAATGTCAAAGCGACCCAATCTTTCTTTGAAAGAGTTCTTATCATTCCGACTACAACGAGGTGCAGAAGGACACCAACTTATGAGAAGTGGAAGACTACTGCGGCGGTTTATGGTTGATGCGTATATAATGATGGACACACAGAGGCTTCAGTGGATTCGGCATAATCAACCTGCTCTTAGGGTCGAAACTTATAGGAAACTTACAGATGCGGTTTCAAGAGGAGATGCGATCCATCGTCTGCGGGTCGACGAGTTGTGTTGCCGTCATCATACACCGGTGGCCGGCGGTGGATGACTCGGGAATTTCCAAGACGCGTTAGCTATTTGCGAGTGGACGGGATATCCATCACTCTTTATCACGTTTACCTGCAATCCAAAGTGGCCGTAAATTACAAGATTTGTTCGGAAAGGAGGGGCGAAGACCGGAAGATAGGGCGATATTCTTTGTAGGGTTTTCAAGATGAAGCTTGATGAATTGGTAAAGGATTTGAAGGAAAAGAAAATTTTTGGTCACTTAATGCGCGTAAGTAATTCTTTCAAAATATATATGTGTTGTAGTTGAGCATCGTTTGTTAATATAATTGTTTTATAGTAGGGTGATGCTATATATAATAACTAAACCACATATTTTATTTTTGTTACAAAAATTTTAATTATTATAATTATTTATTTTATACAGCTTGTTTACACGGTGGAGTTTCAAAAACGAGGTCTTCCCCATGCTCATATTCTTCTTTTTCTCAAAAGTCAAGACCAAGCATTAATCGCCGAGGATGTCGACAAGTGTATAAGTGCTTTGAGATACCCGATAAAGAAACCGATCCGGAATTGTACGAGGCCGTGAAAGAATATATGGTGCATGGTCCTTGTGGTGTTGCTAACCTAAAATCTCCTTGCATGGATAACAAAAGATGCACGAAGCACTTCCCCAAAAGCTTTAATGAAGGCACTTCGTTGACGAGAATGGATATTATGTTTACCTGAGGAGAGACAATGGGGCAAATGTAGAAAAAAACGGAGTTTTCCTTGATAATAGGTACATTGTGCCTTATAATCCACATCTGTTGTTGAAGTACCGGGCTCACATCAACGTGGAATGCGTAATCAAAGCAAATCAATAAAGTACTTATTCAAGTATATCGTGCAAAGGAAGTGACAGAATAGGGGTAGGTTTTGAAGTGAATGATGAAAGTAAAAGGTATATCGATTGTCGATATGTCTGCATGTGAAGCGATGTGGAGAATATTTGCATTTGATATCCATTACAGGACCCCGCGGTAGAGCGCTTATCTTTCCATTTAGAGGGAGACCAAACCATTCCATTCGTAGATGGCGATTATCTTACGGATGTTGTGGGTAAGCCTACCGTTGCCCAATCGCAATTTTACAGTGGATGAAGATCAATCGTGATAATCCAGTAGGCTCGACAAGACAAGTATCACGAATTTCCGCAGCATTATGTTTGGGATAAGCCAAAGCGAGAATGGCGTCCTAGAAAGAGAGGCACATCAATTGGGACGAATTTATCATGTCCCCATCAATTCAGGTGATATCTACTATTTGAGGCGATGTTAAATCACATTCTTTGGTGCTACGTGTTACGATGATTTGAGAACTGTAAATAATATAGTGCACGGTGATTACAAAAAAGCGTGTTATGCACTAGGATTGTTAGATGATGATAAGGAGTATGTTGATGGAATAAAAGAAGCAAGCCAACGGGGTCACCGGATTATCTACGAAGACTTTTCGCGATGCTTCTTTTATCTAATAGTATGTCGAGGCCACAAGATGTCTGGAATCAAACTTGGCAAGTTCTGTCAGACGATGTCAATTACAAGCATCAAAAGAATTTTAACAATCCTGGTAAATACTTTATTATGTTAAATTATACTTTGAATTATAATCTTGGTCAATCTTTTATTCTGTTGTATATTTTTTCAATTATACTCCCTCCGTACTAGAAGAAAGCAAACTTTTGTTAAACTTTATCAAAATTTGACTAACGGTTAACAGATCAAGAGCAAATTCATCATGAAAAAACCTCGCAAAGAAAGAATTCTACTTTCTATTTTGTTATTGAGGTATTATATTGTATTTACATTAGTTGTTAAAGTTTGATCAATTTTTCTCAAATTTTTACTTGTGTTGGGATGGAGGGAGTATTTAATTAATCATTTTTTTAATCATTTTTTGTTTTAATGTTAATCTATTTCATTATACATAGGTTTGACACTCAGTGAAGAGCAAGTTAAAAATTGTGCGTTGGCTGAGATTGATAAGTTATTGGCAGCGAATTGCAGCGGTCTACAATATTTTAAAGATATGCCTCAACCAAGCAATTCTGTAATTTCGATGCGAAGAATATGCTAATATTGGATGAAATGTCTTATGATGTCGATGAGATGAAGGCCGAGCACTCTAGATTACATAAATCTTTGGACTCCGAAGAACAAATGATGGTTTATGATAAGATCATGACGGCTATTGATAGAGGTGATGGTGGAGTTTTCTTTTTGTATGGTTATGGTGGCACGGGTAAGACTTTCATATGGAAGACATTGTGCTCAGCATTGCGAAGTAGGAGGGATATAGTTCTTCCGGTGGCTTCTAGCGGGATAGCTTCGTTGCTACTTCCGAGGGGTAGGACTGCTCATTCCAGATTTGGCATACCAATACAAGTCGATGAAAGCTCAACGTGTAGCAAGATTAAGCCGAGGTTCGATTTGTGTGGTCTCCTAAAGAAAACGAAGGCGATAATTTGGGATGAGGCTCCGATGGCCCACAAGCACTGCTTTGAGGCGCTTGACCGGAGCTTGAGGGACATTATGCGTAATCATTATGGTCGTTGCTCTGATAAGCCCTTTGGTGGATTAGTTGTTGTTTTTGGAGGTGATTTCAGACAAATATTGCCTGTTGTGCCTAAAGGAAGCCGACATGATATTGTACATGCTGCTATCAGTTCATCTAAACTTTGGAATTCATGTGAGGTCCTAAAATTGACAAAAAACATGAGATTGCAGGTAAATGATCTAATTTAAAATTCTTTACATGTTACATTTCCCTGTTTCATAAACTAAATATTTTTGTCTCATTCATTGCATAAATGTAGGTAAGTTCATCTTATTCTTCGGATGTTCTAGAGATCAAAAATTTTGCTGAATGGATATTACGTGTAGGAGATGGTGATTGCGGTGAAGAAAATGATGGGGAAGTTGACATTAAGTTACCTGATGATATTTTGATAAGAAATACAACCGATCCTATTGCAACCATCGTTGAAAACACGTATCCCGACATATTACACAATATGCGCATTGATGGATTTTTTCAGATAGAGCAATTTTGGCACCAACTAATGAGATAGTCGATACTATCAATGATTATGTGTTGTCGATGTTGCCCGGTGATGAGGTGTCAGATATGAGTTACGATAGCATCAAGAAGGAGGACGGAGATATTGGCCGGCCACGAGGATGTTTTTTCTGTGAATTTCTTAATACGATTAAATGCTCCTGATTGCCGAACCATTCCATACGTTTGAAGGTTGGGTGTATAGTGATGCTACTCGAAACATTGATCAAGCTTCGTAATTATGCAACGGAACGAGAATGATCGTTACAAATGCAGGGAAAACATATAGTGGAAGCTAGAATGCTTTCAGAAAGAATAAAGGAATGAAGGTGTTTGTGCCTTAATGATGTCGAGCCCGTCGATATGACTAAATTCCCGTTAAATTCCAACGTAGGCGCTCCCATTAAATGTTTGCTTCGCTATGACTATAAATAAGAGTCGTGACAGTCACTTTCAAATGTTGGTCTTTACCTTCCTCGACCTCGTATTCAATACTGGCAACAGTATGTGGCAATCTCGAGGGTTACAAGTAAAAATGGGCTTAAAGTTTTGATTTGTGAAAAGGATGGTGAAACGAGCGAGTTTACTACTAACGTGGTATATAAAGACGTTTTTCACCAATTATGAGGTAATCAAAAATTTCGACATTCAACCGTTTCATTAATTCATTTAGGTACCGTTATAGTATTACAATTTTATGAAAACTAATTTATTTTAGGAATAATGATCTTTGTTTGTTGTGGTTATTGGATTGGAATCCTATTCAAGATTGAACAATCTTGATGTGCTAACTTATAGATGTCGCTGTATTTAAAACTACTGATTATATTTATAAGCTTGCTTCTGTTTTTGTTTTTTAATATTGCAGGATAAACAAACACATTAAATACTTTTGGTTGAGTTATACGACATTGCATGTGGTTCCTCAGGTAATAAACTTTGATATTATATTTACTTAACTTCCCTCTTACGATCTTCATATTTCGATTTTTGACTTAAGTTAATGTGATACGTTTATTTTATCATTCAATGCTTCTTTGAGGTGTGATGGAGCACGTAATGTGATACGCTTTATTTTCTCATTTATCTGTTTCTTTCGTGTTTAATACAAAAATGTAAGTTACATTATATCATAGATTTTGTAATTTCGGATTTTTTTGTAAGTGTGATTGAACAATCATGCAATGTAATAACCAAATTGAGCACTAAATAAGTTATATTGGAACGGAGGTGGTTACATAGTGAATATACTATAAAAAAAAAAAAAAAAAAATCCTTTGGAAACCGGGAGCACCGGCTCCAAAATAGGGGAGCAATTGCTCCCAAATTTGCTCAACATTCTCATAGTTTCGGACATAGTGAGCGAACGCTCCAAATTGATGGGAGCCGCCGCTCCCAATATTGACAATGCAAATCACAATTTCTGGAATTGGGAGCGTCCGCTCCCAAGAATGGGAGCGTCCGCTCCCACACCGATAGATAGGTTATTTCCTGGTTTTGGAGCCCAATTACGCGCCCTAATTTAAGAAACTTAGCGATTTTCATCTTTTCTCTACCAAAACCACGGTTCCCTTCATCCCTTTCTCTAAAAATCCTCAAATTAACTTTGAAATCATCACCCCCTACCACCAAATCCATATACCCACTCCCTAAACTTCTTCCAAACCCCAATTTCAACACTTATCCTCCATTAATTCCGTCAATTGTGGAGAAATTCGAAGCTTTGAAAGGTTATAATTTTTGGGTGGAAAGCTTTCTTTGGAGAGATTTTCGAAGGAAGAGTTAGTGGGGAACGTAGTGACGTCCAAGGGTTGCTTTTCCTGCATCATCCCCTCCAATTCCGGCGATATTTGACGTGAAATTCCGGTCACAATCCGGCGACTCTGTTCCGGTATTTTTTTCTTTTTCTAAGCTATTGTTGGTTAGTCTAATGGGTAAACGTGGTAGAGATAAAAATGTTCCCAATCCCCTATTGTTGAAGAACCCCAATTTGATCAACATAAGTTTGTTTCCGACAAAGCGGAAAAAGTTTTTAATGCTCATATGGGTAATGCATTCAACATAGAACGGGAATTCGATTGGGAAAGTTGTAATTTAAAGGATATTTTTTCTTTTTATAAATGAAAGATGCTTGCGTCGAACCCAGGCACTTGGGGTTTGGGTGATATTCGACGTGAAATTCCGGTCACAATCCGGCTACTCTGTTCCGGCATAGGGATATTAGCCTGGAGCAATAGTAGCAGAGGGTGTAGTTTTTTGTTTTGTTTATATGCTGAAACTCTTCTCTATTGCTTTTATAGAGACCAGTCATCCTTGAGTGAAGTTATTGGATGTCAAACTGATACATGTTAAATATTTTGCAATTTCTATCATTGTAAATCTGATACATGTTAAATATATGCATATTTGATTTAGGAATACTTCAGAGCATAGCAACTGGGCTTTAATTACTTGAGCGCATATTTGATTTAGGAATACTTCAAGCAAGCCAATGGTAAACAAATGCAACTTTGTATGACTGTGTATGAGTATTGAAAGGACCCTATTTGCTTTCAACACTCTTAGGCCAAAATGATATGAGTTTATGCGCAGCGGAATAGATAATTCTATGGCCTTATATTTGTTGTCCCAACATGTATTTTCCATAGTCAATTGCAAAATTATATTGTCTAGGTGATCAACACAACATTAGATTAAAGTTTGTCACTTGTCTTTTGGTTTTCTATTCAAGCACAACCAATTGTTTAATTTGAGTCAATGAATTTAATTAGGAACCATTCACCTTTGATTCTACTTAAAGATGCAAAAGTGTTTCATTCAGTAATCGCGCTGATGTAATCAAAGAAGGGAGCCTTTAAAAGGCTGATGTTCTTATTTCATTCTCTAGAATACTTATCGTGGCTGATCAGTTGCTTTAAATGAAGCAAAATATTATATAAATTGATAGCACCTCACTTTCCCAATGTTTGGCAGATCATTTGCAAAGTAAAAGCACTATATCTTGGTTAGCACTTGAATACTATGAAGAGAAGAATCTGTAAAAGGCCTTATAAGTGTAGTTTGTGCAAGGGAGATGGACATAACAAGAACACATGCCCATTTGGTAAAGATCAATATTGGATTCAGGTAAACAATTTTAATTGATGTTATAATATGTTGGTTTCTTAACAAAAGATTCTTATTAATATTATTTTTTTTGTTTTTGCAAAGTTAAAGGGGAAGGATCACATGGTGCAATTCCAAATGAATGTAGTTTGTGCATGAAAACTGGACATAACAACAAAGTGGATGTCCTTTAGAAAAATTGTTCCAGCAAGTACTGGATTTGAGGTTTTACTAACTGATTGTGATATGGTATTAAGGGATTTGTCAGATGCTTTAAATGATGGCGAGGAAAATTCAAGTTTGGCTGGTAATGAGGTATAAAAAATACTCCACTTGTATTATATTTTATTTTCTTTACTTTTATTATTTATGCAATAATGTTGTCTCTTTATTTGGTAGTTGCTTACTTAATTCAACAACTGTTGTTATAGGAGGTTATTCCACAACCACCTCCCCGGGGAAATGCAAATTGTGGTATATGCCGGTACAGCACTGTGGGTCATAATGCCGCCTTTGCAGCATTGGGACCGCCTCAAATCAAGAAGGAAAACAACAAAGTGCTCAAAGATCCTAAAGTTAGAAGGTCAAAAAGAATTGAATGGAATAAATGGATAGCACCTAAGAAGATTGACACAATAATCATAGATTTGACGGAAGACTAATTTCACCTACTGATTTCTTTTGGTTGTAAAAAATTAACTTTGGGTATTTTGGTTTGAAAAAAATTAACTTTGGTGATTTGTTTGATGGTGATGCCATATTAAGACAATTTAAGTGGCATGGATATCATTTGTGATGTCTTTTGGTAGTTTCTACATATGTATGCACATTTTATAATTATGGTACTCACTTTTGGTTAAGTGGATCAATGGTTATATATGTTTTTTGGTAGTTTTACAAATTTGAGATTATGGTACTCATATGGAAGTTTATTCTTAACTGAATAATGATTAAAAGGGAAGATGAAGTTAAGGTTTATAACGAAGAAGTCATCCCAAATTGCACGTGAACGACCCGTGCCAAGTCTCTTTCCATGGAAATGTCAAATGTTGTCTATAAAATGTCAAATGTTGTCTATAAGAAATTTTTTCGTAATTTGTATTATTATTTATTATTTGAAATACTTATATAAGTAACTTTTTCTAAAATGTCATCTTTCTTAATTATATGTAAGTTCATTAAAATATCAACTTTTTTGATTGGGTTACTATTTATGAAATAATCAAATTGAGCAATAAATAAGTTATATTGGAACGGAGGTGGTTACATAGTGAATATACTATAACAAAAAAAAAAATCCTTCCGGAAACCGGGAGCACCGGCTCCAAAATAGGGGAGCAATTGCTCCCAAATTTGCTCAACAGCCTCACAGCTCGGACATGTGGAGCGCACGCTCCAAATTGATGGGAGCTCCCGCTCCCAATATTGACAATTCAATCCAAAATTTCGGGAATCGTGGAGCGTCCGCTCCAGCAATGGGGAGCGTCCGCTCCCAATATCGTAGATAGGTTATTTTGTGGTTTTGGAGCCTAATTACGAGCCCTAATTCCGTAAACTTAGCGATTTTCAAGTTGTCTCTACCAAACCCACGGTTCCCTTCATCCCTTTATCTAAAAATCCTCAAATTAACTTTGAAATCATCAACCCCTACCACCAAATCCATAAACCCACTCACTAAATTCTTCCAATCCCCAATTTCAACACTTATCCTCCATTAATTCCGGGTTGGGTGGAGAAATTCGAAGCTTTGACATGTTGTAATTTTTTGGGTGGAAAGCTTTCTTTGGAGAGATTTTCGAAGGAAGAGTTAGTGGGGAACGTAGTGACGTCCAAGGGTTGCTTTTCCAGCTCATCCTCCAATTCCGGTGATATTCGACGTGAAATTCCGGTCACAATCCGGCGACTGCTCCGGTATTTTTTTCTTTTTCTAATCTATTTTTGGTTAGTATAATGGGTAAACGTGGTAGAGATAAAAATGTTCCCAATCCCCGTTGTTGAAGAACCCCAATTTGATCAAACTAGGTTTGTTTCCGACAAAGCGGAAAAAGTTTTTAATGCTCATATGGGTAATGCATTCAACATAGAACGGGAATTCGATTGGGAAAGTTGTAATTTAAAGGATATTTTTTCTTTTTATAAATGGAAGATGCTTGCGTCAAACCCGGCACTTGGGGTTTGGGTAGAATTGTTCAGAGTTTTATGCCAATGTGTGTGCTAGAGGTGATACGCCCAATTCTTATGTGCGTGGGTTTGAGGTCCCGTATACCAAAGACGGTGATCAATAGGTATTACAAGATGCCGCCTAATTTGTCTGAGGCTAATTGTGCGTATCGAATTTGATAAGGAAGATGAAGACAAAGGAGGGAATATTGGCTCAACTCCCAAAGATTCTCACTCACACTTGGGGTGAACATTGACCCTACATGGTACAACAAGGGAAACATAATGAAGACGAGGTATCTTAGTGAGGAGTTAGCCATTTTACACCGATTTATATGTGAGCGGATTATGCCCTCATCACACTATGGGGATGTTAGCTGGAGAAGGGCAGCACTGATGCATGTTGTGGTTTCGAGAAGCGTAATAAACACCGGATTGATTATGAGACATGAGATCATCGATTGGCAAACAACATTGGAAGGTCGAACTTCAACTTTCCTATTCTTATCACGGAGTTGGCAGAGATGGCAGGTGGCTTAATATGCGAGGGATATCCGTAATCTGAAGCCGGGGACGAAGATTGATAAGTCCACACTCACCAGCTTCAATCGAGCGAGGTTAGGACCACTAATAGGCCATGGAGTTGATGATGAAGGTGAGAGGGAAATGCACGACATGGATTCTACAGAGGCAAAGATATTACTTGGCGGGGCAAGTAGAAAGTATTGAAGAGAACGTTAGAGGATTGAGGATAGAGTTTGGGCATTTGCAGAATAGAGTGGAGGCAGAGATTGAGACTAACCAGATGTGGAGAGAAAGATTGGAAGGGAAGCTTGACAACGAACTTGGGCAAGCTCACCATTCAGGAGGAGCAAATGCGGATGATGCGCTTGATGATGGAGAGACTACCGCCTCCGCCCAATCAAATGAGTTTGTTGAGGTATTCCCTTCCCCTTCCTTATTTCATTTGGTTTGTAGTTATTCATAAGGGAATTATTAATGGTTTGCCAATATATTTGTGCTTTATGGTGTGTTTGTGTTCAACTGTGTTATTAAAATGACTGTTCGCTATGTGTGCTTTTGGTTATGTGAATGCATTATGGAGTTCTTTGCTTTAATGGGTTCGTTGGCTATTTTTTAATTTTCTTAGGATTTCAGGACAGGATCACCTTTAAAGTTGCTATATCATGAGATATTCCGAAAAATAAAATTTCGTGGTGGTTAAATTGTTACTTTTTGATATCTCATTAAGCATGATAGGATTGCAAGAAAGGATTACCTTAAAGTTGCTATATCATGAGATAATGTTGCCAAATGGTTTGGGTGGTGCTTAAATTGTGCCATTGAAAGCAATCATATGATTGTGAAACAATTTACATTCATGATAGATTTGCACCATATGTGAATGATGCCGAGGTATGATTTCAAGACTCAAAGTGAGTGTAACATATATGATATCTTGGAATGATAATTGAATGTAATGTTTCCTCTTCTATGCTACTCGAACCTATTGATTTGAATTATTGATCGGTTTATTTGCCTGATGTTGTCACTATCCACACACCAAAGGAAGATGGGATTTATAGCCCACGCAAGGAAGAAGAGTATGTGGCCCCACTCCCATCCACTGAAATTGAAGTTGCTGTAGCATAATTTGCTCATACCAAAGATTAGAAGGTTTATCTTCTCATCCCCAATTCCCAAACATAGCATAACCTTATGATTAATAAATAAATGAATGCAAAAAGGATAAAATGAAATGAGAACTCCACACCATACCCTTTATGAAATTGTGAGTAGTGTATGTATGAATCGAAATTATATATACTTGGGGATAATAACTAATTCGTGTTACGGGCACCTATGTGACAAACCTAAATGTTGGAAGTTTTTGCATTGTTAACTGTTTCAAATGCTGAGTACTTCTTGGTGAAGTGTTTAAACGTTCAAAGGTTTTGTTCTGGTAACTGTTGGTCAGCCAAGGCAGGGCACGTCCTAGCATCCCTTTTGTTTTTCACACATGTTTTGTGTATCTAGAGATTGGATTTTGGGTTATTTATTTACAATGTTGATGATATTCAGATTATTATGGAAAATCATTTTTACATTGTATTGTATACATCCTGAAAGCAAAATACTGTCGTATTATATAAAAAAAAAAAGAAAAAAAGATCTTAAGGTATAGAAAACAAATTAACTAACCTATATTTGGCCATATTAAGGTGTACATTAATTCATTCCAGTCAAAGATGCCTTTTTTGAATTTAGCTCAGTGACTTATGATTTTGTATCTTTTTCCACTTATACATACCTATAATTTTGTTGGATATAGAAATTTTGTATAAGGTAAGAATTGACGGAATACGTCAATTTTGTTTGCCATCTTAGAGAGTTATTTCATTCAATTTGAGTTGCCCATTCTCCATGTTTGAGGTTTTACATGTTGGAGAATAGAAATGTCCCCTAAAGTGATTGTGGATCATTCATAGACATGTGAAAATATTATGAGTTCATACAAATTGTCAGGTGTCTTTCTACTGTTGAATGTATCCCAAAGAGGCAATGCATCAAGTGAATGAGAGGATATTAGGAAACTTTTTCATTTAACAACCAATCCAAATTTAATTTGATTAGGGTTGGTGATTATGGTAGTGTGTGGAAGTTGTTTAGGGATATTACTTTCAGTGTTATGATTCTTGGGTTTTGTAGAAATGATTGTATTGTAATTGGAAATAGTTTACTACATGTGATGAAAAAGTTCGGATGGGAACCTGATGTTTATGCATATAACATTTTGATTAATACATATTGCATCGATGGAAAGTGTTGGATGCATTGAATTGGGTGAAATTTATGATTGAAATGGGTTGTCATCCAAGCACCGTTACATTTTGAACCATTATTAATGCCTTGTGCAAGGAAGGAAACAATGTGGAAGCAAGGAAGTTTTTCAATCAAATGTTTGGAGATGAGCATTTTTCCAAATGCTTCAATGTATAATGCTTTGATGGATGGATATGTTAAAGCCGGAGAAATTGGTCAAGCTAATATGCTTTATGAGGAAATGAGGAACAATGGTATATGTCCTGATGGTTTTACATTTAACATTTTGGTTGCAGAACTTTAAATATAATTTAAGGATGAGAGAATAATTTATTTTTTCTTGAAACCACTTATTTGCATGCTTCTGATTCCAGGTAATTCTTTAAATATAATTTAAGTTTGTTTCATTTTTGTTATTGCAATACCGTTTTATGAATGAATGTTCTCGCAACCTAAATGATTATTTCCTAATTTATTTATGTTTGTTTTATGTGTTGGTGCGTATATGATGCAATTGTAGTTTAAACAAGCAAAAAGGAGCGGCAGGAGAAAGACTTTGGTTTTGTTACAGATTTTGGTTTGGTTACTCAGAACTATGTTATTATTCAATCAGTACTAAATCAATTGCTTTTGAATTGTATGAATTGAATTTGATGTGGATCAGTAGTTGAAATTTTTTGGTTTTGTAACTCTGTTTACATTATAAAGCTTTGAGCTTTATACATTCTGCAGAATGAATTCTTGATTCATAGGAATGGGTCATTGTATATATTGTATCTTCCTTAATCCTTATGCTCAGTTGGCAAGATGTTTTCATGTTGCAGTGTTGCACTCATACAGTGATCGTACGGCTTCCTAATGTACTGACATGCATTGTTGTTCTTCCTCTATTTATGCCCTTTCTACATCTTATTACATCTGATTTATTTTCATTGTTATTCCCTCGGTAAACTGACTCGAATCGGGTTTACCATACTCGACTCGGTCTCACATAACTCTACATGGCATATTCGATTCGAACCCATAAGCCCGCCGAGCTCAATTCCAAATACCTGAGTCAAACTCGGCAGGTCTCATAGCAACTCGACTCGACCCATGGAAACTCGACTCGATATTTTTTCATTGTAGTCTCGACTCGAACTCAACAATAGTTTTAAGATTCTCAATCTCTACAATTGCTTTGCATCAGTTTTTCTTAATTGATTAGCTTTATTATTCCCGTCGAATTTCGACGGGCTATGAACTAGTTTCATTTGAATAGAACACAATTCTAAAATAATTTTTTAATCACGGGACTCACTTGTCATACTCATAATCAATTTAATAAATAAGAGTATGTCCGCTCCATCCGAAAAGATACAAAATTTCATTTTGAAGTATTTCATTTGAATAGAACACAATTCTAAAATAATTTTTTAATCACGGGACTCACTTGTCATACTCATAATAATTAAATGTAGTTGATACTTATATTATTTAATATATATATAATTATATACATGGTGAAGATGCATTGTAGACTAAAAATGTGAGATATATTTCAAACATTCTATGATTAACTTAATCGAACTTTGACCATATTTTATAAAAATTTAGATATCTATATGCAATTATAAAAATTGTTATTAATAGTATTATTTATGGTGAAACAATAATTATTGTTAGACTACATACAATGGTGAGTTGAAAGTGGGAATGAAATGAGTTTCATTCAGCTCAATTGCTCCGATGGCTAAATGAAAAGTGTGAAATGAATTGAGTGGGATGAAATATTTCAACCCGGTTTAAAAAAAAAAAGTTGCGTGACACGTGTTGCCTAACCATTGGACCGAATAAGGCGCGTGAGCTTCACGCGTCGGCGTGGCGCGTGAAACGCTTTTTTTTTTTTCTCTGAATCCGACAAGTGTCATACTCTGATTGGGTAGATGGATTTTCGAATTTAATATTTTATCCCAAATTTTTGAGCTTAATTATCACCTAGTAAATTAATTTTTTTTTAATTTTTTTTCACCAAAATTCATTATTTTTTTCCCTACAAATTGATATAAGTTTCATTTTATTTGGATACAAAAAAAAACACTCATTTCTCAATCATCCTTCTTCATTTTAGCCTTTATTTAAAAAAAAATATTATTTTTTTTACCTATAAATTGATGCAATATTTTTTTAATTAAGTGTGAAATATTTTTTTAATTATAAATAATAATAATAATTATTACTATTTTACTAATTATAAAAATAGAGAATATAAATAAAATAAAAGTGGTGGGGTATAGAATGATGAGTTGGAGGGAGTTTAAATTTAATTTAAGTTAGCCATTGTAGGGGGGGGTAAATGAAATGGGTAGATGAAATATTAGGTGGATGAGAAAAAGTGTAAAAAGTGTTAGATAAAATGGGGGAAGGGGATGAAACCATTGTGAGTAGTCTTAGAGTAGAATAAAGATATCTAGATTTTCGTAAAATTATGATCAAAATTCGATTGGATTGATCATGAAAGTCAAAATGGAACAAATTTTTGGTAAGAAAGTAAAAAAAATAAACATTTTCAGTGTATTTTTAAATTAAAAAAAAACAATCTATTCGGCAAGAGGAGTAAAACTTATCTATGAAAGTAGTACTCCCTCCGTCCTATTTCAAGGGTCCTGGGGTAATATTTCACGCTTCTTAAAAAAAATAAAAAAATAAATAAAGACTTGCAAATGGGTAAAAGATTAGAGGAAAGAGAATGTAAAAGTTAAAACATTTACGATAAAACCTCTTTTTAATGAGATAAGGACTCTAAACCCCATAGTCCACATTAATAATCCATTTTAACCCATTTGAGATGAAAATCCCATTGAAACCCAGACATTAACGGAGCAGACGACGTTTACATCCCATAATCTCTCCGTAACCTAACATTCTCAAAAAATCAAAAACTCTCAAAAATCCTCTCGTTCGCTCTCTCATCGACGGCAATCAATCTCCCACCCCAATTCAAACCCTAATCGTCGTCTTCAAACCTCCCGCCCCTCTCCATCTTTTTCGGCCTCCTATCAACTCCGACCAACTCCATTAATTTCATACACCCATGGCGCCGACCACCTCATCCCTTGAACACAACGTCCGTCACATTTTCGGTCACTTCTGAAGAAGAAAAGGTACTAGATCTGGTGATTTTTTTTATTGAACCTTCAATTGATTTTGTTTGAATTTTGATGAAGAAATTTGAAAGTTTAAGTTTTTGATGATATATCAACTTATTTTGTCATTGGTGAATAGTTTTATTGAAGGTTTCAATTATTAAATAGCAATCAATTGAAATATTTCTTCAAAATCTCTAATACCAGGTCCTATAATCATTGGTATAGGACATTTTTTAGTGTGCATTTGTTATGGAGATGACTTGCTTCATTTTGATTGTGTTTGTTGATGTGTTATATGATCTGTAACAGGTCTTATAACACTTGCTATAGGACCTGTTCTAGTGTTTATATGATTCTGAGTTAACATGCTTCATTTTGTTTGTGATTATTTATGTGGCAGAGGACCTGTTCCAAGTCCTATAACCTTTGCTATAGGACATGTTATAGTGTGCATTTGATTTGGAGATGATTTGATTCAGTTTGATTGTTTGATGATGTGGTATATGACTTGTAATAGGTCCTATACCCCTTCCTATAGGATCTGTTGTAGTGTGCATATGATTTTGAGGCAAATTTCTTCATTATATTTTTTATTATTAATGTGACAGAGGACCTGTTCCAGGTCCTATAACCTTTGTTATAGGACCTGATCTATTTTGCTTTTTGATTTGGATGTGCCTTGATCCAGTAACAATTGTTCAATTTGAAACTATTTGATCTTATAACATGCCTTAATTATTGTTTTTGTTTTTTTTGTTTTTTTGCAGAATATTTCCTTTTTAACTGTCAATGGGGTGGAGTCTAATTATGGTGATGTTGAACTATGAAAGATTGTCTGTTGTTGCGACAAAGATGTGTTTGAAGTTCATTCAGATCATTTCATGGTTGTCAATATATACAGGAATACAAAGAGAAAGATGACATGTCGTCGATGTGGAAAAGAAGAATAACATATAAAAGATCATGCAAGGAGCCATTGCAAATTCCGTATATTTGAGTTTTTTTAGTCAAACAATTATTAATGTCGTTTTGTACACTTTTTATTTGACATTTTACACCATTGATCTGAATATTTTACATTGATATTCTTTTTAGAATTTTGGTTACTGGAGTTTTTATATCCTAAAATAGTTGTTGTTAATGTGATTGTGAATGTCGTATAGTCAGTAGGTCCTATATATATGTTATTTCACTTAGCAAATAGCTTTGTATATGATGTTGCTAGGTCTTTATACCATTTGTCACATTGATATTCACATGAAATGCTAGTATTAGATAAGTATTAGTCATTTTGTAGTTGTATTCTTTATAACACTCTGTTTAAGATGCAAAGAATGAACAATGAAAATGAAAAACAGATAAATTTACAAAGCTATAAGCCCTTTAATTGGTCCTATAGCAATTGGTATATGACCTGGCAACATCATATACAAAGCTATAAGCCCCTTAGTTGGTCCTATAGCAACTGGTATAGGACCTGGCAACATCATATACAAAGCTATAAGCCCTTTAATTGGTCCTATAGCAATTGGTATAGGACCTGCCAACATCATATACAAAGCAATAAGAACTTTGACTGGTCCTATAGCAACTGGTATAGGACCTGGCAACATCATATACAAAGCTATAACCCCTTTAATTGGTCCTATATCAATTGTTATAGGATCTTTCAATATCATATACAAAGCTATAAGACCTTTGAATGGTCCTATAGCAATTGGTATAGGACCTATCAATATCATATACAAAGCTATAAGCCCTTTAATTGGTCCTATAGCAACTGGTATAGGACCTGGCAACATCATATACAAAGCAATAAGACATTTGAATGGTCCTATAGCAATTGGTATAGGACCTGTCAATATCATATACAAAGCTATAAGCCCTTTAATTGATCCTATAGCAACTGGTATAGGACCTGACAACATCATATACAAATATATAAGCCCTTTAATTGGTCCTATAGCAACTGGTATAGGACCAACAATAAAATGTTAAAACACTAATAAGAGGTCTTATAGTAACAGGTATAATACCTATTATTAGTCATACACAAATTGTAAGAATAATAACACCTGGTCTTATACCATAAAAAAAAACATAAACAACAACACTAATAAGAGGTCTTATAGCAAAAGGTATAAGACCTGCTATAAGTCATCTACAACATCATAAACAACAACATATCTTATATCTATAAGATCACTTGATGTTCTTATACAACAGTACCAACAATAGATTCATAGAAATTAAATTGATAGTAACAATAAAATGTTAAAACACTACTAAGAGGTCTTATAGTAACAGGTATAAGACATATTATTAGTCATACACAAATCATAAAGAGCATTCTGGGCATCCAAGCTACAACTTTCCTGCTCCATGCCAGTATCTTTGCCAGGATATGATGAAAGCGTCGTTGAACTGGAAGAGTTATTGGCTTGTGAATGAGAAAACTTCGATACCCAGGATTGTTGTTGAACTCCCTGATGCTCATTAAGCATAGACTGAGTAGTTCTTGAGTAATTGAGTAGGCTGCCACTCCCATCAGAGCATAACGAACCCAACATATCTCTGTACTCATTCAGATTCTTCTCAACACTGTATACGGTTGTATCAGCAGAGTTTTTAAGATCAATGACTTCCTTCCTCTGTTGATCCATGGCTGCATGGAGTTCAGCATCCTTACCCATTTTCTTTATCTCGTCTTCGACAAACCTCCCGACGACCGAATTATAATTTGTTGCTCTTTGCCGCTGACTTGTCTTTAAGCGTAAACAGTGACAATACCATTGGCATCAATGTCAAAGGTGACCTCTATCCGAGGCATACCCCTAGGAGCCGGAGGAATGCCCATCGATCAAACTCTCCCAACATCTTGTTATCCGCCGCCATCTCACGCTCACCTTGCAACACCTTTATACCCACTTGAGTCGATTGTCCGTCGCTGTGGAGAACACCCGAAAATGGAGACACAAAAGATCGGAAAAATCGAACGGGCAACAATGAAAACAGACCAACACCTCCCACCGACAGGCCAATCTACTCAAAATTTTGAAAAACAGAACAATAGCACAATTATCTCTTCATAAACCTATAACAGCTCCCGTAGACCTGAAAGTGAGTTTTCAATTCCAAGTGGTCAAAAAAGGAATGCCAAAGCAATCGAAACACATAATCACATACCAAGAACATTCCCAATTAGTTTTTTGATAAAGCAATCATCCAAAATTTCGGATAGGAATAACCAAGATCCATTCTAACATGAGAAGAAAACAGCAAGTTGTTTTAACATTTCAATCAATTAGTTAAGTAAATGAATTTGAGCACAAGAGGAAATACTTGCCTGGCTTTTCTTTGTTGGGATAGTAGTGTTCCTGCCAATCAAATTCAAATAGCACACATCCATTAAACACATACGCAGTCTCAAAGTACAATTAGCACATTAAAAGAAACTGAAACAAATGTTGTAAAATTATTGCATAGTTTTGGATCCTAAAGTTGAAATTAGCGAAATAGGTCAAGAACAAAGGCGATTGTGGTTGTGGAGGTAAAATTAAAGAACCCTAATCCCCAAACAGTAGAATCGGTAAATAGAAACAAAAAGAGAGATTGAATTGACCTTTTCGTCCTGGCGGAGAGCGATCCAGACATGGACTTTATCCATAGATTGCCGGAAAACGAAGGCCCCAAGCGTCATCGCGAAGAACGTTGCCATCTTCACCATTCTTCAATTTTGGATTCAATTTTGCAATTCCGCAAAGAACGTCGGACGGAAGTTAACGGCGTACTAACTTCATTTTGGCCGTTCACGGTATAATGGGGTTTAAAGGGATTTTAATTTGAAATAACAAAGGAGTTAGTCTTTTTTTATTTGGGCTGGGTTTTTAGGGGATAAGATCTGGTAGTTGTGGTTAAAAAGGAATTTTTCCCTTTTTAATTGAGTTTTTTGTAAATATGATTATAAGGTTATAATGAATGGTTTTTTTGTAAATATATTTACATTATAAGCGTATAATTATTCAAAACACTGTTCAAAATTTTTCATTTATAAAATGAGACTCTTAGTACAGGACGGACCAAAAAAAAAAGGAAAGTAGGAGGGAGTATGATTTATTTGCACTGCACCAAGAAAAGGTCTTACGCGTGGAAGTAGCCGTGAGTTGACATTTTAAAGCTCCTATTGGGTAACTTGCGCATGAAATTAAAGAAAAGTCAATGCACCTTTGTTCCCAAAACAAGCATACACTATTGCTTAAGAAATAAATCACTTTTGTTTGCAAAATTAACATAGGCTATTTATAAATATAAATGGAGCTTGCATGTATTACTAAGTACAAGAGCATTAGAAATTCAGAAAGTATTTTACATTCAAAATGGAGAGAAAAATTGGTACTTGCACTTTTGTAATTCTTCTGATATTTCTGATCATGAGAGTTAGAGGGCAAGAAGATGAATCCGATGACGATTTGAAGTTTTATGAATGCATGGCTAATTGTATCGGTCATGACAATTATCAGATTTACGATCAATGTATAATAATATGTGGTACTTTTGACTTCGTTCCTCTGCCATCTCCAGGGTCGGCTCTTGGGCCAGCCTCATATTGGCCGGTTCAAGAACCCATTTCAGGGTCGGCTCTTGGGCCAGCCTCATATTGGCCGATTCAAGAACCCATTTCAGGGTCGGCTCATGAGCCAGCCTCATATTGGCCGGTTCAAGAATCCTTTCCAGGGTCGTCTTATGGGGAAGCTCCTGTGGCATCTTTGACTGTGCCATCTCCAAGTCCAGTTCCAGTGCCGTCTTCTGGTCCAGCTCCTGTGCCTTCTTCTGGACCAGCTCCAGTGTCGTGTCAAAGGTGGACTCCGGGGGTTATTGAAGGTGTGCATAGATGCTTTCGTGGGTGTTATCGAAGAAGTTATTTCAAGGGTAAGAAGGATTTGAATGAATGTAAGAAAGAATGTCGAAAAGTGTGCTAAAAATGTGAAGCAGATTGCGGTAAAATGAATATCATGTGGAGGACCGGTTGTGGATGCAAGTGCGGCGGATCTAAGTCTCACCCCACTACTAGAAACTGGTCATTTACCCACGGAAAATTCCGTGGGTAATCAACGAATTCCGTGGGTAATATTCATTTACCCACGGAAATTGTCCGTCGGATGTCCGTGGGTAAATTTTTGTGAGTAATACCCACGGAAACTTCCGTGGATAATACCCACGGAATATCCGTCGAAATCAACAATTTCCGTGGGTAAATAAATGAAAATTGCCCACGGAAAATTAGCCAACGAAAACTAGCCGGACATTACCCACGGAATATTCCGTGGGTAATACGAATATTACCCACGGACAATTCCGTGGGTAATTGTGCATAAATTACCCACGGAATATTCCGTGGGTAATTTTCCCAATTACCCACGGAATTATCCGTGGGTAATATTAAAATTAAAAAAATAATATTTACCTTCTTTTTTTATCCACGGAAATATCCGTGGGTAATTTGGAAAATTACCCACGGAATATTCCGTGTGTAATTTATGCTCAAATACCCACGGAATATTCCGTGGGTAATTTTATCATAAGTGAAAAAAAATTGAATATTACCCACGGAAATTTCCGTGGGTAATTGTATCAGAATTGAAAAAAAAATATTTGAAAATTTAAAAAACCACCTGTAAAAGCCAAAAATCCAATACTTGTATAACATTCACACCATCCACACAAACAATATACACAATTCTTAAACAATCTTAAACAATGTCTTCCAAACCACAAATAAAATATTAACACGTACAAATCTCTAAACAACATAACATATTACAAACCAAAAAAAAAAAAGTCTAGTAGTTAAGTTGCCACTCCAAACCAAATAAAAACAAGTCAAATTCAACTTTTACGACTGTTACCACCACGGCCACCCCTACGCCCACTTCCACTCAAAGTTCCATTTGAATTTAGATATGGTCCAATAGAAGAGTTAGAGTTATTACCACTAGGAGGTTGTTGTTCTTTGTAGTTGTTGTTGGAGCATAGATCTCATCATTTCTTGCATTTGTTGCTGCATCTCTTGCCGTATTTTTTCATTCTCTTGCCGCGTCTCTTCCTTCTCTTGCTGCATTTGTTCCTTTTCTTGCCGCAATCGTTCCTCCATTCGCTCTTCCATTTCCTTAACTTGGGTGTTTAGTGTCTCAGTCAGGCTTGCTATAATCTCATCCTTTTGTCTCATTTGAGCATCATAGTCCACACTACTGGAGGAAGAAAAAGACTGCGAAGAACGGCTGCTTAATGGCAAGTCAAAGAAAGCAGCTCCATGATTTCCGAATCCGGGCAATCGGTCACCTTTTTGTCGCCCGTGATGAATGGTAATGGTCTTCCAAAGTCCTGCTCGAAATGGAGGCAGCCCGGTGCTTTCAATCTCGATAATTCCCTCCTCAATAGCCTCTTCACGAGCACGCCTCACATATGTTTCCTGTTCAATATATAACAAAAAACAATTAATAATGTCAAGAAGACTGTTTTTATCTGCAGAACTTGTAAAATTCTAGAATGAAAGATACTTTTTAAATCATAATTGGGACCTCATGAATTTAGTTCAACTAAAGTCACAGAAGGGCTAAGTGTAAATGTGTAAAACTTAATGAGACAAAGCAAGGAAACAAAAGGGGGATTGAAACACAAAAAGTAGACACGTCGCCCATATAAATACTTACATATATTTCCTGATAATGACGGCTACTCCACTTTCTTGTGCCGTTTGGAGACACGGAAGAGTGCGTGGCAAGGAACGCCTCAGAAGCATCAACATCTGGCCCATGACGCTTAACCTTAAAATA
Organism: Adenophora triphylla var. japonica; assembly: GCA_022495995.1. Lineage (NCBI taxonomy): Eukaryota > Viridiplantae > Streptophyta > Magnoliopsida > Asterales > Campanulaceae > Adenophora > Adenophora triphylla. The sequence goes on from JAFEMH010002757.1 coordinate 290,260, forward strand.
TAAACAAAATAACATTATAAGAAATATATTAAAACAAATCATTAGAATGAATAAAAAATATAATACTTCTTATTTAAATATTAGTAACGAAATAAACTTACCAAACGGTCCCATGACTCACTAAGGCTGATAGAACCCCCCGTGTGTACACTACCCTGTCCCTCATTCGAGTTTCTGTTAATCTTGGCTTTATCTGAAATATTTTGAAAATTTTGACTCCTCCAATGTTCTTCCCACTTGGCCCATAATTCTGGCGAGTAATTGGGGGCGGCCTGACCAGTTTTTTTCCACTTCATGTGCATCCCGTGCACATATCCCCTATAGCAAGTATAAACCATTTCTTTGAACGCTTTCTCTATATCCTGTTGCGAGAAGCCGGGACAACAATATTCCCTCTAAACAAAGTTTGATATATATTAATTTTAGGGTCATAAACTCAAATATTGTTGGGGCTTTACATTTTAAGATCAATATACATACTTTGTATTATCTAATAAATGGGCATAGCTGCAAAATTACTGAAAATACTATTTAATTGGTACCTGAAACTCGCTCAACCACAGCTCATACACAGTCTTTGACAGCTTTTTCGGTGTCGGAAAAAACTCTTGAAACGGATGCTTCCGAATTATCTCACCAAACCATCTAGATGGACTTGTGTGTGCATTATGGATAAATCTATAAAGAATTTAAAATATGATATATATCAATAATATATGTGCAGAACATAATAGAAAAAACGATAACTTTAAAATGTAACAAGAAAATCATAAAATAATACTTACTGCATACTGGGAGAGATACTAATAACACATTTCCCATCTTGTACAACTCTATCCAAAAGAACCCTCCCCTCAGGTGCTATAGGCTCACGGCCTGCAGCGGTAGAGCTCTCCTGACCTGGACTGCTAAGGGATTCATCCTCGGTCGTATTCTCTGCATTGGGTCTTGGAATTGAATGTCTATCCCTATAAGACTGGCTGATGGTAGGAACAAAGGCTAGAGCTTTGGATTTCTTCGAAGGAGGAGGGGGACCATCAGTAGACATGTCTAAACTGCAATATAAATGATAGTACATGAAAATGAATAAATTACAACATAAACGAAATCACAGCGTATTTGTTTCTGCAGATTATTACTGACAACTGATTAATTTCTCTAACTGCAGATTCAAGGGCATAGATACTAATAACGGTCTGGAATAATTCAAGACGTATTTATATCAATACTTATATGCTAACATCCAAATAGCTTCATTGATGGAAACAAATGGTATTTTACATTTCTTGGTTAGTATTCAAAATGCAAAACGTGACTTAATCTTAACTTGGGGATGCGCTTTAGCAAACTGCACAAAATGTTCTAAACCCGCTATAAATGCAGGTGTGATGCCTCTTCTATTAGGGTTTCTACGATTATCCATCCAACTACGATCTTCCCCCGACATATTTAACTCCTGCATTTTATAACATTATAGTTTTTATACAAAAATGATATTTACAAAAACATATAATTATGCATTCCAAGACCGTCCACACGGACAATTCAAGAATCAATAACTATATGTTGACCTCAACATGATAAGTTAAAGATTCTTGAACGGGTTTCTAAGGTTTTGCATTACACACACCACTAAATTGATTTGACAACATTACGTTGTGAAATAACTTCTAATACATCATGGTAGAAGCATTAAGTATTAATTTAAAAAATTTAATTTACTTCAATTTTTAATTAAATTTTACTTTAATTTAACTTGAAATTTTAATTGATTTTACGACGAAGATAGTATAATTTATTAAAAAAAAAAATTAAACAACAACTAATATACATCGCTTACAATTATGCAAGAGATATTTCCTCTATCTATAAAGTATGTCCAAGAATCCTTCTAACTCCCTAATTCTAGGGCCGGAAAAATTAATCGGCACTAAATGAAAGGATACTAAAATATGTAGCAATAATTTAAGAGTAAAAACTACAAATAATAAAGAAACCTCAGATAGTCAATCAGTGTCATCAAAGTAAATCTCAGTCGGTAATTCCAACTTAAAAAAGTTAATCCTCTTTGGCTTCTAATAATTAATTTATATCCTCCCAAAGATTGAAATAAATAAACATAAACAAAATCTAATTAAAATGTAAAATATGTTTAGCCATATCATGGATGGCATTCACTGATGAGAACAAAGAGAAAGCCTGAAAGACAAAGATGGCTCATAAAATTTAGCTTATGAATATTTGTTAAGTACTTCCGTTAGTATTTCTCAACAGCACTTGACCGTCCATAAGCACAATTAACCCAAATACCAGACTTTTAATCAACATCACTAAAAGGCCTCGATTGCGGGGAATTGACGGCAAGGCCGTTAGGGGCCGGACAAATTAAGCACAACGGTAGAAGAGCGAGAGAGAAGAAAAGATGGAAGAGACGAGCGTTACTGGCCGCCCAGGAGGGCAGACGGAGTGGAGACGATGACAAAGCTGGAGGAATTTGGGGAGATGATTCCCTTTAAAACAAGTAGAATTGAAGCTCGGATTCGGAGATCACATGAGAACCAATTAGAAACTATAACCACAAACTCAGCATTCTCAACAAATTGAACCCATGTCTATCATTAAATAAATGCAATTTTATTGAACCATAGCTAGCATTCAACAATTGAATCAATTATACTACCTCCGTTGACCAACATCAAATTAGGAAAATTTTTGATCGGATTAGATCCTGTAGAACCGACGGGGGAGGGCGGTGATTGCGGTGGAGCGAGGAAGGAGGCGACGCTAGAATCGACGGGAGAGGGCGGTGATTACGGTGGAGCGAGGAAGGAGGCGACGATTGATGGATTGAGAGGGACGGAGAGGTCACCAACGGGGGAGGGCGGTGATTGCGGTGGGGAATTTGAAGGGGTTGGGGAGAGAGGGAGCGACGGGAAGAAGAGGGTTTCCGAATGAAAGAAGGGATTTGAAAACCGCTGAGTATAATAATAATATATATAAAATAGAAAACAATAAAAATAGAAGATAATAATAAGGATTCTTTTCCGACAATATTTTGTTAAATTTTTAAAAATTTTATCTCTCATAAGGACTCTTTTTCGACAATATTTCGTTAATTTTTTTTAAAATTTGATCTTCATGAATATATTGGTAACAAAAAATGTTTTGTTAGTAATAGTGGCGAAATATTTCATGGATAATATTTCGTGGAGAAAGCTTTTGCTAACAAGAATCATTCAAAAATTTATATTGAGGGGTCAAATTTTCTTAAAAGTTTTTTTTATAAATGAGACTAACTTTTTTGGGACAAATAAAAATAGAAAATTTTGGGACAATGTGCGTAGTAACACTTCTTTGTGAACCATTGAAAAAGGCTGCAATACCTAATTAGTGGAATAACGGGCTGCAATACCTAATTAGTGGAATAACGAGAACACGCAATACCTTATCGATGAAGTGCATTATTGGAGGAATATCTGTCATTATCCACTTTGTCATTTTTCATTATTTTTGTTTGGTTGAGACCTATTAATCAAACTTGTTTATTGTACTACAACGTAAATAGTTCTCATATATTTTCCCATCAGCACATGTCAAAATTTCATCATTCCAAATTTCATAGCCTAACCATCAAGCTCATTCGATTACTGAAATGATCGCCTATTTTCGTAATGCCCATAACATGAAAAACGGACATTTATTTGAATTTCACTTAGGGAGTAATATAAAATCTGAATCTTTTATTGATCAGGAACCTAACACAATCAAAATGAAAAAAAAATATACTAACTAATTCAATAGATTACATTAGATTTTTTACATACTTTACGCAAATTGGAGCCGAACCGGCCGGAAAGGGAAAGAGAAGGAGGGAATACAACGAGGAGGTGGCCAAAAGGGAGAGAAAGAGATCCAAATGGGCGCCGGAGTGACAAATCCGGTGTAATGAATGGAGGCTGCCGACTGGGGAGCTCGTCAATCGCCGTGAAATCAAATTTCCTCGCCGCCTAATAGAGAGGGAGCTCACGTCAATGGTAGCTCGTCAATTGCCGTCGGCAGCCCAGAGTAAAGAGGAAGAGGGAGAAAGAGGAATTCTCGTGTTATTTAAAAAAAAAAAACTTACCCACGGAAATTTCAGATTACCCACGGAAATGTCCGTGGGTATTACCCACGGAAACCATTCCGCAGGTAATTCCAAGGAAAAATAGTTTGCCCACGTAAATATCAGATTACCCACGGAAATATCCGTGGGTAATGCCCACGGAATGGTTTCCGTGGGTAATACCCACGGAATAAATTCCGTGGGTAATTAATTCTAATTACCCACGGAAATTCCGTCGACAATACCCACGGAAATTATTCCGTGGGTAATGTGGACGTTTACCCACGGAATTTCCGTGGGAAATTTTTTTTAATTATTTTTACTTTAACTTTTTTAAACCGTGGGTAATTAGGTTTTTCCGTGGGTAATACCGTGGGTAATACCCACGAAATATTCCGTGGGTAATATTCCGTGGGTAAATGACCAGTTTCTAGTATCTAGTAGTGCCTTAAATATACATCTACAAATAAAATCATACTAGTAGCTTTTAACTTATGAATAAAGATTATACCCCCTCCATCCCACTTCAAGAGTCATATTTTTCCTTTTGGTCCGTCCCACTTCAAGAGTTTCTTTCATAAATGGCAAGTTTTAAACAATGTTTCAGACATTTATACCCTTATAATTTAAATATATTTAGAAAAAAAAACATTAATTATACCCTTATAATGTTAACATATTTACAAAAAAATCAATCATTAACTACTATTCCCTACCCCACATTTAACTTTTACATTCTCTCTCCTCTAATCTTCTACCACTTACAAAAAACTAAATCATTAACTACTATTCACTACCCCATATTTAACTTTTGCATTCTCTCTCCTCTAATCTTCTATCCACTTACAATTTTTTATTCATTTTTTTAATTTTTTTTTAAGAAACGTGAAATCTAACCCAGGACCCTTGGTTGGTCTGGGAAGGAGGGAGTATGTTTTAAGTGTTAATGGTCCGGTTCCAGTTCAGTTTCACCGGTTCTACAAATTAGTAGTAATCAGAACCTGCTACAGGAACATAATCTATAACTATATAAAGGCTGAATTGCAAAACACTTCAACACACACCCCATTATCCCGCTCAAACTAGAATCTAGACTAAATAAATGTCAGGTTCATTCCATCTAATGTTATTTACTAAACACACCCCTTATATACTACTCCATTTTCTAGCATTTCAATTTCTAGACGATGTGTGATTAATATCTCATTTGGTTTCAAATGCTAAGGTCTCTCAATCTATACTACTCTATTTTCTAGCATTTCAATTCCTAGACGATGTGGGATTAATATCCCATTTGGTTTTTAAATACTAATATCTCTCAATATATACTACTCCATTTCCTAGCATTTCAATTATTAGTTGATGTGGGATTAATATCCCTATTGGGATTCAAATGCTAAGACCTCTCAATGTACTACTCCATTTTCTTGCATTTCAATTCCTATACGACGTGGGATTAATATCCCTATTGGTTTTCAAATGCTAAGACCTCTCAATGTATACTACTCCATTTCCTAGCATTTCAATTCCTAGACGATGTGGGATTAATATCTCATTTGATTTTCAAGTGCTAAAGCCTCTCAATATATATTACTCCATTTCCTAGCACTTCAATTCCTACTTTCTAGACGATATAGGATTAATATCCCATTACTCCGACTACTCCATTATGTTTCATGTCCGTTAATCCATTTAATTAGAGCATGAATACAAGTTACGAGTTTGTATAAAAAATTAAGGAAAAAAAAACACCAATTCTACTATGATTTTTGGACATGGGTGTCAACATAGACCCATCGCGTTGGACATAGAGGATTATGAATGTAAGATACGAGGAAACGGGTCATTTATATGTAAACATATTTATGAAATATAGATGGATATAAGTATTTGATGTTTTGTATGTGAAAGCTTGATGTACTTTCCATAGAACAATATACATTTCGCTTTAGTTTGTCCCAATCCAATATGTATAGTATGTCTGGTGGAAACAATTAATTTAAAATTATTATTAGTTCTTTTAAGATTTTTTAAAATTTAATAATTATATAGTATACTCCATCTGGTTTGAAATATTTGTCACTTTTAAATTTTTCACAAGTTGTAAGAAACATAGGTATTATATCAACTTCATGATTAAAATCCAATATTCTTATTATTTATTATTTCTTCTTTCAACAATAAACCAATTAATAGAATGAAAAAAGTTTCAATGTCATTATATATTTTTGTTGAATACCTTTTATTTAAAAAATATTTTTCTAAATTAACCTTTATACTAGTAGTAACTCTTTTAATTTAGTTTCTGTTATTTGTCTAAATTTTATGGCCGTGCGTTTAACGCACGGATGTTAGACTAGTAATAACTAAATTCAGGTATCAAATTTCTGAGTGAGACATTAACAAATTCGAGAACTAAATGAACTAAACCTAAATCAGTACCTTTTATTAGAGATCGAGAGACAGAATAACATAGGTCGAATGTTCTGCAATTTCGAATGCAACAAACTGAGAGAGGTCGTAGATTCTCTTCCGCTGCAACTGCGCCGTCGGTGAGAGATAAATGGTGGTGTCGTTGTGTGACTGATGTATCGAACTCAGGGCGCCATGGAGCCTTGGAGAATCAAATTGATTTCTAGTAGAGAGAAGAGAAGAGGAGAGGAGAAGAGCGTTGAGAGAGAGGATAGGGATGGAACAACGCAAATGAAAGAAATACTGAGATTGCTAGAGTGGAGCGACTAGGTAAGAAAATTAATTAGGATTTTTTTTTTTTTAAAAAAAAGAAGAGAGTTAGAGTTAGGGATTTCAAATTATAAATAATATATATATATATATATATATATATATATATATATATATATATATATATGGATTTTGTTAGGACACCCACCATATGAGTATCTTAACAAGTGATCCATTATTTTTAGGACAAAAATGTCCCTCATTCCTCAAAGCAAGCATATATATGTTAGGGGCAAAATTGTAATCATCAAAGAGAGAGAGAGAGAATGAATATTTTTTTCAAAATCAGAACCAGACAAAATAATCAGTTCTATAAAAATTTGGAATCAAGACTAGACCAATACTATTGATTCGATCCAATTTTTACTGATCTGATTCGATTCCAGAGATTTTTTGCACAACCCTATCGCACGATTTTGTTATTAAGCATTTCTCAAAACTCTTCATACTAATGAAAAAAGTGGTTGCTCTTATATACTACTCCCTCCTCCCCACGTTCAACCTTGAGGTGGACACGATTTTTAAGAAATGTAATTAAAATAAGTAGAAAATTTGAGGAGAGAGAATGTAAAAGTTAAATGTGTGGTAGAGAATAGGAGAGGGAATATAAAAGTTAAAAATATTTAATAGGAAAGAGAATGAGTGGGAGGAATAGTAAATTAATATATGGAATGTGTGGTAGAGAATAGGAGAGAGAATGGTTTTTTTTGTAAATATATGAAAATGATAAGGGTATAAATATATGAAAAACTTTCCATTTAAGGAAGGAAACCTTGAGCTGGGACGACCCAAAAAGAAAAGGTTGAACCTTGAGCTGGGGCGGAGAGAGTAGTATATACTAGGCAATTCTTTGCTCAATTGCCATGTGGGACTTTAGATTTGTAAGGGTTAAGTATCTCAAAGATCACTAACCTCTATAGAACTTTTTACGTATTGGTCATTATCTTGTTTTTGTGTACAATTTCGTCACTGGTTTACCAATTTAATGTTCCATGTCATCCTTCCTAAATAGAAAAAAAAAAAAAGTAAACCATTTTTCTGTCATCAGTACTATTCCAGATTTTCATATTAACCTATGTACTATCGAAATAACAAATATAACCTGCGAAACTGTTGATTAATTAGCAAAACTAACCAAAATCGTTTTAAAAAAATAATTGTTGTTAGGGAACGTTAGTAACTTAACAAATATTGCTATCAAATTTTTCAGATTGCTCCCTATAACCAAATAGATTCCTAACTCGCATAACTGACATATTTGCCCTTAATCGTTCATGCCTTCTCTCGCCTACCCTCCTCTCTCTCTCTATGCCGCGCTGGCTCAACCATGTGCCAACAAAAGCAAATCAACCGTCATGGCTAGGTAGAAGACATGTGCATAATTGAGTTTTCTAATTTATCCTCATTTCATTATGTAACGGGAGTTAAGTTTTTAACTTCATATTTGACACATGTCAAGATTTTATATGTGGTATATAAAATGATACATTATTGAGGTACATAAGATCTCAACTCTTTATAACCCTATATAAATATGTGTACTAAGCCCTCAATTACAAACCAAATGATCATACCATAAGCCACAAATAATTTCTCTCTCCAAAATGAGATATGAAAATCTTCTTACCCTCCCAAGAACCAGTAGCTGCAAAAGCACTAGCTCAAACTACATCACCTCTTCCTCTTACGTTCTCTATGACCCTTCTGCCGATGAGCACCACCACCACGGAACCGTTTCTCGTAGAGGTCGTGGCACCTCTGTCGCTTTTCACCGCCTCTACAGAACCGGCTCTGCAATCTTCCTACTTCTCCGAACATTCATCACTATAATCACAATCCCCATTATTCTCCCTACCTGCCATTGGCTAGCGTTACCAACACCACATGCTTTTACCCCGTCCCTCGGCCGGAAGGTCACCGGGACGCTATTCGGCAACCGGAGGGGCCACGTCAGCTTTTCCGTCCAGGATGACTCCAGGTCCGAGCCTGTGTTGATCATCGAACTGGCTGTCTCCACGTCGGAGTTGGTTAGAGAGATGTCTACGGGGTTGGTTAGGATTGCGTTGGAATGCGATAAAGAGAAAATGGCGGCCAAGGTGGCGCGTGGTAGAAGGAAGGGGTTAAAACTGTTTAGTGAACCGATGTGGACTATGTACTGTAACGGTAGAAAGTGTGGGTACGCACCTGCTCGCGAGTGTACGCCGTCGGATTTGCACGTTTTGAATACGGTGAAGAGTGTTTCCATCGGCGCGGGAGTGATTCCAGTGGTGGACGACGGGAAAATGGGCGGCGCTGGAGAAGGTGAGTTGTTGTATATGAGAGCTCGGTTTGAGCGAGTCGTGGGAAATCGTGACTCGGAGGCGTTTTATATGATGAACCCGGACGGCACAGGTGGTCCTGAACTCAGTATATTCTTACTTCGAGTATAACAAGAATTTCGATAGGCTTATCAGCACTTAAAAATTGCATGCTATTTGGATGATCATATCAAAAATAGGGATTGGTAAGAGTACACTAGCGGGGAAGGATTTGGTTTTTCGATTTGGACTACACAACAGTTCGACATTCATCTGTGTCTGAATGCATACGTAGTCACATATTGACTGTGTGTGTCGGTGGAAAGAGTGTCGAAAAGAAAATTGTGTCTCCTAAATCAAATTTGTCAACCAAAATAACATAGTATGCCATTGCTGTGTGTAGTGATTTTGCATTAGGGTTTTGTACTTTGATGTTGTTTGCGCCCATGTTAAATTGTTACTTTTTCTCAGTGTTGATGATTCATGTTTGTGCAAGAAAATTAATGATTAGAATTGTGTGTTATTTTATAAAATTTATTATTATTGCACACATAGAGTGTATATTAATCTGGATATTATATTAGCAGATAAAAATGTAATTGGAGTGTGGAAGCGGGAACAAGTAACCGTAAGATTTGATAAATATTGAATAAGATATCTTAAGTTTTATTGATAGTGTAAAGAAGGTAATAACAAAAACTAATATGACTAGGATTCTAATATAGTAAATATAATTCTAATTAGAAAATACTTCTAACTAAGGTAACTTTCCTAAGTTGACTCAATACCAATTTAAATAACTGAATATTTGGTGAATTTTCTTCTATATTTCTAACAAACAGTAACAAGCCATAGTCATATTCTAACCAAAGTGCAATGGTAAAAACAAGTGTTGTTCATTGGATTACTTAGTTCAGTAGCTAACGAAATGTGTATTTACAGGCAAAATTAGGCATCTACTTCATTTTTGGATCACATATTTGAAGTTGATACTTCTGCCAACCTATATATATATATATATATATATATATATATATATATATATATATATATATATATATATATATATATATATATATATATATATATTATATATATATATATATAATATATACTCCCTCCGTCCCACTTCATTTGAGACAAAAAAAAAGGGCACAACTATTAAGGAAAAGTGATGTAAGAAAGAGAAAAAGGTAAATGTTGTGAGTATGAAAAATTAAATAGGAGAGAGAATGAGTGGGAGGAATAGTTAGGAGAGAGAATGTTGTGAGTGAAAAAGTAAAATAGGAGAGAGAATGAGTGGGGTAAATAGTGAAGATTCCTTTCTATTTTGGGAAGTATCAATTGAAGTGGGACGGACCAAAAAGGAAATAAGTATCAATTGAAGTGGGACAGAGGGAGTATATATATATATATTTGTTGAAATATTATTGAAAATCACATGCAACCGTACTAGTTATAGTGAAAAGCCAAAATTTGTAATAACTTAATAATGAGCTATGCCCTTTTGGAGGTTTTTTAGCCATTAATAATATGGTTATTAATTAGATAATTGTTTTTAGCTTAATTTGTACGTACTCCACATACATACAAGGACATGCAAACACGTGAGACGTCTTATATATTATTATTATTATTATTATTGTTATTGTTATATAATAACGTATGCATGCAAACATGTTACTTACTTTTGTCATTAAGTAGTTATTGTACAACATATCCACCAATACCAATGTAGGAGTTGTCATTTACAATATATAATATAATATTCTCTCCGTCCCTCCCGAATATAGAAAATAATTTCATTTGCATCTTCATCTTATTTGTAAATTTGATTCATATTTTATAAAAAATTAATTATCTTCTAAAATGGTTATTGATCGATCGATGCATTATAAATAATATTATTAACAACATGTTATAGATTTTCATGAAGATAATAATCACCCTTTTATAAATTTTTGGCAACGTCAGTCAATCGTTAAAATTTAAAGTGAAACTATATTTTTAAAACGGAGTACTTATAACTTCCACCAATTAGGTGAGATAAAAAAAAATATTGAACCTCATCACTTTGTTTTATGCAATGACTAAATAAATATATTTCTGCCAACCAATTCAAGATATTTGTGTTTATTTAGATATTTATAAAAAAAAAATCTGTTTTAATTTATTAGCAAAAGCCAAAGTTTTGTGGTTAAGATACTTAACAACAAGTTGTACTGATTATATATTAATTTAGCTGAGTGAGAGAAAAAAACAAGTAATTTATTAGGAACTTTTTCCAACTTTTCAGGCTTTAGATAATTTTCTTTAATTTGTTTATGTTTTTCTACTCCTACATGTACGGGATTATCACATTGTATGTCTTCCTCCCACTTGTGCGCGAGAGAGAAGAAATCATTTGTACTGCACATGATTATACAATTATTGATATTTTTATATTCTCATGCAATGCAATGCAATGATGAGTCATTTGATCAATCAAACTTTTATATAAGATGTAAAAAAGTACTTAATAAATTTTAGTTGCTCAATTATCGCCTAACTCCGTTTTAGTTAACCGTATTTTCGAGCGTGTTTCACTTTTTTTTTTCATTGTATCACATACTCCCTCCGTCCCGGAACTTGGTTCACAAACACTGTTTGCACTGATTTTAAGGAGGGAGTATTATATTGAAAGTGTTGTGAGTGTGAAAATAAAATAGGAGAGAGAATGAGTGGAGAGAATAGTAAATTATAATGGTGTTGTGAGTATTAAAATAATGTAGGAGAGAGAATGAGTGGAGGGAATAGTAAAGATTCCTTTCCATTTTAGGTAAGTTTTAAATGTGTGAAGTAAGTTTTGGGACGCCCAAAAGGGAAAGTGTGAAGATTGTTCCGGGACGGAGGGAGTATATGACTTTCATTTTAGCCCTTGACGTTAACAACGTTATATTTTATTAAAGAAATTAATGACATGGCTTTCCAAATGACATTATAAAAAGTTATTTAAAATCCTAAATATTCCTTATTTTATTACAAAACTCATACGTAATTACCTTCATTGGGAAGGTCAAGAAACTGATTGACAGTCTTGAGTCTTGATCCGGTTGGAGAGTTAATTTTCGATTTTATCAACATTTATTGCGCACACCATTTTTACGCATGTGAGCCCAGGTGGTGGGACACTAAAATCTGCGAAACTGGAAAAAAGGGGTGTAGATGAAATCTCTGACAAGGGAAGATCCCATTGTCATTAAAATATTCCTTATTTTGTTATCAAACTCATACGTAATTACCTTCATTGAGAAAGTCAGTAAACTGATTGACAGTCTTGAGTCTTGATCCAGTTGGGGAGTTTTCAGTTTTATCAACATTTATTGCGCACACCATTTTTACGCATGTGGGCCTAGGTGGTGGGAACACTAAAATCTGCGAAACTGGAGAAAAGGGGTGTAGATGAAATCTCTGACAAGGGAAGATCCCATTGTCGTTAAAATATTCCTTATTTTGTTACCAAACTCATACGTAATTACCTTCATTGGGAAGGTCAGTAAACTGGTAAACTGATTGACAGTCTTGAGTCTTGACCCAGTTGGGGAGTTTTCGGTTTTATCAACATTTATTGCGCACACCATTTTTACGCATGTGGGCCCAGGTGGTGGGAACACTAAAATCTGCGAAACTGGAGAAAAGGGGTGTAGATGAAATCTCTGACAAGGGAAGATCCCATTTGGGGAGTTTTCGGTTTTATCAAACTCATACATAATTACCTTCATTGGGAAGGTCAGTAAACTGATTGACAGTCTTGAGTCTTGACCAAGTTGGGGAGTTTTCGATTTTATCAACATTTATTGCGCACACCATTTTTATGCATGTGGGCCCAGGTGGTGGGAACACTAAAATCTGCAAAACTGGAGAAAAGGGATGCAGATGAAATCTCTGACAAGGGAAGATCCCATTGTCGTTAAAATATTTCTTATTTTGTTACCAAACTCATACGTAATTACCTTCATTGGGAAGGTCAGTAAACTGATTGACAGTCTTGAGTCTTGACCCAGTTAGAGAGTTTTCGATTTTATCAACATTTATTGTGCACACCATTTTTACGCATGTGGGCCCAGGTGGTGGGAACACTAAAATCTGCGAAACTGGAGAAAAGGGGTGTAGATGAAATCTCTGACAAGGAAAGATCCTATTGTCGTTAATATATTCCTTATTTTGTTACCAAACTCATACGTAATTACCTTCATTGGGAAGGTCAGTAAACAGATTGACAGTCTTGAGTTTTGACCCAGTTGGGGAGTTTTCGGTTTTATCAACATTTATTGCGCACACCATTTTTACGCATGTGGGCCCAGGTGGTGGGAACACTAAAATCTGCGAAACTGGAGAAAAGGGGTGTAGATGAAATCTCTGACAAGGGAAGATCCCATTTGGGGAGTTTTCGATTTTATCAAACTCATACATAATTACCTTCATTGGGAAGGTCAGTAAACTGATTGACAGTCTTGAGTCTTGACCAAGTTGGGGAGTTTTCGATTTTATCAACATTTATTGTGCACACCATTTTTATGCATGTGGGCCCAGGTGGTGGGAACACTAAAATCTGCGAAACTGGAGAAAAGGGATGCAGATGAAATCTCTGACAAGGGAAGATCCCATTTGGGGAGTTTTCGATTTTATCAAACTCATACATAATTACCTTCATTGGGAAGGTCAGTAAACTGATTGACAGTCTTGAGTCTTGACCAAGTTGGGGAATTTTCGATTTTATCAACATTTATTGTGCACACCATTTTTATGCATGTGGGCCCAGGTGGTGGGAACACTAAAATCTGCAAAACTGGAGAAAAGGGATGCAGATGAAATCTCTGACAAGGGAAGATCCCATTGTCGTTAAAATATTCCTTATTTTGTTACCAAACTCATACGTAATTACCTTCATTGGGAAGGTCAGTAAACTGATTGACAGTCTTGAGTCTTGAGTCTTGACCCAGTTGGAGAGTTTTCAGTTTTATCAACATTTATTACGCACACCATTTTTACGCATGTGGGCCCAGGTGGTGGGAACACTAAAATCTGCGAAACTGGAGAAAAGGGGTGCAGATGAAATCTCTGACAAGGGAAGATCCCATTGTCGTTAAAATATTCCTTATTTTGTTACCAAACTCATACGTAATTACCTTCGTTGGGAAGGTCAGTAAACTGATTGACAGTCTTGAGTCTTGACCCAGTTGGAGAGTTTTCGGTTTTATCAACATTTATTACGCACACCATTTTTACGCATGTGGGCCCAGGTGGTGGGAACACTAAAATGCTGGCTGGAGAAAAGGGGTGTAGATGAAATCTCTGACGAGGGAAGATCCCATTGTCGTTAATATATTCCTTATTTTGTTACCAAACTCATACGTAATTACCTTCATTGGGAAGGTCAGTAAACTGATTGACAGTCTTGAGTCTTGACTCAGTTGGGGAGTTTTCGGTTTTATCAACGTTTATTGCGCACACTATTTTTACGCATGTGGGCCCAGGTGGTGAGAACACTAAAATCTGCGAAACTGGACATAATTATCCCCGCTATCCTATCCGTACAAGGGAGATCATGTCCTCTTTGATATCCAAAATATCATAACTGATGACACTTTATTGATAAGGGGTGGAGTGGCCCTTACTCGGCCTACTTGAAATGTGGCTCCCTGGGTGCCCATGACTAAAATATTGAGAGACCCGGACTGGCGGGTGCATGAAAGTTTTTTTTTTTTTTTTTCTTTTCTTCGAGTGCTGCACTTGTGATCACCTCGCTCGATCTGATCCTCCTGGAACTTGTGATGCGCCAGCCTTTATTGGTCTCTATTTTATTTGTTGTCTTTTGCCCAATATTTACTTTGTATGTTGGTTTGCCTTTCTGACTCCTTGCTCGGTGTTCCTCTTTCAGATCCATCAAACATGAAGGGACCTCCGCTGAAATCTCATGAAGAGATGAAAAAGGCCAGGAAGAAGCAGATGCAAGATGATGCCAAGGCTCGGTGTTTCTTAATTAATTAAGATGTAAAAAGTACTTAATAAATTTTAGTGCTCAATTAAGGCCTAACTCCATTTTAGTTAATCGTATTTTCGAGCGTGTTTCACTTTTACTATTATATTTTTTTTCATTGTATCACGTATATGACTTTCATTTTATAGCCCTTGACGTTAAAAACGTTATATTTTATTAACGAACTTAATGATATGGCTTTCCAAATGACATTATAAAAAGTTGTCAAAATTTACTTAGTTAACTCTTGTTGAATATTTAACACATAATCTAATGGTTCAAACATATTAGAAAAGTTATATATTATTGTGGGACGCCCAAAAACGAAAGTTTATATATTATCATGGGACGAAGAGAGTATATATATATCCAAACTAGAAAATTAATGTCCAGGCTTTCCTTAACCTTCCATTTATAGTAAAATCTATTTATAGTAAAGTCTTACAAGGAAAAACGGATTTAGAGACGGCAAATTCCGTAGCTAAAATGAAGATTCCGTAGCTAAATCGTGTTTAGAGACGGATTTGTTCCGTAGCTATTCCGTGGGTGCAGGTTCGTCGCTAAATTGGGCGTCGCTGTTTTGTAGCTGTTTTAGAGACGGATGTGTCCGTCTCTAATTTAGAGACGGAGACGGATGTGTCCGTCTCTAAATTAGAGACGGATGTGTCCGTCTCTAAAATAGCTACAAAACAGTGACGCCCAATTTAGCGACGAACCTGCACCCACGGAATAGCTACGGAACAAATCCGTCTCTAAACACGATTTAGCTACGGAATCTTCATTTTAGCTACGAAATTTGCCGTCTCTAAAATCATTTTTCCTTGTTATATATATATATATATATATATATATATATATATATATATATATATATATATATATATATATATATATATATATATATATATGTGTGTGTGTGTGTGTGTGTGTATATATATATATATATGAATTATATTAATATATACTACTAATTAAAATAAACTTATAAATAACCTTTTATTGAAAAAATTGTCATATACATCAATTAACAATATCAAAATATCACTACTAAAAATAGTCAACTACAGACACATTATTTAGGCAACATCAGCACAAGAAGTAGTCAACTACAGACAAAAACTATAGTAGGCCAACTTGAGAATAAAAATAGCAGGTGATTGCATAAGGAACACATAGATGCTGCAAGAAGAAACTGTGGTAACGCATGCCAATAGCTTCAAGAATAGCATAACTGAAGACCAGGCGCCAGCAACACAATTAGCAACTCAATCAGCAACTGAAGGCCAGGCGCTCGCCTCGCCATCATCCAGGCGCTCGCCTCGCCGTTGTACAAACACAGTCCAACCTACTGCCTGTGAGGCGCACGCATCACTCATGCCCAGGCGGCCGCCCCATTGCTGATGTTGTTTCAGTTGCTGCTGATGTAGTTTCCTGGTTTAAGAAGGATCCAAAAATAACACAACTAACCCCAAGCATAAAAAGTCTATGAATTAATGAGAGAAAAGGATAAAAAATAACACCTCCAAACAATCCCAACCTTTCCTCCAACTTCAACAACAACAACAAACTGTCACTTAATATCAAAGGAAGAATTTTACCTTCGAACAATTGGGTTCGCCGGAAATTGGCTGGAGGTCCGCCGTGAAGTTCACCGGAAACTGAGAAGATGGCCGGAGAAAGTAGAGGTGGACAAGATAACTCCACACCCAAAGAATTTTGCTCCAATTTGCACCCCACTCCAAGTAATCACAAGCCCAACTCTTTCTTCAAATTCAAAGTCTTCTTCGATGAATCACAGGGAGGATTTTGGGGTGAGATTTTCGGAATAGGGGGGGTGAAATGGGACGGAGATGAAGATTTTGTGAGTTAGAGATAGAGGTTTGAAGGTTTGAATGATGAATTTTTAGAGAGAGAGAGAGAAGAATTCGAAATTGGGTAGAGAGTGAGATGGGGCGCCTGGATTTTGAGGGAGGAGAGAGAGAGAAATAGAGAGAGAAGAGAAACAGAGAAATAGAAAAATAGGAAAAAAAAATGAGTTGAGGGAAGTGATTTTGTTTGAATTAATATGGACCGTTGGATTGAATGTAATGAACGGTTAGATGTTGCTTTGCTCATGATCCGCGTGAAAGTTTGATATCCAATCAAACAAAGCCACATCACATATTTATATTTGTTTCACACTATATTACATTGCTAACTAAAATATTTATGCCTAATATCAAAAATAATAATATTTATTATCAATAATTTTTATTAATGAATTATTAATTATATAATTGATTAATTAATTAATATTAGTATTAATTATATAAACAGTATAATATTAATAATATTACTAAGAATAACTAATAATTTTTATTTTTTTTATTGAATAGGAAAAAATATTTTAGACTTTTTTTTATTACTGAAATTTACAAAAACATATCTAAAATATTTACATGTTTTTATTTGATTTACCCCAAATTTTAGTTAAAAGAGAGACGGACTATCCTATATTTATTTTTTATTGTTTTAAAAAATATTTATTGACTAAAAAAATAATATTTTAGACTTTGTTAATTAGTGATTTTTTTAGAAAAAGTTATATAAAAAAAGATAGAAAAAACTAAACAAATGTAAGTATATAGAAGAAAAGTCAAAAGAGGGACGGACTACCCTAAGTAATAATTGATATAAATAAATTATAAAAAAAATACTTATTAACAATAACAATAATTTAATCTTTAAAGAAAATAGTAATTAGTAATAATACTTAATAATAAGACTAATAATGATGTTATTGTCAAAATGGTATACGGCTACCTCGTTTATTTTTTTTTATTTTTTTCTACATTCTAAAAATCCAAATGGAAATTGAGTTACAAATATATTAGGGTTAGGGTATAGGGTATAGGATTTAGGGTGTAGGATTTAGGGGTTAGGGTTTAGGGTATAATGTATAAGGGTTATGGTATAGGGTATAGGATTTAGGGTTTAGGGGTTAGGGTATAGGGTTTAGGGTTTAGGGTTTAGGGTATAGGGTTAGGGGTTAGGGTTTAGGGGTTAGGGTATAAGGTTTAGGGTTTAGGATTTAGGGGTTAGGGTTTAGGGTTTAGGGGTTAGGGTATAGGATTTAGGGTTTAGGGTTTAGGGTATAGGGTATAGGATTTAGGGTTTAGGGGTTAGGGTATAGGGTATAGGGTTTAGGGTTTAGGGTTTAGGGTATAGGGTTAGGGTACAGGGTTTTTTTTAGAAAAGGTTATAGAAAAAAAGATAGAAAAAAACTAAACAAATGAAAGTATATAGAAGAAAAGTCAAAAGAGGGACGGACTACCCTATATTTATTTTTTATTTTTTAAAAAAAATTTTATTGACTAGAAAACAATATTTCAGCCTTTGTTAATCAGTGGTTTTTTTTAGAAAAAGTTATAGAAAAAAAGATAGAAAAAAAATAAACACATGAAAGTATATAGAAGAAAAGTCAAAAGAGGGACGGACTACCCTCTATTTATTTTTTATTTTTTTAAAAAAATTTTATTGACTAGAAAACAATATTTTAGCCTTTGTTAATCAGTGGTTTTTTTTAGAAAAAGTTATAGAAAAAAAGATAGAAAAAAACTAAACAAATGAAAGTATATAAAAAAAAAGTCAAAAGAGGGACGGACTACCCTCTATTTATTTTTTATTTTTTTAAAAAAAAATTATTGACTAGAAAACAATATTTTAGCCTTTGTTAATCAGTGATTTTTTTTAGAAAAAGTTATATAAAAAAAGATAGAAAAAAACTAAACAAATGAAAGTATATAGAAGAAAAGTCAAAAGAGGGACGGACTATCCTATATTTATTTTTTATATTTTAAAAAATTTTTTATTGACTAGAAAACAATATTTTAGCCTTTGTTAATCGGTGGTTTTTTTAGAAAAAGTTATAGAAAAAAAGATAGAAAAAAACTAAATAAATGAAAGTATATAAAAGAAAAGTCAAAAGAGGGACGGACTATCCTATATTTATTTTTATTTTTTATTTAAATTTTTATTGACTAGATAACAAAAGATAGAAAAAAACTAAACAAATGAAAGTATATAGAAGAAAAGTCAAATTTAGAGACGGATACTAAATCTGTCTCTAAATTTTAGAGACAGATGTTGAATCTGTCACTAAATTAGAGACGGATTCAAAAATCTGTCTCTAAATTAGAGACGGGTTAAAATCTGTCTCTAAAGTTTAGAGACGGATTCTGAATCTGTCTCTAATTTAGAGACGGATTCTGAATCTGTCTCTATTTTAGAGACAGATACAAAACCCGTCTCTAAAATTTAGAGACGGAATCTGAATCCGTCTCTAAATTAGAGACGGAATCAGATTTCGTCTCTAAATGTCTCTGATTTTGAGACGGATTCAGATTTCGTCTCTAAATTAGAGACGGATTCGGATTCCGTCTCTGAATTAGAGACGGATTCATATTCCGTCTCTGAATTAGAGACGGAATCTGAATCCGTCTCTAATTTAGAGACGAAATCCGAATCCGTCTCTGATTTTTGGTTCTGTCTCTAATCTGTCGCCAAATTAGCTACGGATTCCGTCCGTCTCTAAATTTCCGTCTCTAAATCCGGTTTTCCTTGTAGTATATATAGACATATCTGAAGATGCTATTTTTGCCAGCTCAAGATATTTATAAAATAAATGTCATACAATACAACTGTTTTACTCTCTCTCTCTCTCTATTTCTAAATAAATGTTCAAATTCAAGAAATTTTTATTTTAAAATAAATGTGATTTTTGCATAAAACTTTGTCTCTAAATAATTTTTTACAAAAAAAAAAATCCACTATTTATTTTATTATCATAAAATTAAATATTTAAAAAGTGGATAATAAAAATATTTATGAATCCTAACACACATTTTCAGAATATGACTTAAAATGATATTTGAACATGTAATGTAATTAAAGAAAGACTGAGGGAGGAAGTAATTAATTAGTAAAAGACAAGATTTGTGGTTATGAACACAGGCTGTAGTTTAGTTTGTTTATATTTTGAGATTTGAGAAAAAAATAGTCATAATTAAAGAGGAACTTTTTGCAGGTTTTAAGATAAGCTTGTTAATTAATTAATTAATTAATTAAGGTTTTTCTGGCCCTCACTGACATGTAAGCAATTATCACATTGGATGTCTTCCACAATACATCTCTAAAAACAGATACCAAATCGTATAAAACCCTTTACCTTTTATTACTATTTAAGGTAAGGCATGCATGTTAATTTTGTCATAAA
Source organism: Adenophora triphylla var. japonica (assembly GCA_022495995.1). Lineage (NCBI taxonomy): Eukaryota > Viridiplantae > Streptophyta > Magnoliopsida > Asterales > Campanulaceae > Adenophora > Adenophora triphylla. The sequence goes on from JAFEMH010002757.1 coordinate 310,674, forward strand.
TGTAGGAGTTGTAGCAGCTAGGGCGGCGGATGTGAGTGTGTGCCTGATGCTGATGGTGCACAGACACCATCAAAAAAAAAAAATTATTTTTTTTACAAAATGACGTCGTTTTGCTTAGAAAGAACAAAAAAAAATTATTGAATTTAAAACGCTGAAGATCAGAAATATCAAACAACCAGCGTCCGTCTCGTCTCCTTCCTTCAGTTCCTGCGTCTCAGTCGGCTGTCTCCTCCCTCCTCCCTCCACCGCCGCCTCCCTCCCCACCGCCGACCTCTCCGGCCATAGAATGGGCGAATCAAACCCCCCTTCGCAACCCCCTCACAAAATCAAGAAAAAAAATTCGAATCAAAGGTAAATCCTAGAAATTCAAAAGTCATTTTCTTCTTCATTTTGCTTATCGATTTTACATCCAATTTTTCTTCCATTTATTGTTATCAACATTTTCACAATTTTTGATACCTTTTTTTGTATAGAAATTTGGATACCCTTTTGTTAGTTTTGCTTTAGGGCTTATATGTGCTTGCAATGCTATTTGAGTAATCCTGAATGAAGTTTAATTAAATTGCAATTACCTGTGACAATGAATGTTCAATTTTCCCTTCCATTTATTGTTATTCTCCTGTTTGTATACTCTTCTGTTAGTTTCATTTAAGAGCTTATCTGTCACGATCCTAAGCCTAGACACTATTTTGATCACATGTCAAGCATGTAGGTGGGATGTGTTGCATTATCATTCTATGAGTTGCATGATATTTGTGACTTTTATATGTTAGTTTAATTTTTAATAATTTATTTAACATTTTAAGTATGTTAATAAATTAACTTTATTAATTACTTAATGACTAAGTGAAACAAATAAGAGTTGTATAGTTGAAATTGTAATTGTTGAAATTTAATTAATAAACTTATAAAATATATAAGGTGCTAAAGTGTAGAGGTTGGAACTTAAGGAAGTTAGTTGCAGCAATTAAAGTGGAGGAGCTTAAGTAGAAATAAGTCAATGTATATCTCCTAATGTTGAAGCTTCCTGAGTAAATGAAAAAACCAAACACAAGCCATATCCTCTCTTTCTCTCCTCTGTTCTTCATGCAACATTTTAGGTTTCACTCAAAAATTCACCCTAAATTCCTAGTTGTTCGTTCTTCGATCCGTTTGCGTCTAAAATGTTCGGGAAGTCGAGGAGATCATTTCCATCCGATTAAAGTTTTCGCTCTTTTCGTTTTATTTTGAAGTAAGTTATTATTTCCCTTCTTTTAAATCTTGTTCATTTGATGATTAAAGTGGATATTGTTGATGGATAAATGTTGCATGGTATTTGGAACATTTTACTTGATTTTGGAATGGATGGAAATAGGTTTTGGACGAGTATAATGAAGTGTTGGTCTAGTGGTTTGGTTTGAAGTGGAGGGGTATGTAATATGAAGGTTTTGGAGTGAAACTGTGAGTTAAAATGAATGTTTTCTAAGCCTAGCTATGTTTCAACATCAGTTCTGATGTTTCTGCTGAGGGCACGACTCCTGCTCGTGGGCACGAGTCGTCCCCATTCCCCATTCGTGATCGCGAGTCGTGCAACAATTTGTACTCGTGCTGCTTTGATTGGCACGACTCGTGCTGTAGGGCATGAGTCGTGCCCTGCCCTGTTTTTGCTGAATCAATTTTAAAGCCATTTATCCCTAACTACCTAAAATATCTTTGAACCAATGGAACACTCTAATCATAGTACAACATATGAGCTATCAAATGATATCTTAACTTGTCCAAAAGGGTAATAGGAAGATGATTAAATCTTGTCTTGAAAATGGTTGGAAAGCAATATCGAACTTAACCAAAGTTGAATAAAACTTGGTAGAATAACCTTATACATTTTATTGAGGTTAAGCAATATTGTGTGTGAATATGTAAGGCTTGTTTGTGATATATTGTGTCAATACATGGTTGCATATTCATGGTGTTTTGTTCAATAGTGTATGGAATCATAAGTTGCACTATTGTGATGGTTTGAACATGAGTAATATTACCATGTTGTTGGATTGATATCCCGATTGTGGATTTATTTTCAAGTACCAGTTTATGTACTTGAATGTTTGTATCAGCTGATGTGTAGGGGTATAATGGTATTAGATCAGTTATGGATTAATCTCTATGAATTGACCGAATATATTATACCTATGACTGTCCCCTTCTGTTGGCCTTAGTTGGGGTGATAGCTTCTGTACTTAGCCAAAAGAATTTACAGATAGCTTGAAGTAATCTTATATGATTCTCTGAAAAACGAGTCTTATAAGATGGTGAATATGTATAAACAGTTCACTAAAGAGAGGAGTTATTACTCCCATGTTGTACGACATATTGTTCAGACGGGAAAGGCAAACTGAGGTAACGTAATGTGTTACCGCTTTAAGCAAGGTGTTGTGTGTAACCATGTTATGTGTTGCATCTTATATGGCATCTTGTTGCATCATAATAGCTTACTGAGATTTATTCTCACCCCTTCTCCCTTTTACTGTTTTAGATCGCGCTGAGACAGGTGGCCCGAACCAGTGAGGCCGGGGGAGGAGTTTGGAAGGCTTTCTTTTGGGAATTGTCGTGTGGTATATTTAGAGTTAAGTTATATGGTTGGGAGTATCATTTTGGATACTACTCTTTTGGGGATTTTGTACTATAGAACTATTTTGTAAAACGTTTTCTTTTACGTGTATATGATGTAACTAATCTGGGGTTGTTGTTTTTACAAAGTTTGTTTTGTAAACTTTGTCTCCAAGTGGAGATGTGTGGTATCAAGGTTTTATATTGGTTTGTGAAAGTCAAAGTGCATATAGTTAAAAAAAGTAACAAAAAGTTTTTTTAATTTAAGTGACTTTTACAAGCTAAGGGGACCCTCCCGCTCGGGGCACGAGCTACAGGTTCCCGAGGTTGGGGTCCCCACGGTTAGTATCCATACGAGCCTTAGATTTAGAAGTCGAGGGTAGCAGACGTCTGAACTAAAATGGAGTGTGTGATAACCGGCGACGAGGTGTTTAATTGCGGGGGGTTTTGTAAAATGGAGCTGGGCATGGTGATGACTTCAGAAACAGAGGCTCCGAGCATGAGGGTAATGTTAAAGGGCGAGGTGGAAATCGAGAATGAAGAAATGATGGGAACTTGTTCGGGGTGTTCTTAGCTGAATATGGCAACTCGGAGACAAGCTGCGGGATCAACCCAGAAGGCACGCCCCGGGCCATGGATTGGAAAGGTTTGTGAAGATGGTTCCACCAAGTTTCAAGCGGAGATCCTGGATCCGATAAAAGCCGAGAGATGGCTCGAGGAAGCAATGAACAAGATCTTCTTGGCCTACTGGCAGAAGTCCCCACGATTATGAAAAGGTTAGATGTGCGGCTTTTAAACTTGAAGGTCAAAAATCGGAGCATTGGTGGAAAAATTTTGAAGGAAAGTTGGGAGCGAGATCATACACCTAAGACTTGGGATAATTTCACTCGGGAAAGTTCAAGAGAATTTCATTCCAATGGTGACCGCATGTGACAAAAAGGAGGTGGAGTTCTTGCGATCTAGAGCCGGGAACCATGACAAAGGTGTGGCTCGGTATCTGCACCAAGTTCTAATGAGTTGGTCCGTTATTGCACTCCTTTGGTATCGGATGAAGAAAGAAGAGTTTATACGCTTTTGTGAAAGGTTTGAGACTCGAAGTCGGGGAAGCGGATTGTTTAAACACACGCACTCTCCACCACATGATTATCGAGCGGTTGTGAATAGGACCCTGCACCTAGAATTGAGAATGATATCGAGGAACACCGTGGAAGACCGGAAAGTGGAAGTGGAAGCAAGCAAAGGTATCAAGGACAAGGTTCGGGACAAAGCAAGGAGCGGCCAGGTCTTGACCCAGTGTAGACACTCCTTCATTACAGAACCAATAATTACATGATTACTGGCTACTCTTCGTCTCTCTTTTGTGTTTTAATGAAAGCTTATATTAGTTTACTGGTCATGTTCCCCAAGTTAAGTTTCTAACCTAACCTCGTTAGTTTTGGACCCTAACTCGACTAACGGAATAACTAAAGAGGGCAAAATGATCATTGA
>JAFEMH010002758.1:5000-42500 GCA_022495995.1 Adenophora triphylla var. japonica
ACATAATACATATTAATATCATATTCTATGAAATACATTAATAATATAGAAATAGTAGTGTGTAAAGTGTGCTTATTATGTGACATCCATGGACCATATTACGTAAGTTCCAGTCACATATCATTATACTCAATTAATCAAGTCTCTTTATATTTCTATTGAGATCCTTGATCAATAGATTAAAAAATATGTGACTGAAAAATTGCATTAGTTTATTTTAAATTCACTCACAGTTATATATATATATATATATATATATATATATATATATATATATATATATATTGTAAATAATGATTTTGACTTAATGCAGTCTTTAATTGATAAATTTTGCAGTTAAACTGCCAAAATGACAATGAGGTTAATTGGGTGAAAGTCTGATTCCGAAAGACCTCCAACCATGAAGTCCGTTTGATTTTACTATTACACTTCAAATCTGAAAGCCTCTGAATACCCACATATTTTTCAGACTTCAAAACTCCACTTATCTTTTAACACACGCGTCTGAAATGTCTTTTTGAAAAAAAAAATACTCATCATATTTCTCATTAAGTCCATCTCTACCCCTCGCGTTTGTTTTCATTCCTCTCTATTCCCTTCCCTTTTTTTATCTCGCCTGGTCTTTCTCCATCTCTCCCCCACCCTCCTCCTTTCTCTCATTCTACCGCTGAGCTATATCTTTTATAATGTGCACATATTAAACGGTCCAAACTTTTTTACTTGTTAAAATAAATTAAAAATCGAGATCATATTCCAATTCCATACGTGGGGCCAAGTGGACACTTCCAGAAGAAGAAAAGGGAAAAGAAAAAAATATTGCTTTAGATTTTGATGCTACACGGGAAAATGGTGTTGCACAAGAGCTGGACCCACAACTACAATTGAGGATACTCCGGCTGGACTCCTTGGGATAGTTGAACTTGGTCCTTACACACAAGTAAACAATGGTGAACTAAACTGGGGGTGACTCCGGTGAAACCCCTCCGGCGTGAGAATCAGTCATTAGATCTGAGATAGGGCAAATATTAATGAAGAGAATTGTAGGGAGAGAGTTTAGAGAGAGAGAGAGTAAAAAAGAAAACCTACATTCTTCTCCAGCAATCACGTTTTTATACTATATCATAAAGTAGGCCATACCTCTAAAGGACACGTGTCAGTCAGCCATGTTTTTTGGGTCAACTACCCACAAAGTTGGTGGAAAAGTACTGCCTACCCCATTTTGTCACACTGTTGACATCATGGGGGATATTCACGTGGCACTGTCACAGTCATGTACAACCTGTCAATCATTCTTGTCGCCTGGCGACAAAACTTCCAAAGGGGAAATGTAAATATAGCCGCTCAATAGACCGCCTATACTTGTCGCTAGAAGGCTAAAAGCTACTAGGTCATTTCTCACCGAAGACTCTCCCGCTTATCACGAATTCTCATTCCCTTACCCTTGTCGCATCTCGCAAATCTCACCGTTTTAAAGGAAAATTCAACTTATCAATTAACTTACTGTTATTTACCCTTATAAGCCTACACGGCCCATTTTAAATAACTTGGCCCACTAAGCCCATTGAGCCCAATGCACTGTTAAAGCCCAATCCTTATTTCATAATCACTTCAGTAGCCCCCAATTTCGAGACCTGGATTATTCATGTTCCAGGCGAGAAATTTTGAAATACTCGTCACTTCCCGCTTACGAAAAACCTATCTCGTGAGATGTTGCATAATAATGACACCTATACGCCACGTGTCACGTCCTTAGATTCCTCCACTGACTGACGGTTTACGATGTGCCATATGAAAAGACGTTTTGAAATTTGAAATCATTAGTGTGGGGGGAATTTCAAAATTTTTAGGAGCCAATTAATTTTGCTACCCCCAATAAACCCTTTCACATTCCCTTGATATAAATAATCTCCCCCCTCTTACCTTTACCCCTTTCCGACCTCCTTATCTAAGAGAGCTTCTAGCGATTTTCGGCCACCGTAGAGATTTTCCGGCGAACTGATTACTGTCATTCCCCTCGTTTTTCCTTCCTTTTCGTGACCTAATCCTTGATCCCCCTTGAAAACTATTCACAAACACCCACCTTTTAGCTTGATTCACCCATTTAATCACCCTGGAAAGTAAACCTTTCGGTCATACTATTGATATTCTGGCGAACTTACGATCGATATTTGATTTCATCAACGACCCTTCATATTTTCCAGGTAATTTCCTTGATCTTTAATTTTCTTTGTTTTCTTTGAATTTTTGTTTCTCGCCATGGCTAGATTTAAGAATTGCCTTAGACAAATTAGGTATGGTCAGTGTCAGAAAACTGGAGGCATTTATTATTTAACTAGAGGTATTTGGGCGAGAATCCCGCGAGATGACTTAGTGAATTGTCTTAGGATTAATAGGGTAGATCCCGCCATAATTGATGTCGTAGAGATTAGGGGCAAATGTTTTCTTCACTTCTCAGCCCCCATGTCCAAAACGTTTTTCACTCCCCGCGAACTTTGTGAACACCTTTGTCGCTTCTATGGCCCTCCTACATATTCTGATAGTTCAGACACTGATTTTCTCACTGCGAGATCTTTAGTTAATAGGTCTCGTTATAAACAAATTGTCTCTTCTTCTTATTCAGGCGAGATGTCTAACTTTGGAGATCCTGGTGCTTCAACATCTGCTGGCGGGCAATCCACTCTAACCAATAACCCCTCTACTTCCAATGTGGCGGGAAACGATCCTTCACAAAACCTCCAAATCACCCCCTACCACACCCAATATCACATTGACCATTTAAACTACCACATAGCTAACTATGATGGCGACATGTCGCTTCTCACCATTCGCCAAAGACAAGACGGTATAGTTGTTTTCCCGTCACAATTAGATGCGGGCCTTAGGATTCCCATTGAACCCTTCATCTCTCTCGTCCTTGTCAAAGCTCAGGCGGCAATAGCTGAGCTCCACCCCAATGCCATAAGGGTCTTGACTTGTTTCATAGTCATTTGTCGTGCTCTCAGGCGAGAACCTACCCTTCACCTTCTTATGGATATGTTCACTGGCTACCCACAAAAAGACAAACAGACGAACGAACTTCGCATGTCGCTGAAATTCAAAAAACCCAAAATTCTAACCCCTCTCCCGTCTAAAGTTCACAATTGGCAAAGCAACCCGCTATTTATTATTTCCCGCGTTGGATGGACCCTCCCTACTGACCTTCAAGGGATTCATCCTAAAGTTGATAAGAAATGGGCCTTAGATGAGGATGAGAAACGCTTAAAAGGAAGGATGGTTCAACTTCTCGCCGATGCCAACCCCGCCGATCCCTCACCCGCCCTATTCTCATGCCAACAAATCTTGGCCGATCATCCCCTTCTGAGCCAAGTGGGACTTTCCTATAATCTCCCGCCTTTACCTCCTCGTGTGGCCGTTGAGCATACAGTATCCTGGCCTGGATGGGAACTTCATTCGGGTGCCAAATTTGCTTCTGAGTGCACAGCTTGCGGGAACGGTCAGAACGTTTGCCGCGCAATGCGAGAAGTTCTACGTATGATCTTCGCCACTTTCCGCCTTCATTTATTTATAAATCTTAAACTCATTGATGTCGCTGATTATTTTTTGTTTTTTGTCGCAGTTTATCGTACAATGAGCATGAATCAGAAAAGGCTAGCTCAAGGCACATCTGAGCAACAGGCCAAGCGTTTGGCTGCGGCCAGGAATGCCAGCCTCAGGGCCCAACCAACTGACTTAACCATCCCCATCGCGACAACTGGGGCGGATGAAAGGGTTGTTCCTGAAAATCCCCGCCGAAGGGCTCCTTCATCCAACCCCCGACAAACTAAGCGACAGCGCACCTCTGCTCCTGCTCAAACTCAAGGGAATCCCCTGAGACGCTGCACTTGGAGGATGAGGAAGAGGAAGAAGAGAATGAAGAAAATGAGGAGCCTCAAAACGAGGCTGAGACTGACGCTCCCTCTGAGGAACAAGGAGCTGAAACTGGCGGGGTTCAATCTGAAGACCCCATCGGAGACAACATCCCGCATTCCCCTCCCGCCAATGAGACTGGTCCCACCACTGATCCCGCCGTATCTCCACTTCGGACTCCCTCTTCCCGCTAGCCTCCTCGCCGCCAACCTAGCTGGCTGGAGGAAGGGTTCCAGATTCCAGCGGATGAGGCAGGTATGGTGGCACTTTGCCGGGAAGCCAATAACATCCCCAAACTGAAGGGGCTGATAACTGAGCGGCTGGACATGGTTTCCTGCTTACTGGGATCAACTGCTCTCAAACAATCCAGCGACGCTGACCAAGTTGCCTATGTTAAAGGAGAGAAGCCCGCCCATTCGACCTATCATGCGGGAATCCAGCTTTCCCTGGTAAGACACCTTTACTTTCTTTTTCTTCCATTTAAATTTCCCGCTGTTAATTTTTTTACCTAAACATTTTATTGTCGCTTCACCTTTCGCAGGCTAGCAGCACTCTTTTGGGCCTGAGCAACAAATGCGTCAAGTTAGAGGAAGAGCTTACTGAGGCTGAACGTGAGCGGAATGTCTATAAGCGGAAGGTTACCAGGTGGGATACCTCTATTAAAGAACTCCAAGACTTACAAACTAAGGCCGATGCTGACCTGGTGGTGGGAAAAACACGGTTGGAGGAGCTTGAGAAGAAGAACAAAGAGGCGGAGGAGAGACTTGCCCACCTCGTTGCGGAAAATGAGAAGAATAAGGCTGACACTGCTAAGCTCGCTGAACTGACTGCCGAAAATAGGCGGCTTGCAGATGACAACTTTGTCAAAGCCAATCAGGTGACTAAGTTGAAGAAAGATTTCGCCGATGCGAAAATTAAAGCTGAAAAAGATGAAATGGACGCTTTTGATAATGCGATCATTCATACTCTCAGGACTATTGCCGCCGAAGCTGATCCCGCCATCACCCCTGCCAAACTAGCACAATGGGGCTCAGAGACAATCTTTAGTGACCTAAGCCGCAAGGGGCATCCCCTTGTGCCTTACAGTGATGAGGAGCTAACTCAATTGGCAGCGGAAGACGCGGTGCTCGGTAAAGCGGCATTGTCTGTTCCCGCCATTCGCGCCGACAACATGGTTCCCGCTTGGTATGACCTATCTCAGAAGAAGAAAGATGCCCTCAACGCCTCCTATAACGCCCATTAAACTCTTCTTGGTTCGTTGTGGTTGCCGCCAATACTTCTCTACTTACTTTTATCTTGTAACAAACAATCTTTATTTTTTGCTTTAGTCTTTTACTTCTCGCATTTCTGTTTTGCCGCAAACAATTTACTTTAATTTCAATGGCGGGTCCTCGTGCCCAACAACTTGTAACTATCTTCTTGTCGCTCTGTTGCGACCTTTTGTCTAGTGCTTTACTTCTTATGACTTGTCTTAAATCTTTACTTATTCATCACAACTTTCTCATGCTGCGTATCCTTTTGATAATTTTGATTTTTGCTTCGATAGTTCATCGAAGATTGCATCCCTCCATACACATACTACTCCCTTCAAAAAAGTGAGGCTTGTCTTTAGGCAGCCTCACTCCAAAGTGAAAATTCTCGCCAATTATTTGATGCGACAATCTTAGGCACGTTGTGCACATATCCTTTGAACTTATTTATTCCGCCTCAGCGACGATAATTATAACCTTGCTTTCTTCGCCTACGTGACAACCACCATAACTGACTCTTATTACTACTGTAATTGCCATCTTCGCCTTCATACGCGCCTGGGTCTCTTCCCGGGTCGCGAGGTTAGGTGTCGAGGTATCTACTCAGGTCATCACATCCCTTTGGCGCCTTTGTCTCTAACCAAGACGCCGCATCCGTTTGACGCCTTGGTCTCTAACCAAGACACCGCATCCGTTTGACGCCTTGGTCTCTAACCAAGACGCCGCAGCATCCATTTGGCGACTTGGTCTCTAACCAAGACGCCGCCGCATCCATTTGGCGCCTTGGTCTCTAACCAAGACGCCGCATCCGTTTGGCACCTTGGTCTCTAACCAAGACGCCGTATCCCTTTGGCGCCTTAGTCTCTAACCAAGACGCCGCATCCGTTTGACGCCTTGGTCTCTAACCAAGATGCCGCAGCATCCATTTGGCGCCTTGGTCTCTTACCAAGACGCCGCCGCATCCATTTGGCGCCTTGGTCTCTAACCAAGATGCCGCATCCGTTTGGCGCCTTGGTCTCTAACCAAGACGCCGTATCTCTTTGGCGCCTTGGTCTCTAACCAAGACGCCACATCCATTTGGCGCCTTGGTCTCTAACCAAGACGCCGCATCCGTTTGGCGCCTTGGTCTCTAATCAAGACGCCGCATCCATTTGGTGCCTTGGTCTCTAACCCAGACGCCGCATTTGTTTCTCCAAGTGTGGGCGACAATTGCTTCTTGATTCCGCCATCATGCCTTTGCGGCCTCTCCCTTTGTCTACTTTCTTTACGAACTCCAATGGGAATTTTCTCGGTCACTTTTCGCCTCCCGAGATCTCGCTCCTCCGTCCACTGCTTTGTGAAACATAAAAAAATAAACTCTTCAGATTTATAAAATTATCAATCAAAATAAAATATGTCGCAAAATGATTTTTGCCATTCTTCTTCCATCATACTTGTAAGTTACATCATTCTAGAATGACAAATTCTATATAACTTTCCCGCCAATGTGAGGTCAACAAAACACATGGCCCAAAAGAAAAGTTACATAACTTTTGTTATCTAGAGCAAAAATCAAAAGATATAACTACAAAAATTCGAGGCAATTTCATTGATAAAAACGCTTAGATGATCAACACTCCAAGCGTTCTTAAATACTTCGCCATCCTGTTTCCTTAACTGGTACGTCCCTTCCCGGATAACTTTGACTACCTGAAACAGCCCCTCCCATTTTTCATTCAACTTGGTGAATCCTGGCTTGGGTCCCGTAGCCTCTGCACTTCTCAACACCCGGTCACCCACATTGAAAAACCTCTTGTTTACTCGCTTGTCATGTTGAGCCTTCATCCTTTGCTTATAATTTACCATCCTCATTCTCGCTTGCAGCCTTCTCTCATCAACCAAATCCAGGTCATTACACCGCCGCTGACCATTTCTCGCCTCATCGTAGTAAGTCACCCAGTATGTCGGCAATGCCATCTTGGTCGGCGCCATGGCCTCAGATCCATAAGTCAAAGCAAATGCTGTTTCACCAGTTGAGCCCTTTATGCTGGTTCTGACATACCACAATGCTGTTGGCAACTCTTCTAACCATGTTCCGCCTCTTCCCTCCAGATTCTTGCATAAGGCGGCAATAATTTGCTTGTTTGCCGCCTCAGCCTGCCCATTGCACTGTGGCCTATATACTGCCGACATCCAATTCTTCACATTTATCCTCTTGCACTCAGCCGTGAATTTCTTCCCGAATTGTGTTCCATGGTCAGAAATAATAGCCCTAGGCAACCCATATCTACACCAAATGTTTTCTTGGACAAACTTGATGACAATATCTTCGCTTATCGTTGCCAAGGCTTTCGCTTCCGTCCACTTTGTAAAATAATCAACGGCGACAACCACATGCTGGCATATTCTCTTGGCCTTTGGGAATGGCCCGATCAGATCTATGCCTCACATATCAAAGGGCCAAGTCGCGACAATCGGTGTCTGCTCAGTGGCGGGTTGACGTGGGATATTCCCAAATCTCTGACATTTTTCGCATTTTCGCACATACTCTTCCGCATCCTTCCACAAACTTGGCCAATAATAGCCATGGAACAAAACCTTTTCCGCCAGGGATCTCGCTCCTGGATGGCCACCACAAACACCTTCATGAATTTCAAACAAGACCTTAGTCACCATTCCTGGCTCCACACACCTCATTAATGGCTTTGAAAAGGATCTTCTATATAATATCCCATCCTGCACAGTAAATCGCGGAGAAGTCACCTTTACTAGCTTAGCCTTTTCTTCATCAGGCGGCAATTCACCCTTGTCCAAAAACTCTTTCATCTCTGTCACCCAATTTTTCTCCGTTTCACCAATCTCCATGATTATGGGCCTGTCAATTGCCGGCATGTCCACATACTCCACCAGGAGCTCATCAGCGGCCTGGTTTACCTCACTTCCCGCTGATCTACTCAACGCATCAGCCTTTGAATTCTCTGTCCTATCAATTTGCACAAGTTCCCAAAACTCAAAACTGCTCAAAATGTTTCTCGCCAGATTACAATATTTTATCAGAAATGAATTCACCACCCCATACTCACCCCGCACTTGATTCACAATGAGCTGAGAATCAGAGTGAATCACAATCTTCTTTACACCAATATTACGAGCAAATTCGATTCCCGCTACCAATGCCTCATACTCCGCCTGATTGTTGGAAATCGGGAACTTGAACCTGAAGGCCTTCTTATACTCGCATTCCAAATCTGGCGACATCAGCACCATTCCTGCTCCTCCTCTATCCTTTGCAGACGAACCATCTACATGCAAAGCCCAACAATCTGACGGTCTCTCCTTTTCCTCTACCAAACTTGGCACCGCTCGCTTCTCCGTCCTCTTTTTCCCGCGCTCCACCACCATTTCCGCCTGAGACTTAGTAAATGAAGTTTCAGCAATAAAGTCTGCCAATGCTTGTGCCTTTATAGCTCGGCGAGATTCATATCTGATATCAAACTCGGTCAGCTCTATTGACCATTTCAACAACCTTCCCGCGGAATCTGGCTGCTGCAAGATCTTCCTTAAGGGTGCATCAGTCAAAACAACGATTGTATGAGCGACAAAATAAGCCCTCAACTTCCTTGCCGCTAAACCCAAAGCATAAGCCAACTTCTCAGCATTAAAATATCTCGCCTCCACCTCCCTCAAAGCCTTAGAAACATAATACACAGGCTTTTGAATGCCTCCATCTTCCCTTACTAAGACTGCAGCAACTGCATAATCAGAAGCCGCTAAGTAGACAAACAACTCCTCCCCCTCCACTGGACTACTCAATAATGGCGGCTTCCCCAAATAAGTTTTCATTTCTTCAAAGGCTACTCCACATTCCGCGCTCCACTCAAACTTATTCCCACCCTTCAACACCTTGAAAAACGGCAAACATCTTTCCGCTGACTTCGAAATAAACCTTCCCAAAGCAATGATCCTCCCATTCAGCCGCTGAATTTCGCGGATAGATTTCGGTGGCGACATGTCTAACAACGCCTGAATTTTTTCGGGGTTGGCCTCAATCCCGCGCCTGTTAACCAAAAATCCCAAAAATTTTCCCGCCGTTACGCCAAATGTGCACTTACTTGGATTCAACTTCATGGAATTCCTTCTCAAGTTCTCAAAAGTTTCGATTAGATCTAGCACATGATTGTTCTCCTTAGACTTGATCACCATATCATCAATGTATGCTTCCATATTCCGCCCAATCTGTGACTTAAAAACCTCATTCACCATTCTCTGATATGTCGCCCCCGCATTCTTCAAGCCAAATGGCATCATTTTGTAACAAAAATTTCCCATAGGGGTTCAAAACGCAGTCTTCGCCTTATCCTCCTCCGCCATCTTGATCTGGTGATATCCCGAATAAGTATCAATAAAGCTGAACACCTTGTGACCAGCAATGGAGTCTACCAACTTGTCAATCTTTGGTAAAGGATAGCAATCCTTAGGACACGCCGTATTCAAGTCAGTAAAGTCAATACACATCCTCCACTTCTTGTTTGATTTCAACACCATCACCGGACAGGCCAACCAGACTGGGTATTGAATCTTCTCGATTATTCCTGCCTTCAACAACTTCTCCACTTCCTCCATCACAGCCAACTCTTTCTCCGACGACAAATTCCTCACCTTCTGCTTAAATGGATCTATATTAGGATCAGCGTTCAAACAATGCAAGGCTACGTTCTCGTCAATCCCTCTCATATCTTCAGGCCTCCAGGCAAAAACATCCAAATTTTCCTTCAAAAATTCAATCAAGCATTCCCGTTCATCCCGCGATAACTGCTTGCCAACCTTTATTTTCTGCTCTGGGAAATAACAATTGATTTCTTTTTCTTCCAATTCTTCTCACGCCTGGATATCTGGCTCATCCCGCACTTGTAAGGTCTCCACCTCTATTCTTTTTCTTTTCTTCGCTTTGGCAACAACAGGCTTCCTGGGATCAACAAAGGTATTCCCAGTAGGCCGCCCTTGGGCATCTTCCACCTCAATAGCTTCACAATCATCATCAGACTCATTCACATGCACTTCCACATTTCTCTCAACAATCTCCTCAATTCTTGGCTCATCCATGCGTACCATCCTCACAATCCTGGCATAGCTTAAGCTGGGTGCCACATTCACCATCTCCATCGCCAAGTAATTCCCTTCGTCAGCCTCATCTTGCTCGGCCATGTCGGTGTCCAATTCCCGCCACCTTGCCACTTCGCGCACACATTCTCGCTGCGCTTCAGAATCGGACACCCGCTTATTCATCTCGCTTTCTACCCTCTCTCCTTCCAATTCCCACGCCGCCAATTCTGAAACATGACTTTTCGCCACCACCACCATAGCTGTGCCATTTCTCATACTGTCCGTCATCACCCAATTGGAATCACCACTTGCCACCTCCACAATCTTGACCATGTTTATCTTCAACTGGCTGGAATCAGCTTTGATAGTCATCGAGATTGTATTCTCCGTCTTAGCTTTCAACATTTCCTTCTGCTTCCTTACTACTGTGACCGCCTCACTCTTCAAACAACCTATCCCATTTGAGGTGGGATATTTCACCCTTTGGTGGGGGATTGACAGAACCATCTCAAAGCTCAACATGAATGGGATTCCCACTATTGCATTGTAAGGGGATACGAGATCAATCACCATGAACTCAACGTTCTCGCATCTCGCCAGCTTTCCTTCGCCAATCTCAACATCCAGCATGATCGTTCCCTTGACCTTGACTGAATGATTGGTAAAACCCTTGAGGTATCCCTTATGAGGCACCAAATTAGCCTCCGTGTAATTCATCTTCTTAAAAGCATCATAATAAAGCACATTCCTACTTGCTCCAGAGTCCACCATAACTCGCTGCACAATATTATTGCCTGGATACATCGTGATGATAATTGGTTGACTCCCATGACTCTTAGTGACAGCCAATTCCTGCCTGGAGAAACTGATTACTCTATCTTGGCTGGCGGGAAACTGAGGAACTTCAAATGTATGCGTCAAAGTCATGATTTGACTATTCAATTGGGACACACTGGGTAACGGGTCATGGATAACATCTACCAAATTTCTCTCTGGCCTTCCGGTGATCATCTCGCCCGACATTCTCTTCTAAATATTCTTGTAGGAAACCCCTATCAATCCTCCCTTGAATCAACCACCTCAAATTATAACAATCATTCGTTTTGTGCCCCTTATCCTTGTGAAACTCGCAGTAACTATTCTGGTCTTTAGCCGCATCAGTTCCCGAAATAATGGGAAAAGGCTCGGGCAAATTCACCTTCTTCATGATCTCGCTAATAGGAGCGTTCAATTGGCTATACTTAATGGCCGTCTTTGGCTTATAGTCCCTCTGACCCCCCGAAATCTCTATGGCCTCCGCTTCCTCCCGCTTGATTTGTCCCCCTATTGCCGCCAGATCCCCTCCTATCATCTCGCATCACCTCCACCCTTTCACTTGCTACTTTCTTTGCCGCCGGGCTTGTCGCCTGAGTACCCTTAGCCTTGATTCTCGCACCCCCCACAAAATCCCCTGACTCGTTCATACAATTCCCCTGTAGTTCTTGGCAATCTCATACCCAACTCCTGCTTGAAAGGACCTGGCTGCAAACAAGTGTTATACAACATGATTATCTCGCCCTGGCTAATGTCAGCGATTTGATTTGCTACTCCCATAAATATATCTGTAAAGCTTGCAATTCCCTCTCCATCCTTTTGCATGAGGCTGCATAATTCTGTCTTTTGCACTGGCTGTGACCCAGATGCACTAAATCTTGCTAAAAACTTCTCCTTGAAATCCTGATATCCAACTATCGAATCTTCGGGTTGCGCCAAGAACCACTCCAAGGCATGATCCGCCAGTGTGCTTATAAGGGCGCGACATAGAACTGCTTCATTCTCCGTCAACAAGGACATTGTCGCTTCAAATCCCCCAACATGAGTCATCGCTCTAGTCTTCCCAGAATAACTTGGTAAATTCGGCATCCGGAAACTTGGGTCTGGGGGAACACCTTTAATACTATGAACAAATGGGGCCGCCAAAAAGGACTTCTTCTCTTCAACTTTCTACGTTCCTGCCTCTAACTCCTTTATTTTCTTGGCCATTTCTGCCAACTCATTTTTCCACTTTTCCTCCTCTTCCCTCTTAGCTTTTTCCATTTCAATAGCCTTGGCCAATTCTGCGGCTTTCAAGGCTTCAACAAGCTTCTCAGCTTCAGCCGCCCTTGCTGCCTCGGCGGCCCTGTGCTCCCTTTCTTTCTCATACTCTCTGTCCTTCCTCTCCTGTCTCCTCCTCTCCCTATCTCGCGGTGACCTCTCGCGGCAACGCCTTGCGTCATGATGTCGCGATAGCTGAGATCTCTCCTCGGCATGTTGGTCTTTGCTGGGAACGTGATCCTCATTGTGCGTTGAGCCACTGGATTCATTACTATCATATTCGAAGTAATAAGATTGTTCTCTGGAATTGCCTGACTTATGGTATATTTTCTTTCTCTTCTTCCTTCTTACTCCCAAGTCATCATCCCGCCTATGGTCTTCTGCCACTCCTCTGGGCGGCGGCATATCCACAGCCCGCCTTGGCCTATTAGCCACACTGGCGCTGACCTCTCGCTCTTGCCCGCCGACATGGGCCCTTCCCGCTTGTCCATCCAATAGTTCCTCAGGAATGTGGGAAGGCTCCACATTTAGCTCCTTCAACTGTTGATTATTGGCGAGAACTCGCATCCACGCCTCATTTTCCGCCCTCAACCTTTCAATCTTTTCCCTTACTTCTGCATTCTTTGACTTCGCGGGAACTTGCCCTTCATCTACTGCCTTGGCTCTCTCAATCCTCACCCTTTCCTCCTGCTCCCTAGCCCGCCTAATGCTAGAGTTAGTCTCCGATGTATGGACCTCCACCTATCTATCAGATTCCGCCCCGACACGGGCTTCCTTAGCATTGGGAGTTGCCAACGTTAAGTTCTGAGCTGCCTTGGAAGGTGTAGCCTTATCTTGCCCCATCACCATGGCTTACCAGTAAACAAATGAATACCTTTGACAAACACTCTAAGCCAAACAACACCTTTTCACAATAAATCAACAATTCTGACAACTTTACAAGTCACTTTTCTGACTACAAAACACCTTTACACCATGTATTAACTGACTAACAGCATCTAAGACTAAGGATAACTTTATGACACCATGACATAAAAACGACCTCAGACCATAAATCAACTTCTGACAAACAATAACTGGCAATCCACCTTGATCTTCAACCAAACAGCATTTACTCCTCCAACCTTACTGACAACAGAATCTTCTGGTCTTCACCAAAGTACACACGCAGTAAATCTCCTTCATAATCACCACTGGACAGCCACCAATAGCCTCTAAACTCCACCAAACCACCCCACGAAGAAAACACTCAGGTCCCGGCAACGGAACCAGCTGATGCTACACGGGAAAATGGTGTTGCACAGGAGCTGGACCCACAGCTACAATGGAGGATACTCCGGCTGGACTCCTTGGGATGGTTGAACTTGGTCCCTACACACAAGTAAACAATGGTGAACTAAACCGGGGGTGACTCCAGTGAAACCCCTCCGGCGTGAGAATCAGTCATTGGATCTGAGATAGGGCAAATATTAATGAAGAGAATTGTAGGGAGAGAGTTTAGAGAGAGAGAGAGTAAAAAGAAAACCTACATTCTTCTCCAGCAATCACGTTTTTATACTATATCATAAAGTAGGCCATACCTCTAAAGGACATGTGTCAGTCAGCCATGTTTTTTGGGTCAACTACCCACAAAGTTGGTGGAAAAGTACTGCCTACCCCATTCTGTCACACTGTTGACATCATGGGGGATATCCACGTGGCACTGTCACAGTCATGTACAACCTGTCAATCATTCTTGTCGCCTGGCGACAAAACTTCCAAAGGGGAAATGTAAATATAGCCGCTCAATATACCGCCTATACTTGTCGCTAGAAGGCTAAAAGCTACTAGGTCATTTCTCACCGAAGACTCTTCCCACTTATCGCCAATTCTCATTCCCTTACCCTTATCGCATCTCGAAAATCTCACCGTTTTAAAGGAAAATTCAACTTATCAATTAACTTACTGTTATTTACCCTTATAAGCCTACACGGCCCATTTTAAATAACTTGGCCCACTAAGCCCATTGAGCCCAATGCACTCTTAAAGCCCAATCCTTATTTCATAATCACTTCAGATTTATACTAATTAGATAAGAAAATCAAACAACAAAGCCAAATATAAGTACAAGAATATGCATAAGTAACTCTATTAAATATAGAAATATATGCTTCATAATTGAAAAATAAATATGCATTTACTATGAGTTGGTGTGATGTACTCGATTTTTTTTTGAAATCAAACGGAGTCGCCACGCCATTTTTATTTTAAGGGCCAAAACTTTGAAAAATGCCCGGAATGAGAGATTTGGGTTCGGAGGTCACGTTACACTCCGGGAAGAACGTTAATGTTCACCCGGAATGCCTCGTAAAACGAGTCTTCCAAGCATTAAAAACCATTTGTTTGTGTGTGTGTGTGTGTGTTTTTTTTGTCCAAAATAAGTTAAAACTGAAAAGTAAAAATTGAGGACTCTTTGTAAGACTTTGAACAAATCCCATGATTTTTGGTGTGATTTTAGGGTTGAGTTTTGGTACTCAAAAGACCTTTTGAAGTTGAAAATCAATTCTGCCAGAATGAAAAAGGCAGTGGACACTTGATTTTAAAATGGATTTAAGAGCTTTAAAATCTCAGAATCTGGGGAAAGTTTGAGAATGAAAGTTGTTCAAAACGCCTTAAATAAGGTTTCTGAAAAAGTATTTTTCATTTGGAGATGATTTGATAGACCAAAACCTTCTGGAAATCTCAGATGTGAAATCTGGATTTCCAGAGACTGATGAACTGACCTTTGAAAAATAATTTGAAAAAGGGAGTTTACTCACGAAAAAAATAAAGTAAAAATATTTCTTGAAATCTCTGGATGTTGTCTACAAAAAGTATTTTGTAGTCAACACCCAATTCCAAGTTCTTCTGTGTCCAAAAAATTAGACCATGGACAGAGGTCTTAGAGAAAGGCTACTGGACAGCAACTTCCTCTTGAAGAAAAATGAGATTTAAAAGGGGTTTTGCATCCATGCTTGTCCCCATTTCCTTAGGCTTTGATTAGTAGTCACTAGAAATTTTAGTGGTGATCTACTATATCAAGCCATCCTTAGGGTACATTAGGACTTTAAGCATTTCATTTGCTTGGGAAGGGGAATTTTATCCTTTGAAAGAAAGATTTGATGTATGAAAATGATCTTTGGAAAAACACTTTTAGAAAATGATTTCAAGAAAGTAAGAAGTATTTTGGACCTTTTAAATGGACATCCATGGAAATTTATTCAAAGGTGACTACATTTTTAGGTCAAGCCAAGATGAACAACAAATAAGTTGATGAACAAACTACATCTTTAAAGTTTAAGATACATGCATGGATGAGAGAGATTTAGGGTAGGGAGAGGGAGGTTATACCTATCTTCCCTTGTGTTTGTGTTTGTGTTTGAATGGATTCAAGGCTTGAATGTGTTTGGTGTTTGATGATATAGTTGGTCAAAGAGAAAACAAGTAGATAACACTTAAGTCCTCTATGTTTTCTCTCTAATCCTCCTCTTTAGTGTTGATTTGAGCTTGAGCTTGTGTGTGTTTAAGAGTGATTTGAGAGTGTTTGGAGTGAGATTGGGAAAGACTCAAGAGAAAATGGTGGCAATCTAAGGATTCCCACTGTTTTCTCTTTGTTTTTTGCCAGAGTTTTGCTTCTGTGAGTGGATTGTGTTGTGTAAACTGAGAGAGGAGGGTTCAATTTATAGGCCACTGAGAATTCCACTTTGATCCGCGCGGACCAAACCGTAAACGTGCCTGGTGCATTAAATGCTGCTCCAGGCTTTGGACAGGAAGAATATTATTCAAAAATTCCAGCAGTTTGTGTTTTTCAGCTTGCCTAATTCGGATTTTTCCAATTTCTTTTCTTTTTTAAGATTCTTTTCTTGGTTTAACCTTAAATGGCAATCCCTAATCTACCCTTACATTGTTAGAAGGGTTAGGAATTGTTAGAAATGTCAGGAATGTTAGGGCTTTCGTTAATTTTCTAGCGAAAATACTAACGACTTCAAATTGGAGCACTTACAGTAGCCCCTCGGCGACGGCGCTTTCGAAGGAAGCGGGGTCGTCGATAAGAGTAAGGCTCCATATTTGACAGGATGATCAAGTGATCGAGTGGCTGAACCTAGCGATAGGCTACCTACGTATCCCGAATGGGAATCAAGCCGGCCGTAGTTCGGGTCTTTGATCCTGGAGTGACTTTTTTAGGATGTCAAGGCGCGAGCGAGTTACGCGGTCGATTCTTTGAAAGAAACTCTGCTGGGGATAGGAAATGACCATTTTGGTCTGGTGGCTAGAGTTGTATATCCGCTCTGCTGGGAATAGGAATGACCATTTCGGTCTGATGGCTGAACCTAATGGTAGGCTACCTACGTATCCTTAAGAGGAATCAAGCCAGTCGTAGTTCGGGTCTTTTGACTATCTTCAGACGTAGACCCTAGAGTGACTGTTTTAGGGTGTCAACCTAAGATTTGACTACTTTTGGGAAGTCGCCCTATGATTTGACTATTTTTGGGAAGTCGCCCTATGATTTGACTATTTTTGGGAAGTCGCCCTATGATTTGACTATTTTTGGGAAGTCGCCCTATGATTTGACTATTTTTGGGAAGTCGCCCTGTGATTTGACTATTTTTGGGAAGTCGCCCTATGATTTGACTATTTTTGGGACGTCGCCCTATGATTTGACTATTTTTTGGGAAGTCGCCCTATGATTTGACTATTTTTGGGAAGTCGCCCTATGATTTGACTATTTTTGGAAAGTCGCCCTATGATTTGACTATTTTTGGGAAGTCGCCCTGGTAATGATTTCGGTTTGTCGAATTAGGGAATGATTGCGATTTATCTCTTTCCTAGTGTTGTGTGTGATAGCGTTTTAGGTGCCTCAAACCTTAATGATGGCGTCTTAGGTGCCTTGAACCTTGATGATGGCGTCTTAGGTGCCTCGAACCTTGATGATGGCGTTTTAGGTGCCTTGAACCTTGGTGATGGCGTCTTAGGTGCCTCGAACCTTGATGATGGCGTCTTAGGTGCCTCGAACCTTGGTGATGGCGTCTTAGGTGCCTCAAACCTTGGTGATGGCGTCTTAGGTGCCTCAAACCTTGATGATGGCGTTTTAGGTGCCTTGAACCTTGGTGATGGCGTCTTAGGTGCCTCAAACCTTGATGATGGCGTTTTAGGTGCCTTGAACCTTGATGATGGCATCTTAGGTGCCTCAAACCTTGATGATGGCGTTTTAGGTGCCTTGAACCTTGATGATGGCTTTTTAGGTGCCTTGAACCTTGATGATGGCGTCTTAGGTGCCTCGAACCTTGATGATGGTGTTTTAGGTGCCTTGAACCTTGATGATGGCGTCTTAGGTGCCTCAAACCTTGATGATGGCGTTTTAGGTGCCTTGAACCTTAATGATGGCGTCTTAGGTGCCTCGAACCTTAGTGATGGCGTCTTAGGTGCCTCGAACCTTGATGATGGCGTCTTAGGTGCCTTGAACCTTAGTGATGGCATCTTAGGTGCCTCAAACCTTGATGATGGCATTTTAGGTGCCTTGAACCTTGATGATGGGTGATCTGGAGGTATCAACTTGTTTTGAAATGATTTCCTTCGATGTTCGTATCCTTTCATTGGGGACAGACTTCGAGGGGATAGACAGTCTTTTGGTGGACTTCATTTGAAGGGATCGGTCTTACGTTTGCTGCCGGAGGTGAAAGAGACGGAATTCCGTTGGCTTTCGTCAGGGATGAACCTAAGTTGAGGCTTAGTTCCATTGTATGATCCTAAATGAGGACTCAGTTCAGGAGTATGAACCTAAATCGAGGTTGAGGGAGACTATTTGAGGGCATTCTCGCTGGGGAAGATTAGAGCTTACGATGATTATCGGGGAAAAGGGTGACCGTGTTGGTCAAGCGGCTGGACCTATGGTAGGCTACCTACGTATCCCGAGTGGGAATCAAGCCTGGACGTAGTTCGAGATCCACTGGATGGTTAGGAACAGGTCTAGGATCCTGGGCCTTTTGATAATTCGGAGGCTGTCACCTTAAGGAGCTAAAGCTTCTGTCGCTATTTGCGGAGATAGAGATAGCTAAAGCTATGGGTAATCATGTAACATTTGTGAATGTATGCATATTTTTGAGATATGTTGAAGGACTAACGTACCTTTTCTGTGCTTACCTGCAGGAGAGCAAGTCGCGGGGGCTGTGTGGTAGTTGATAGTGTTGAGAGTCTTGATGTATCTGATCGAGATGTTGAAACATTTAGGGGCGTGAGGTACCTCTGACCGATTGGAATTTGAAAACTTGGCGTCCCTGACCTACTAGCCTTTGAGAACTTGGTGTCTCTGATCGAATTGCATTTGAGAACTTGGCGTCCCTGACCCATTCACATTTGAGAACCTGGCGTCCTTGACCGATTTGCATTCGAGAACTTGGCGTCCCTGACCGAATTGTATTCGAGAACTTGGCGTCCCTGACCGAATTGTATTCGAGAACTTGGCGTCCCTGACCGATTTGCATTTTGAGAACTTGGCGTCCCTGACCGATTTGCATTTTGAGAACTTGGCGTCCCTGACCGAATTGTATTCGAGAACTTGGCGTCCCTGACCGATTTGCATTTTGAGAACTTGGCGTCCCTGACCGAATTGTAGACACTGGAGGCGGTCTTCATATGTTTGTGGATGTTGGGGGTTGTCTTCATCCATTTGTGGACATTGGAGGTCGTCTTTAGCAAGTTGCAGACGCCGGAGCTTGTCTTTGCCAAGCTATAGACATGGGGACTATCTTTCCCAAACTGTAGATGCTGGAGGCTGTCTTCATCCATTGGAGGTCGCTTGATGCACTGTAGACCTGGAGCCAAGGTGGTGTTGTCCTGAGGTATCAGTCATTTGGGTAGTTCCGTTGAAGTCATTGGAATTACGCTTCGGTGGAGACCATCCTTGCTGCAGACAGGCTTCGGGTAGTGATGGAAAACCGGTCTTTCGTGCTTGAATTGCTACATTTGTTTAGCAGAGGGACAAAATGCACATATGACATTCATGATGATGGATGCATGCATGGAACTAAAAATGATTCGCAATAGCTTAGGTTTTTTTTTATTGATTCATGTTTTGCATGTTACATGAGCCCTGGGGAGATTTTTGTGGGGATGCATGTGGTGAGAGGGCTTGTATGTGTTGTGGACTGTTTGGGACAAGCTTTGAGCTGGTGGGGTGATATCCTTTGGTCGCGGACTGGATTGCATGTCATTGATGAGGTCAATTTTGATCTTGGGATGAAGTTGGATTTGAATCCCGGGTCTCGATTGAAATTTCTTTTCAGTCTCGGACATTTGAAGCTGATGCTGACAGGCTCTAGAATCAAAGTATGTTGTCATGAATGAACCCTCTTTCTCTTGGGTTAGTTGTGATTTGACATAAATTTGGCGAAATGCTGATATGAGGAGATTCCCAATTCTCAACTTTTGATGATGCAGGGAGTTGCCATATACCAAGTTCTAAAGCTGAAACTTCCAAGATTGTTGTTGAGGTGACTAGGCCTTTCTTCCGAAGATAGGTGTGACTTGATAAAGCCCCCATTTCGTGGAAGAGACATGGCGAAAGCCACAGATTCTTTCTCAGAATGATTTGATGAAGCCCCAGGTTTGACAAAGCGTTACTACAGAGGTCCAGTTAAAGGTTTGACTGTGAAACTGACATACTGATGAAGTACCGAGCCAATCGATCAACGTGAGAGCCCTCAAGGTGAAGTTGTCATGAAGTGAGAAACCCATCTTTGATAACGACTATGAAACTAGAATCCTCTCTTCGAAGAGTGTCTTCCATATGGGAACTGTTAGCCATAGTGGCACTTGGCTTGTTTATGGCTTCAATCATATTCACCCTACTTTTTTTTTAGGGAATGGATTGTTGACTCGTATTGGGTCCTCGGGTACCCTTTTTCGATCGGGCTATCACACCGCCCTTTTTCAGAGCATACTAGTGGGAAGCACAGAGTTTAGTTGTGTCCAAAGGGACACCGGGATCCATGGGCTGATGGTTGTCTGGTCAAACCTTCCTTCACAAATCCCTGAAAGACGTCGCTCAGAGGCATTCCGAAATCTTCAAGCTTAAGGCTTCACGACTTGGGCACATCACCTTTCCTTGGCACGAAAGGAGTGGCATTGTTGTAATACTGTCCCGAATAGGGTCAAGGCGAGTCGTGTTAGAGGTGGAAGAAACCCGTATCTCGTAAGGTGTGCAACAACTTACTGCTGATTGTAAGCCCTCTCAAATTTAGCCCCGGAATTGACCATTGCCCGCAGATCCGGATAGGGGAAATTGCTAAGTGAGGCCCTTAAATGCGGCTTCAAGCATGACTGAAAGATGTCCAGTTGTGCCTCTTCAGAAGGAGGAGTTGCCATTTCGCTAAGTTTCAAGTTCCAATGTTCGTAAAAATCCCCGATGTTCTCGTCGGGACGCTGCACTGTTGTCTGCAAGTCAACTATAAAATTGACTTTATACTTTTCTATGAAGGCACTTGTAATCTGGTCCCATGTAGCCCTGACCTCGGGTTTTAAGTGGAAGAACCACTTCAAAGCACTGGATTTCAAAGAGAGGCTGAAATAGTCTGCCAACTGCTGATTGGTGCACCCTTTGGCCTTCATTGCCAAGGTATACGTGTCCAGATGGGTTTTCGGGCATGCAGTCCCATCAAAGATGTCCAGATTAGGCATCACGAATTTGTGGGGCAGGGGAACAATGGAGTTCGGGTCCGTAGGCCGGAAGGCAGACTTCTTAGCGGTCAATTCAGCAATCTGCGCTTTCAATTCCTTATGTTGTTCCATGAACCAAAACCAGATGAGGGTCCGGTGGTGGAACCAGAGTGTTCAAGCCGGCGACTGAGCTAGAGAGAGGAGCTACCACTGGCGGCAGACTGGTGGAGGGGACGGCCGATCCGGGGATGTAGGTGAAAACCTGTCCTTGGCCCGAATTACCCTGGGAGTGTGAGTAGGAGCCTCGGTCAAAGGGATAGAACCCAAATGGCTTGCTGTTAACTTCCAATTGGCAAAAAGGGTGGTGGTAGACCTGAGGTGGCCGGGTAGCTAGAGTTTCCATGAAACTTAAATACGGGTTGTTACCCTGTTTGTTGAACCGCATGCACGCTTGGCCGTGATGGTGTATAACCGGGAGGATACTGTGGTCCGGTGATTCCGATGAGATAGGGATTAGGGGCTTGGTGGCCCATTGACCCCTGAGTGAGAAATTGGTTTGTGGAAGCGGTGTTAGGAGCAGCTGAACTAGCATCATTTTGTTGTCCCGAACCAAACTGTGGTGGCATCCCAAATTGTTGCTGCGGCACTCTAAACTGTTGTTGTGAAGGTTCGGCTTGATCGTTTCTGAACTGAGACGGGATCCCAATTTGCTGTGGCATTCCAAGGTATCCCCAACCATGAGAAGACATTCCGTACTGATTTTGTTCCTACTGAGGCACTGCGAACTGATTAGTCCCGTCAGCCGCATGGATCCAAAGTGGGTCTCGTAGTTGGGGAGCCGGGCCACCCAAAGATCGAGGAGATAGCACCATAGGAGGCTGGTGGTGGCATCCTGGAGTAGCCTGGGCGACCAAGAGTGGGATTGGGGGTTTGCTGTCCCATTGAGGCAGTCATGAAGGGATCTTGTGAGACTTGTGAGGTGCCGGGGACTGGCTACCTTGAACTGGGTTGCTGTCGAGGCATTCCAAACTACCGGGACTGAGAAGTTCAAACTGATCCATAGTTGACCATCGTCCCAAACCCAACTGAGAAATCATACCGAACTGATGTAACCGAGAAGCCCCCGACCGATCTGTACCGAGCCGAACCAAACCGCCGCGACATACCGAGCCGACCCCAACCGTATTGAGGCACACCATACCGGCCCAAATCGGATCAATTCAATTTGTTTCCCCAAACGATCGTCCTGCATCGAAATGTGAATGTATACTGCACCGAGGCCGAAAGGATGACCGATTCACAAAGCCGAGAGAAGAGTGTGGCCCGGTGGAGGTTCCATGTGAGGAAGGTGGTGGCATTCGGCGGTAGTCTGTCTGGCCAAGATAGGGATGGGGATCCTTTTCCTCTTCTACCGTGAAAGTCCCATCGGGTTTGAGGGCAATCATCAAACCAAAATTCCTGACACCTTCCAAGGATGAACATCGAAACCTCATTCTGATTGGCACAAGGAGTTTTATGGACTCGGATTCCAACATTAGCCATGAATCTCTGGTCCTGGTTAAAATTCCGTCCTCATCCTTGGACATCAAAGAACTGCACTTGACAAACCCATGACCAACATGGCGATCAAATCTCACTTTGCTTGGCGGAGCCTTGGTCTGAAGAGATGTGTTGGCGAAGTCTCGATTTTGAAGAAGCGACTTGGTAAAGCCTCAGCTTCATGATTGTGAATCTTGTAGTGAAGTGAGGAACCAACGTGGACCCGGCATAACCAGAGAAGCCCCACTCTAAAGAAATGACTTGACGAAAGCTCTCCCTTAAAGAGTACAAAGGCAGCTCTAATGCAAATTGAATTGTCATGTAGCAAAAGAGGCAACCCATCCTTCTATATTTACTTTATTATTTCCTTTAGTCAATTAGTCAACCGGAGGAAAATGTAAAAGAAAGACAATTTAGGAATGTATACCTGCAGGGGCATATTTTTCAAAAAGTGGGGACGAATCCCCGATTTGTATTATTTGATGGCCTCATTTGATGAAGGCACAAAAGAACTCGCTTTGGGTTTGACTCTTTTGAGA
Source organism: Adenophora triphylla var. japonica (assembly GCA_022495995.1). NCBI lineage: Eukaryota > Viridiplantae > Streptophyta > Magnoliopsida > Asterales > Campanulaceae > Adenophora > Adenophora triphylla. The sequence goes on from JAFEMH010002758.1 coordinate 28,063, forward strand.
GAGCATACGTGTAGAAAGGTTTGTAAAAGTGTATGGAAGCCCCTGCTGACAGAAAATTAGTGTTTAGCTCTATTTTTCCTATAATGTAGAAAAAGAAGACTTGTCGAGACATCTGAAAACATGTTTTATTCAAAATGATCACAAGATTGCTTAAAACCCTTTATTAATGTTCGGGTTACTCACACCTCTAATCTCGATATGAACAAACATTTTGATTAATCATGAGGAGAAAGTCGACCAATACCAAGGGTTAAGTTGGCGAATTGCGAAGAAAGATTGTGCACATGAGAGGCCATTGATGAGACCGAATTTTCTGGGATTTGAATGTGTTTATGACCGGACCATTTCTGGTTGCCTACGTTCCCCTTAATATAAGGAGCTCAGGTCGCCGTAGTTCGGGCTTGAACTGTGTTTGACTTTGGGAAAGGGTATGAACATTTGTGGTCCATTTGGTAAAAAAGGGTCGGATGGAAAGCTTGAATGATAAGGTACGGGCCTTGAGATGTTCCATGACAAGTCGTTTTTTGACGGCTTCTTCCGTGATTTCATTGCTTCTTGATCATCATCTTTCATTGGGGGAGAAAGAATTTGAATACAGCTTAAGGGTATTTGACTGTTCCCTTGTAGTCGACAACTTCCGTTCTTCGAGCTTTAAATTTGCCCATATGTCAAGTTTCTGATTGGCGGTGCTGGATCCTTGGCCTAATTTTTTTTTTTTTTTTAATCTTTTGCTTGGATTTTCTCTTTTTCTTTTTTGAAGCACATGAGGGCGAAGGCAAGCCCCTGGGTTTTTGTCGACATGGGGTCAATCTTCCGATGCTGATTGATCGTTTGTCGTTCTTTGATGCTGCCACCGTCGTTGACTTGGCCAAGGTGATGATGGGGACATGTTTTGGAAAGTGTATGGCTTGATGGAGGCCTTTGTGAGGTAAGGGAAGTGTATAGGGAGGGCATTAGTTGACTTTCTCGCACCAATTAATTAAAATCTTAATCATTTCCAGAGATTATTTGTTGGGCAATGCGAGTGATCATTTAAAATAAAACCATTTCATTAAATGTAATGTAGGTGTGCAAATAATGTCTCAAGTCTAGCAAGAAAAGAAAAAGACTCTTTTATAGAAAATTTAAGATTAACTACAATGTCCAAGGAGGACTTGATTGAACGAAGAAAATACTAGAACCTACGAAGGTTGACTAAAAGACTGTTTTAATATTAAAGGATGGGTAGCCCCTAGTCTAGCTACTCTTTGTTGTTGGACCACGTCTCTACCCTTCAACACTGGAAGCAGATTCCTCATGAAGCTATGACAGACTATGCTCGCCTTTGATAACTTCAGGAATTCCCCGCTCACCGGCCCTGACGGTTGCCTTATCTGCCATTAGATCGAGAGTTCAAAGCACTTCATCAAATCCGGCCATGGTCACATGCTTGTTGCAGTCAAACCAGCCCTTCTCCACATTTGTTGCGACTAAATCATCTGGCTTGGAGCTTGAATCATAAAACTCAATCATGTTTACACTCGTGTTGTTTGGGAAATGATCATCAAGTGTGGTTGAGATCACTGAGGCGCTCGAGTTTGCCCTTCTTAATTAACCCCTGAATTGCCTTTCTCAAAGTTGTACAGTTGTCGGTTATATGACCGTGATACTGGTGGAAAGCACAATGCTTAGTGGTGTCCAAAGGGATTTTGGGATCCTTGGGCTGATAGTTTCTCATGCGTTCGAGGAGACCCTGCTTTAGCAAGCTTTTTAAAACTTTGCTTAAGGGAACACCCAAATCCTTGGGATGTAATTTCTCCTTTGGGGGAGAATAAACTCTTAGTGCTCTTTGGTCATTGACTTGGTTACCATTCCGAATGTGGCTTACCGGTTTTGGTCCATTGGGGAGCTCAAGCTTGCCCGCTTCGATTAACCCTTGAACCGCTCTCTTCAAGACTGTGCAAATGCGTTTGGCCGTGTGGCCATAATGATTATGGAAGGCGCAGTGCTTACTCATGTCTAGGGGTGCATTTGAGCTCCTTGGATGGTAGTCCCTGAGAGGCTCCAAAAGGCCTTCCTTTACTAAACCCTTGAAAATTAAGCCCATGGGCATCCCAAAATCATCAAAATGTTCTCGTTGCCTTAGAGGACCACCATTTCTTGGTTGCTTTTGGATGCCGTCATTTGTACACAATGCCTTCTTTCCTTTGATGGATGTTGCAGCTGTGTTGGAAGGGTAAGGTTTATAGTGATGAGACATGCTCCGACCCGTAGTGCTTCCCCGTGCACGAACCCTTTTGATGTAACCATCGATGTAAGCGTCGAGATTTGACTTTTGGTAAGACTCATTCATGTCAGATACACAAGATTGGTATGGTGAGATGGCCCGAGTCGAGCGATCGTCGATACTTTCGTTGCTAGGCTTTTCTTGTATTTTCTTAATTGGTTCTACCAATAATCCATTGGACGAGTCAATAGGAACACTAGGACTGCATGACCCCGCCACAAGATTGGCATTAGCAAACGAAACCACAAGTAGGAAGTACTCTGGTGGGAGGAATGACAACCCGAGCATTAAAAGCGTGACCGTAACCCTCCTCATAAGGCCCGGCACTTGCCGAAGATGAGGATATATGGCTCGTAATGGTTGGATACCAGGGAGCAGTGAGTGCGGATCCAAGAGGCTGCTGAAGATATGAGATTTGAGGCATCGTAACAGTAGGATTGAACGTGTCTTGACCACACTGAGGAACGTGACTACAAGGGTAATGTGCATAATGTACTTGATGAGCAGGAGCAGCTTGCGTAATGTAGGGTGGAGAATTTGATGAGGAGCATTTGACCTTGTCGGACTTCCCAACCGGAGGGCGAGGTAGAGCTTGGAGGATGTTGTGAATACGGTAAACCCGATGAAGTGGTGATAAGAGCTCTGTGGCCCATGTGATCTTGCAAGATCATAGGGGCAAGTGTGCTTCGAGAATTGGAGGAAGCAAGCCGGCCCCCTCGAACCATGGAGCCCGAGAAGCGAATCCGTCCCAAAATGGCTTGCGGAGCCATGTCAAACCGCTGGGCTTGAGAAGTCGTGAACCGACCCATTCCGAGATGATGACCCGAACCGCATCGATGTTGTGAAGTAGTAACCGACCCCTTCCAAGCCGCTGGGGCGAAAGCCAACCGATTCAATCCCGGTGGTGAGACCCGAGAGGCACCGGGGCAAAGTTGACCTAGATCGGGCAGCTGAGGAGTATCGAGTCAGTAGGGGAGATGTACTGAACCGACTCAATTCCTGCATCGATGGCCCGGCCAGACCGAGGTTTTGGAGTAGCGAACCGACCCATTCCAAGCCGCGGGGCGTAAACAGACCGATTGAAACCCAAAGGTGAAAACCGAGAGGCGCCGGGGAAGTTGACCAATATCGGACTGTCGAGGAGTATTGATACAATGAGGCCAAGAGGCAGCCGAGTGATAGGTCGGGGATGCTTGGCCCATTAGTAGTTCCACACGAAAGGGAACAGGCATTTGACGGTAGTTGGCATGCCCGGAGGGTAATTAGTTCCAATCTTCGCATCAACCGTAAAGGTTCCATTAGTGGTTGCGAACAATTGCTAGCCCCGGGTTCGATACCTTCCAATAACCGACCGATCTTAGCCTCTTGATGTTGTCTTATTTGTTCCAACATCTCGATTCCACCGCTCGGCATTTTGCGGATTTTCGGGGTGCGGAGTTGTACGTCCCCACGCTTCTCCTCTCGAGTTGGCCATTCTCGAAACTTTGAGCCGAAGCGAAGGAGGAAACCGATGAAGTATCCGACTCCGGAATGACCGAGCCGAGCAAATGATGACCCGGGGTCTTGATCCAAACTTTGCTTACTATGGAAGGCACAAAAGGGTGTGGTTCGACTCAAAGCGGAACAGGTTGGTGTTTGGGCTTAGGGCTCATGCAACATGCGAGTATTCGTTGACATTTACTTAAAACATGTTTTATTAAACCTAATCGGTTGGAAAAGATTGCTCTTCTTTTCGCAAACTACTCGATCCCGGATCTGGGCCCCATCACTACGTCTATAAGCCCCTCGTATTCCACCTGTATTTCGACTTCCCAGGGTGGACAACCCGGGCGAGGGTCCTATAGGGCAAGCGGGTCCCACCGACCGAAAATGAAAACTATCCTAAAAGTCTGGCGGGTAATCGAGTTTTAACGAGCATTCGATGTAAATTACGGACAAAGCTGACGTCAAAGTCAAGATCATGCCCGAGGGCTCGACAAAAAGTCGGCATGATTCGGACTGATAAATGTCCACAATTGATCTTGACTTGTCGTCAATTAGGTCGTAATTGGGCATGGAATAATCGTTAATCCTTGATGACTCAGTGTCATGCTGGGAGTCAGTGTATAATTTGTGCCAGTCAGAGTCAAAGTCAAGGCGCCAGCCAATATCTGGTCAAAGCCCGTGACGTAAAACCGGCAGGGCTTCGACTGATTAGGGTCCCAAAAGATATTGACTTGGTATGCCGACTAAGGCTTGAAAGGAAAGGTCTATACACAGACAGGGCATGACATAGACCAGACTAAAAACCAACCGGGTCTCGGACAAAGTGTGTCACGGACAAGTGCATGGTCGACACGAGGCTCCATGGGATGTTTGGGTAGTCCCGTGCTTGCACCGAGAGGCGTAATAAGACCAAACGGGCCGCTACAGGGATTTCCCCGGGTTAGGGACGTAGTGTGCAGTGTAAGGCCAAGTGCGCGTAGTGTGCAAGCAGTCTATCTTCTTTTTCTGAGAAAAATAGAAATTTTCATGTGTCTTAAAAAGTATGATGCATGCAAAAAAATGATGATTTTTTTTTGAAAACCCTTTTTTTTTGAAAATCTTTTTTTTTCGAATTTTTTTTTTGAAAGTAAATGAACACATAAGCACATAAGCACATAATTCAAAATTCAAGGCAACGGGTCCGATAGTCAAAATTTTGACTTTTTTCGAGGCGGCCAAAACAACACGAAAATGTGAAAAATCAACACACACACAACAAACGGTTTCAAATGCCGGGACGGAAGCTTGACCCTCAAAAGTTTTTCTCTTTTTTTTTTTGAAAAGATAAAACTTATTTAATCCCCAGCGGAGTCGCCACTGTGATGTACCCGATTTTTTTTTGAAATCAAACGGAGTCGCCACGCCATTTTTATTTTAAGGGCCAAAACTTTGAAAAATGCCCGAAATGAGAGATTTGGGTTCGGAGGTCACGTTACACTCCGGGAAGAACGTTAGTGTTCACCCGGAATGCCTCGTAAAACGAGTCTTCCAAGCATTAAAAACCATTTGTGTGTGTGTGTGTGTGTATTTTTTGGCCAAATTAAGTTCAAACTGAAAAGTAAAAATTGAGGACTCTTTGTAAGACTTTGAACAAATCCCATGATTTTTTGTGTGATTTTAGGGTTGAGTTTTGGTACTCAAAAGACCTTTTGAAGTTGAAAATCAATTCTGCCAGAATGAAAAAGGCAGTGGACACTTGATTTTAAAATGGATTTAAGAGCTTTAAAATCTCAGAATCTGGGGAAAGTCCGAGAATGAAAGTTGTTCAAAACGCCTTAAATAAGGTTTCTGCAAAAGGATTTTTCATTTGGAGATGATTTGATAGACCAAAACCTTCTGGAAATCTCAGATGTGAAATCTGGATTTCCAGAGACTGATGAACTGACCTTTGAAAAATAATTTGAAAAAGGGAGTTTTACTCACGCAAAAAATAAAGTAAAAATATGTCTGGAAATCTCTGGATGTTGGCTACAAAAAGTATTTTGTAGTCAACACCCAATTCCAAGTTCTTCTGTGTCCAAAAAATTAGACCATGGACAGAGGTCTTAGAGAAAGGCTACTGGACAGCAACTTCCTCTTGAAGAAAAATGAGATTTAAAAGGGGTTTTGCATCCATGCTTGTCCCCATTTCCTTAGGCTTTGATTAGTAGTCACTAGACATTTTAGTGGTGATCTACTATATCAAGCCATCCTTAGGGTACATTAGGACTTTAAGCATTTCATTTGCTTGGGAAGGGGAATTTTATCCTTTGAAAGAAAGATTTGATGTATGAAAATGATCTTTGGAAAAGCACTTTAGTAAGAAGTAATTTGGACCTTTTAAATGGACATCCATGGAAATTTATTCCAAGGTGACTACATTTTTAGGTCAAGCCAAGATGAACAACAAATAAGTTGATGAACAAACTACATCTTTAAAGTTTAAGATACATGCATGGATGAGAGAGATTTAGGGTAGGGAGAGGGAGGTTATACCTATCTTCCCTTGTGTTTGTGTTTGTGTTTGAATGGATTCAAGGCTTGAATGTGTTTGGTGTTTGATGATAGAGTTGGTCAAAGAGAAAACAAGTAGATAACACTTAAGTCCTCTATGTTTTCTCTCTAATCCTCCTCTTTAGTGTTGATTTGAGCTTGAGCTTGTGTGTGTTTAAGAGTGATTTGAGAGTGTTTGGAGTGAGATTGGGAAAGACTCAAGAGAAAATGGTGGCAATCTAAGGATTCCCACTGTTTTCTCTTTGTTTTTCGCCAGAGTTTTGCTTCTGTGAGTGGATTGTGTTGTGTAAACTGAGAGAGGAGGGTTCAATTTATAGGCCACTGAGAATTCCACTTTGATCCGCGCGGACCAAACCGTAAACGTGCCTGGTGCATTAAATGCTGCTCCAGGCTTTGGACAGGAAGAATATTATTCAAAAATTCCAGCAGTTTGTGTTTTTCAGCTTGCCTAATTCGGATTTTTCCAATTTCTTTTCTTTTTTAAGATTCTTTTCTTGGTTTAACCTTAAATGGAAATCCCTAATCAACCCTTACTTTGTTAGAAGGGTTAGGAATTGTTAGAAATGTCAGGAATGTTAGGGCTTTCGTTAATTTTCTAGCGAAAATACTAACGACTTCAAATTGGAGCACTTACAGTTGGCTTATAAAAAATGCATTTTTTCTAAACTTAAGGAAAAGCCATTTTTACACTGGTATTTAATAATACATGCACCGGCACTCTTCACACTGACACTTTTTTATACTAATAATGGTACTTTTTTACCCTACACCGGCACTCTTTTATACTGACACTTAATAATACATGTACTGTCACTCTTCACACTGACATTTGTTTACACTAACACTAGCACTTTTTAACACTAATATTGGCACTTAATAATACTTTCATCGGGACTCTTTACACTGGCCTGACACTCTTTACACCGACACTTTTTTACACTAATATCGACACTTTTTACACTGACACTTAATAATACATTCACTGACACTATTAACTATTTACACGGGCACTTTATTACACTAACACTTGCACTTTTTTACACTGACACTTAATAATATATGCACTGGCACTCTTTACACTGCCACTTTGTTACACTAGCGGGGGAAACAAAACACGTTTTTTCTAAGCTTAAGGAAAAACGCTTTTTTTTTTTTTGTAAAATTTTGGCATTTACTATATGCTTCAAAATTGAAAAATAAATATAGTATGTGAATTAAGGTGATCATGGGAAACTGATTCCATTTGTGACTTGGGAATGAATTTCATGGCAGGAGGAGATTCATGAACAAGTAACTGAAAGCAAGTTGTATATAGCAAGTTGAAAAGGACTTGCGGTAGGAGGTAAATTCATGAACAAGTAGCTGAAAGATCATCCATATATAGTAAAGTTGAAAAAAGACTTTTGTGGTAGCTGGTAGGAGGAGATTCATGAACAATTAGCTGAAAGCTCATTACACTACAAAAAATTTATGTTTTAGCTACTGTTTTTGCCACCGATAAATTTCAACTACTAACCAACCAAATAATTAGAGAAAGATCTTCTGTAGTTGCTAATTTCACTAAAATGTAACCAAACTGTAACTGAATTGTAATTGAATTACAAACTAGTTGCAATTCGGTTGCAATTGAATTACAAAATAGTTGCAATTCGGTTGCAATTAAAATGTGTTTCAGTAGCCATATTAGCAACTACAAAAGGTTAGTCTCTAATAAGTTGGTTGGTTAGCAACCAACTTTTTTAATGGTGAAAAGCAGTGGCTAAAACATAAATTTCTAGTAGTGGCAAAAATTAAGTTCAATATATGCATGCATGCATTATAAAGTACTAGTACTTAACGTTCCAAGGTAGAGTTTTTCACGTAGCAAGCCCCAGCTCAAAATAGCCACTATTACCAGCAACAAGGGGCTAAAAACCGATACATACAGAGGTCCTCTTCTTTCGATACACCACGACATCAAGCAAAATGAAAGTGCTGAACATACAACTCCCTGAAAATGGCAATTATATTGGTAGCATCATTTTTTTTTTTTAATTTTTTATCCCTCAATCCTCAATAGTTTCTATTTAAGTTCATACCGCGTAAATACTTGAAATGGCTTGGATGTCGGGAAATAATGACCATGAAGATAAGTCGTGATCCTTAATTACAACCATAATCACACACTGGAAGCTGGCCATTATTAGCATCAACGCAGAGCTTGAATACAGAGCTGGATAACTTTGGCTGATTCTAGCCTGATTTTTATTTTTAACTAAAACTTATTCATCAAAAAATAAGAATAAAATTGGTTGATATGATATATTATAGATTGTGAACTGGATTGTTTCTATTTTTCAAATAGTGACAAAAGGGAAACGAGAGAAAGGAAACTGCTCACTTTCTCGCTAACCAAATAAAGGATTGACTACAACCACAAGTCACACCCTCCTTAATACTAGCATGTCAACTTAAGGAGCCTTCAAGGTCATTCTACTATAAGATTAGGCGTAACAATTTTTTCAAAGCAGCTCAAAAAGTTGCATGAAATATCCCACAAGAGGAACTCAATGAATAACTATATAACCAAACGTTAGCTAAATATGGAATTGATTTGTAATAGAGAAAAAAACAGAACATCACACTCCAAAGTCCAAACACTAATTTAATGTGTTTCAATTAGATGGTTACCCAAATTTAGTAAAGCATATTAGTTGAGCTTAACAACATCACATGATAGTATCCGCACAGCAATACCTACTCCTTCTAATAGTATCCTAAAATGGCACTTCCCATTTTCCTTTTTATCCTAAAATGTAGAGGGAGAAGGCCAAGAATGACACTTTCCATTTTCCTTCTTATCTTCGGTCATTGGGTAAGTTCTTCAACCTAGTTATAGATGCCTAGTTTTGCCAAGATTATATTGTAAGAACATGGATTAATGTAACATATAAATACTTAATAATATAATGATCAATATTATAATATATGGTATAAAGTATAGAACTCTAAATAATATGTAGAATTCCATAATATAAGTATACCATTAAATGATGGGCATAATGGTAATATCTTATATATCAATAGGTGTAGTCCCTAAATGAAGTGCCCCTTGGATTCCTATATAAAGGCCTATCCATCAAGCCTATGAATCACTAGTTATTTTTACATTTTCATTCAGTCAAAATTCTTCCTAAGTACTTGAAGAACAAAGAGATTAAAAGGCACTCATCATTTAGAAGATCTACTCTTCCTGAATCAAAGACTATCTTCATATCTTCATCAAGAACAAGAACAAGAACAATAATGGAATCTCAAGGTATACGCTTCCGTCTTCGTCTTCTTCTTCTTCTTCTCTTCTTAATCTAGTTATGAGTCGGTTCATGTTCATTGGATCGTTTAATGTTCCAACAATTGGTATCAGAGCCTACTCATATACTAGATTGAGTTTGAAATTCTTATAAAGCCTTATGCTTTAATTCTTGTATGATTTCGTTTTAGTTTTTGTTCTTGTTCATAATACTCATCTTGTCTAAGAGTATTATATTCATAAAACTTCATTCTATTTCTGATTTTGGTTTACTCAAAGGCTTTCAATTCTTAATGTAAGATTATCCCATTTTTGAACATAGCCACCATCCTTGGATGCGTTGTGAGTTTGTTCATATGCATAGCCACGCATGAGTGATCAGAAAGGGGTGTTTTTTTGGAGTGTGTTGCTCGGCCGAGCACTTTCCTTGACTCGGCCGAGCACCACTTAATTTTGGCCAGATTTTCAAAATCTTCAATCTTTTGCTATTTTGATCAATTTTCATTCATTTTTTGAGTAAAATTCACATTAATTTGTGCCCTGAACTTTGATAATTTATTGATAAAATATGGTATCCGGACACCAGTCACGCTGATTGGCGGTTCTTAAAGTTGTCAAACTTTAAGAATGGACGGGTAGAACAAAAGGACTACTATCTTTTATTAATAAATTTCATTAATTACCTTAAAGCCTTATGTTTCCGATTAATTATATCCTTAACATTTTGGACAAAATTAACATGCTTGTTTCCCAAAGGAGACCTTGTTGATTAAGTTCAAAATTGTTAAAAGATGAATGTAAATATTAATATGTGACAACATGTTTGTTTTCCAAAGAAGACCTTGTTGTTGACTAAATATTTGCATTCATGGGGTAATAATTGAAGTAAATATTAGGTCATTTTAAATACTGTGAACCATCCCAAAGGAAGGCGGGTGTTTAAAGTGAATTGTTTATATTCTTTATTACCGGGGAACAAATATCTTAAACTTTAGGACACTATTTGTACTTGATCCGGCCCAAAGGAAGGCAAGTATTTAAAGTGTGTTGTTTAAGCTACTTGTTTACCCTAAGATAAATCAAATTGTGAGTCAATTCGCAATCCAAAGATTAGTCTTGATGTCATATTGATTATCTTTTATTTTGATGGAATTCATTTGATATAATTAATCATTATGTAGATTCTTATACATGTTTTGTTTCATTCTTTTGTTCTCTTCATTCAGATTTGATCGGTGCTTCTTCCATTACTCTTTTGCCTTAAACTCAATTCCTTTGCTAACTGGGACAAACTTTAAAACTTGGAAAAACAAGATTATTATGGTCTTAGGCTGTTTGGACCTTGACCTCGCATTAAGAGAACAAGCTCCTGCCCCTCTAACTGATAAAAGCACTGCGGAAGACCGCTTGAGTTCAGAGAGGTGGAAGCGTTCTAATCGCGTCAGCCTAAGTATAATTAAGAATGCAGTCCCGGAGACATTTCTGAACAGTGTCTCCGAGGATGATGGTGCAAAAGGTTTCCTAGATGCCCTAGAACAACGCTTTGCAAAAAGCGATAAATCGGAAACAAGTGCTACCTTGAGGAAGCTTGTTTCCATGAGGTATAAGGGCACCGGAAACCTAAGGGAATACATAATGGAAATGTTTCATCTATCATCGAAATTAAAAGCACTCAAGTTGGACTTGTCGGAAGACTTGCTTGTGCATTTGGCTTTAATTTCTCTTCCTTCACAATTTGGTCATTTTGAAACGACCTATAATTGTCAAAAGGACAAGTGGAATATTAATGAATTAATTTCACATGTCACGGAGGAAGAAGATAGGTTGAAACACACCAAATCCGAAAGTGCACATTATGCATCTACCTCTTCTCGTGGGATTAAGAGAAAAGGTAAGGAGATTGCGGTTGCATCAAAGAAGCCTAAGGGATCATCAAATGATCAAAAGGTGAAAAAGTGCTTCTTTTGCAAGGACCCCACTCACATGAAGCCCGACTGCCCTAAGTATCGCCAATGGCGAATTAAGAAAGATATGTCATTTAGCTTTGTTTGTACTGAAGCTAATTTAGTTTCAATTCCTTCGTATACATGGTGGTTAGACTCCGGTGCAACTACTCACATAAGTTCATGTATGCGGGGTTGCACTGAACTACCGAACGCCTAATGAAGGTGAAAGATTCATCTACATGGGAGGCTGGAAAGCCGGTAGAGGTGGAAGGCATAGGGACTTATAGATTATCCTTGAGTGCGGATACTTTTTGGTTTTGAACAATGTATTTATTATTCCATCATTTAGACGGAATTTAATTTCCGTCACTACATTAGATCGGGAAGGTTATTCCTGTATTTTCGGCAATAATAAATGCAATTTATATTTTGATTCAAAGCTTTTGGTACTAGTTCTTTGTCTTACATTGATAATCTATATTTACTTGACACACCTCAATTCATTAAATGAGTCCCACAATAATGAAACTAACTCTCGAGGCATAAAACGAAAGTTTTCAAGTAAAAACTCTTATACCTTGTGGCATAGGCGTTTGGGTCATATCTCCAAAAGGAGAATTGACAAGCTTGTGTCCGAGGGAATATTACATAAGCTTGATACTCCGGAAAATAACTTTTGTATTGAATGCCTTAAAGGAAAATTCACGAATAGTACAAACAAAAATGAATCCTTGAGAGCTACAAAAGTCTTAGAACTAATTCATACGGACATATGTGGACCGTTCCCTACCCCTTCATGGAACGGACAAACATATTTTATTACGTTCATAGATGACTTCTCTCGTTATGGATACATTTATTTACTTCATGAAAAGTCTCAATCATTGGACGTTTTCCAAGTCTTTTAAAGCCGAAGTTGAAAATCAACTTGAAAAGACTATTAAGAACGTTAGATCCGATCGTGGTGGTGAATACTACGGTAGGAATGACGGTTCGGGAGAACAACGTCCAGGGTCCTTTTGCTCGCTATTTGGAAGAGTGTGGGATTGTCCCTCACTACACCATGCCGGGGACACCTAGCATGAATGGTGTAGCCAGAGACGTAATAGAACCCTTAAGGATATGGTAAGAAGTATGGTTTCTTGTACTTCTTTACCTCACTCATTATGAGGTGATGCTTTGAAAACCGCAACCTACCTACTTAATAGAGCTCCTTCAAAAGCTACTAACAAAACCCCTTATGAATTATGGACCGAAAAGAAACCGTCCCTAAATCATCTTCATGTTTTTGGGGTTGTCCGGCGAAGCTAGGCCTTATAAACCTAACGAAGGAAAGTTGGACGCTAAGACGGTTAGTAGTTATTTTGTAGGGTATTCTCAAAGATCTAGGGGATATAAATTCTATGACCCTAAAACTAGAACCTTTTTCGAGACGGGAAATGCTAGGTTCTTTGAGGATGTTGAATTTAGAGGGGAAAATTTGAATAGTAATTTTGAATTTGAAGAAATGGAAGAGGAATTCGTTTCTATACCTCTTCCTATAGTTCCTATCGAAAATCAAGCAGTTGTGCACGAAATTCGACAAGAACATATAATTCAAAATGACGTTAATTCTCCTATTAATGAACAACATGAAAATGTTGATGAGGAAATTCAACACCCTCAAAATTAAGAAGAACCGGTGCCCTTAAGAAGATCTAATAGAGCAAGAAGGAGTGCTATACCGGATTATTATGATTTGTATCTTGCCGAGAATGAGGAACCGTTAGGTTTAGTGGGAGATGAGCCAATCACCTTCCATGAAGCCATTAGTGGTCCAAATTCTCATAAGTGGATTGATGCCATAAATGAAGAGTTAAAATCCATGAATGATAATGACGTTTGGGATCTTGTCCTATTACCTAAGAATGTGAAACCCATCGGATGTAAATGGATCTTTAAGACCAAAAGGGATTCAAAAGGTAATGTGGAAAGACATAAGGCGCGTCTTGTCGCTAAAGGATTTACTCAAAAAGAAGGCATTGATTACAAAGAAACATTTTCACCGGTATCCTCTAAAAATGCCTTTAGAATCATTATGGCTTTAGTGGCACATTTTGACCTCGAGCTTCATCAAATGGATGTAAAGACAGCTTTTCTTAATGGTGACATTGAGGAAACTATCTATATAAAGAAACCAGAAATGGTGACTGATTCGGATCAAACTAGTCAACTAGTTTGTAAACTCAAGAAATCAATTTATGGGCTTAAGCAAGCATCTCGTCAATGGTACTTAAAATTTAACCAAGTTATTCTTTCATTCGGTTTTGAGATGAATCTTGGTGAAGATTGTGTGTACCATAAGTTCAGTGGGAGTAGATTTATAATTTTGGTCTTATATGTGGATGACATTTTACTTGCTAGTAATGATAAGGACCTTCTTAAGGAAACCAAGAAATTTCTCTCAAACAAATTTGAGATGAAAGATCTTGAAGAAGCTTCTTTTGTATTAGGAATCCAAATACATCGTGATCGCTCACGAGGTATGTTAGGATTATCACAAAAGAGCTATATAGAGAAGGTATTACAAAGGTTTAGCATGGAAAATTGTAAACCACATGACACCCCGGTCTCTAAGGGAGATAAGTTCGAGTCTAAATCAATGTCCTAAAAATAATCTTGAATCCAAGTATATGGAAAATATCCCTTACGCATCGGCAGTAGGAAGCCTAATGTATGCACAAGTCTGTACTCGCCCAGATCTTGCCTTTATTGTTGGCATGCTTGGGCGATATCAATCTAATCCGGGAAGAGAACATTGGGTTGCAGCCAAAAGAGTGATGAGATACTTGCAAAACACGAAGAACTACATGCTTACATATACAAAGTCGGATCATCTTGAGATCATTGGTTTTTCCGATTCCGACTTTGCTGGATGCCA